>JAJOZX010000560.1:260000-290000 GCA_023014485.1 Bathynomus jamesi
TTTTCTTCGGTAAACTGACTTTTGGGACACTCGGTATATATGAGGAGACTGTAGACACCAATCGACTAAAGAAGTACTCCGGTGAAGGGGACGTTGGGCAGGAGGCAGGGAGTGCTGGAATTCCCGTTTCTCCTGACACTGTCCTCCTTAGCTGATCTTTTTCTGTGTCTCATCTGCCCTGTGAGTAGGGTTGCCAGATTTTTCAAATGCCCATGTGGGACAAAAAAATTTCTGAGGTTTTTTTTAAGACCAAATTTTTTTCAAATTGAAACTCGATTTCTTCAACGGTTACAACAAACAAAATTAGAAAAATTTTATTAAAATAATATTTAACAATTAAACATCGTGAATAAATTGAAATTATTATACATAATATTGAAATTATAAATCAATTCAGCCCTAAAAAATTTGCTTAAATTTTTTTGCGGGACATTTTGAACGCGGGATTTTGAACGCGGGATTTTGACGCGGGATTTTGACGCGAGATTTTGACGCGAGATTTTGACGCGAGATTTTGACGCGAGATTTTGACGCGAGATTTTGACGCGAGATTTTGACGCGGGATTTTGACGCGGGATTTTGACGCGGGATTTTTGGATCAAATACTGGACGTCTGACAACCCTACCTGTGAGTAGTCCACAATGCTCCCAAACGCACACTTCTCCCTCTAATTTTCACTACACATACCTGCATCTTATACACTACACAATCTTTTCAAAATAAAAAAAATAGCATTGTGTACCTTGGAGACCTTCATTTTGGCTCGCTCTTTCTTATAAAGGAGGGTATTTTTGCGGGCACCCGCCCTTGGCTCCTCGTTTCTATATATATATATATATATATATATATATATATATAAATAATAAGCAAACAACCACAGGGAAAAGGGAAAAAGAAACACGAAATCCGAGCGCTTTTGTGATATATTCACATCTTCAAGGACAAGAAAGTCTTTTTCCTTTTCCCTGTGGTTGTTTGCTTATTAATAAGATCACGTGTTATTCTTTGATTTTACTGCATATATATATATATATATATATATATATATATATATATATATATATGCGCCATTGACAGGGGGTCCACTATAATAAAGTAATTTAGTTAATTTATGAGTTTTTTTCCTTTATTAAACAAAACAATGAATGAAATTAAGAGTGAGTGAATTGTTGAGGACAACGTTGATTACAATAGGGCAGTGATGGCGAACCTATGACACGCGTGTCAGCAGTGACACGCCGCAGGGTTTCAGGTGACAAGCGATGAATGTTGAAAATGTTTGGTATTCTGATGAAAAACTGCAATAAATCGTCTACGTCCTAGTACTTTCGATTAATAAGTCAGCGTGATGGCGAACCTATGACACGCGTGTCAGCAGTGACACGCCGCAGGGTTTCAGGTGACACGCGATGAATGTTGAAAATGTTTGGTATTCTGATGAAAAACTGCAATAAATCGTCTACGTCCTAGTACTTTCGATTAATAAGTCGGCTCTCTCTGATTTTGTAGTTAAATTTAAAATGCATGTATGCAAGTGACACACTTGGATAAAAAGGTTCGCCATCACTGCAATAGGGCATAAATGCAGAATAAAAAGAGGAATGACAAGATGTGCTGCTGAACGGAGAGCGTTCATAATGGCTGGCCTTCACACGGCGGCTGTTCGCTGACAACTGGAAAAGTTCTGAAGCTGGGCGAGGTGCGGAGGAGGTGTCGTGCCCGGAAGTCCTTTCTAACGAAGTCGGACGTCATCTTCATGGAAAAGAAGAAAAATGCCCATAATGGAATATTGTTACATACAGTAGCAGGCAAAAGGAGTGTGTGTAGAGATGATGATGATGAAAATTATGTCTGTTCATTTATACACACCTAAACGGCCAGCGTAATCTGCACCAAATTTAGTATATACGTTAAAGAAGAACCACGGGAGGTGTTAGTAACACAACCGTTCTCCCCTGGGCGGGTGGAATGGGAGGAGGCCCTCTATGTTCGTTTATACAAGCCTAACGGCTAGGGGTTTTCTCCACCAAATTTAGTATACACATTAAGGGAGAACCAGCGAGGATTTTAGTAACACATCCGCCCTCCCAGTCCCCACCCACTGGACGAGGAGACTGGGATGGGACCTCGTAAACGGCTACGGTAATCTGCGCTAAATTTAGCGTACACATTAAGGCAGAATCGGCGAAGGTTTTAGTAACACACTCGCACCTCCGCGTCTTCCCCAGGTGTGTTTCGGGGGGCATTTGCTGCGCAAGTTAAAGTGGGCATTCTTATATATATATATATATATATACTTTTGTAGCTCCCCAGCTGATATGTGGGATCGGCCTGCGGTCAACTTTTCTGCAGCATCCCTTTTCAATTGTGGGATTTGATAAAAGATATTTTCTTTTTTCATCTTGCTCTATTAACTTGCCACGCACTGCTGATCAGGAATTTGCAAGTTGGCTTTTAAATGCTGCTAGCTGAATATTTCATATATTACGCAGTTTCTTCTGTAGGATATTAAACTTTTGGGCCTCGTATGTTGAATGAATTTTTTATATTCATTCTCAAGGTTCCTTTTCTTGTTGCCTTAGGGACAATGCAAAAATCTCCTTTTACAGTCATTCTAATGCGTTTTTATTTTATTTTTATACTCTGGAACTGATTTTTCAAGTATTCTGTATACCTATTGTACAGTATATTATGATGTACTGTTCACGGCGTCTCTCTAGTGCATACAATTTCGGAGATTTCAGACGTGCCCAGTAATCTTCGTGTTCTGTTTCTATTAATTTAGACGTAAAGGTGCTTTGTAGGGATTCCATATCTGCGATGTCTCGTTTCCTGCATGCATACATGCGTGAACAAAGAAAAATTCAGTTACTTATAGAAACAAGCTCTTTCTTAATTTGAGTATGATGTGTGTTTGTGTAACTCGATATAATTTCATTGATTTTTTACCTGTGGCAAAGCCAATGTTGTTGTGCCGCTATCTGAATTCGGCGTCTAATAACGTTATTGCTCCGAGATCTCTGACTTTGTATGATTTGTGTGTTGCTGCTTGTTTCACACTTATTCTGTTGTAATTCTTAGATATTGCCATATCAAACGAGTTGGAATTTATTACCAATGAATTCCATAGTGTGTTCTTCGGCTCACTTAAATAATGTGTTGATGTTCTTTTGTAAATTTTTACATCACGTTTAAAAATTATTTCGCCAGCGTCCGTAGCTCAGTGAGTAATACCGTTTCCCTGCAAGCGAAGCGAAGGCACTGAGGTCGTGGGTTTGAACGCTGATAATGCTGGTAATAATAATGCAGGAATTAAAG
Source organism: Bathynomus jamesi (assembly GCA_023014485.1). NCBI lineage: Eukaryota > Metazoa > Arthropoda > Malacostraca > Isopoda > Cirolanidae > Bathynomus > Bathynomus jamesi. Next base: position 263,320 of record JAJOZX010000560.1, read on the forward strand.
CAGTGGGTCACATTAGTTGGCCTGAGCACTATGCCAGTTTCTGGCGCTCCTGAGTGATTATTATTAACATTATTAAAAAGATTTCGCAAATTTCTACCACCCACAAAAAACGACACAATGCTATTATATCTTTCATTTCCATCTCTGTATTCGTCATCATGTTGTAAAGAGCAGAAATGCTAGTACTGATCAATTTAGGGTGTTCCATTTTTGATCAGTTTCTTTTTTTCCCGGGTCTAACCACCTAATATCATTATGCCTGTCGCTCTAAGTAAGAAAATAGCAATTATTTTCCATTTAATGAAAATTTCGGACCCCCTAGGCCTACAAAACCAATTTCCCCCTTTTCTTTATAAAAAAAATTGTCGATTTTCGGAAGTCTTTCGGTTATATATTTCTTGCATTTTATTATAACCTCATGAGATGTACATTTTTCGATAGAAAATTAAAATAGCTATCGATTGATACCCAATTTACTATCCTTTTGTACCAAAATAGAAAATTAAAAGGCAAAAATGTCTATTTTTTAACATTTTCTTCTACATTTTGTCTTGAATGGGATTTAGAGAATAGGTTTTACCGCCACCTGTGAAGCATCATCACAATGCAGCTTCGCGGCAATGGGCCTTGGAATATATTTGAGACTCACAATACTTCCAAGGTGGGAGCAAGAGATTGAGCATTTCCTGTCAGTTCTTGAGCCCCATCGTTTTTTTTTATTCAACAAACATACAATACTTGAACAGAAAAAATTAGTTAGTAAAGCAAATGAATGTATGAAATAAAATGTGAATACTGATAATGATTGAAGCTATTCTAGCAGTTGAACTAAGGAACTCTCTTAAAAGATGGCAACAAACTTCTGTGATATTCTACAACTTGCAAGAGTTGTTATCTTTGTTCTTCATCTGTTGTGATACAATTTGCGAAATCTTCAATTAATTGTACAGTACTCCACGCTCGGCCGCATCATTAACAACCTTAACACTGTGTACAAAATTGTAGATTTTAATAAAATCTCTGTCCTCTTTCCATGTTTTAACAGGTTTATTTAACCATTTTCTATTGCTATGTAGAACATCAAAGAAAAACCAAGATTATGGTCCAGCTAGGGAAGCTAGTTTGGTTGATTTATTGATCAAAGGAAATACTGGTTTGCCACTTTGGGCATACGAGCTGTTTTTATCATGTCTATGTGATCTAATAATTTCTGTAGCAACGTTTCTTTTCTCTCATCAGATATAGTAAAGAAAATAATGAAAATGGAATAAGCTCCTCAGTTAGGTACCAATAATGGCCTTCGAATATCTTGTTTGTACGATGAGCTACATTTCTGTCAACTGTGTCACCATATATGTGAAGGTCACTATAGAAAGTCAAATCATTGATTGCTGCATCCGACGCTTTTGGTGATTTGAGCCATGGTTGGATATATAAAGCAATGAATAAGCAGAACTCCTCTAAGTGTTTCACATATTCTTCAGAATAATCCATTTGTTCGCTGAATGTCAGCATTTTAGCAGAATATAGAATGGATGCCATCCAGCGAGCATTATGAATTACTTCCGGACAGAGCCAACGAACTCTGTTAGGTGGTATATGTCCAAGAATTTAGAGAACAACTTCTGCGCATTCTCTATAATCATTCCTGAGAAATATGTTTCCGGTATCTGTGTCGCTTAACATCTTCAGAACTTGAGTTACTCATTGTATCTTTGATTTCATGTCTGTTTGTAATTTTCAAAGTTGTATAAGGTTTTGTGACGTCTAATGTCTTCCATTTATCTTGAAACTGTTTAAATAACATTTTCTGGGTCTATGGTAGTGCCAAATATTTGAGTAAATACAGCGACCAAGACTCTTTCGTAAATGTGATACCTACATGCAAGTCACATTACCTTCCTTTCTAGAAGCTATTCTAAAATGATGCAGGCTCCATTTATCGAACCTGTATTAGACGCTGTTTTATCAAAAACCAGTGCACAAATGTCTTGGTCCAAGTTCCAATCTTTTGCAGCATTAAATGCGGCGTTTGCTTGTATTTTACCAGAGGAATCCGGAATAGTTCGTATAGCAAGAACTTCTCCCTCAAGTGCTAAAGGGATCCCTGACGCAATCATTGCTAGCCTTTCTCCCGTTTCCCCACTGTTGTCAGAAACGAGCTTCCCATCCCAGTGTAGAGCACAATGTTCAGGTGGTATAAACTTTTCTTTGACCATTTTGGCTGTTTCAATTCTGCTTTTTATCCCTTGTCTGTGCATCGTTGATTTTGATAAAGTGATATTGCTCAGATCTTTATCGCAATGACTTGCAATAACAGCAGCAAACCCTGTTCTTTGGCGAACAGAAAGGTTGAGACGATCTGCCATATTTGAAACAATAGGATTCTGTACAATATTTTTTCTTTTGCATGAGGATTTTGATGGAGGAGGCGTATAATCCTCATCTCTAGCATATGATGTACTTGGAATAGGATTTGGTTCATTAGGAATCCCTATTTCTCCTTCAATATCTGTTTTCAAGGTTATGCTGAGTTTTTCCTGTCTCTCCAGTTCCTTCTCTTTAAGTAATTTTTCACGCTCCACTCTTTTCACCTGACTCTCATACTTGTTTTGAAAGCTTTTATCTATTGATCCTAAGCAAAGCTTTTTGGGTCCTCTTTGGTCTATTAGAAACTCTATATCTTGCTGCTTTGTTACCGAAGTTCTTAATGGATCTTTTTTTATTATTTCTATGGCATGAGACAAATATCAAATAACTCCTTTAATTCCTTCAGGAAAGATGGTCTCCTCTTATTTATTCTTTCTTCCTGCGTTTTGTTTTTCGAGAAGTATTCATATTGCTTTATCAATTGTTCTGTTTTTTTCTCGGATGGCGGCTTTTAGAAGTATCTTGGCATGTGATACCGGCCCAATCCCAAAATTTTTTAACTTAGTACTTCTTGGATCACATATGACTGTGATTTCTTTTTCATAGGTCCTCTGGATAAAAATAGATAGTGACGTAAGACTAACATTAGATGGCAAAAAAGACCCTTTCTGAGGTTCCAAATTGTGAATTAAGTTTATGAGAAGCCAATCTTCTGGCTTATCTGTGGTACGAGTTTCAACTTTTGCACAAGCCATTTTAGTGTAACTAATCTAATCTGAAATTTGTATCATAATCATATCATAATTCATATCATAAATCTGAAAATAAATAGAAGTACAGTTAGTACACACACACACACGCACACACACACACACACATACTATATATATATATATATATATATATATATATATATATATATATATATATGGTTTTATACGGCTTTCGGGTCAGAAATGGAGAAGAAAATGTTAAAAAATTAACATTTTTGCCTTTTAATTTTCTATTTTGTTCCAAAAGCATAGTAAATTAGGTATCAATGGATAGCTATTTTAATTTTCTATCCAAAAATGTACATAATCTGAAGTTATAATAAAATGCAAGAAATTTATAACCGAAAGACTTCCGAAAATCGACAATTTTTTATAAAGAAAAGGGGAAAATTGGTTTTGTAGGCCTAGGGGGTCCGAAATTTTCATCAAATGGAAAATAATTGCTATTTTCTTACTTTGAGCGAGGACACCCGACAGTGATCATTGTAGTGTGGAGCTAATGACTGGTGAAACTCTGGCTTTGTCTCCATATATTACTGTTTTGAGATCTTTGATTTAAAAAATTAAAAAATCCAAAGTCCCAGTTTTCCATTGAACTTACTTTTCAAAGTTTGTGAGCATGAATTTCATGGTCTTAAGTATTTAGCAAATTATTTATATATTAAAGATATGTTTTCTTTGGCAGAAAACATCTCAATTTTCTCTTGGTTATGTAATATTCGTAGTTGCGATTTTCAGATTATGACGGACTAAAAACTGAATCAAATGCATTTTCGGGGGGTCATTTCTTTCATCTTTCGTTTAGAGAAAGTGTAAAAATATTTTGAGTTATTTTCAATATTTTATGTTGCTTCTTTCCTTTTTCTTTCTCTTTTCTAACTTCTTTCTTGGGCTAACCTACAGTGGATCTTAGGGTTTTTGTTACCCTGTAACTTTTGTAACTTTGAAACGAGGAATTTCAGAATGAAAGTTCGTTTCAAGGTTTTTTCCTATTTCACTCAATTTATTTTCCAATTTTTTTCTTATTTACTCTGCATTTGACTTTGGTTATACAATTAATAATTTTTCTCCTCCTCTTATTCTTTTGTCATACTCTTTTGGAAGTTATCCTAACAATTGTCTCTATTTCCCTTTCCCTTTCCTATTTCCCTTTATTGAGAAAGATTCATCTGACGTTTTATTCTGAAGTAAAACTTTCCAGTTAATTTCCTTTATTTCTGCATTGATGAGTTTCCAGACCTAGTTGGTAGCTTATATTTTGTTGTTTCTACAGATCTACAGAAGCTAAGTCTAACAAAGACCCTAAGATCCACTCTAAGGTTAGCCCGAGAGAATGAAGAGAGTAGGGAGTTAAAAGAAGAGAATAAGGGGTTAAATAAGTAGCAAAACCTATCATTCGTGGGTTAATATTCATTCAGAAAGAGAGAGAAAGACTCACCATCATCATCTGCCTGCCACTGCCGACATTTCGGAAAAATAGTCGAAAAGAATAGGAAAAGGGTGAAAGATAAAAAGAAGTAGAATAAAAACGCTTACAAACCATGCAAACACAGTCTTAACTCAAAGAAACAAACACTCTCTTACCATGCAAACTACATGAATGCAAGTGAAGAGGATGAGAAAAGAAAAAAGTATGAAGATATAAGTGCGTTAATCTAAGACCGGGTGAGTCTCTTTTTTTTTTAATATAATTTTATTGCTGGTATATCACACGCTGGCATGTCACAAGCTGGCATTAATCGTCAACAGACTCAAATCTCGACCATTATCCCCAGAGCTCGAGTTGCTAATTGTTTTATTATTTTAAACGAAGTTAATATTTTTAAAATGCCTACCTAAACGGTTTTCAAACATGTTAACGCTGGTAGAGTTCACGACGGACGCGGGAAGATTATTCCATTTATCAATTACTTTAAACGTAAAAAAGTTTAGTGATGTTAGCAATGAAACGTCTACCACGTAATTTAAATCCGTTATTACCAGTATTGCTATTATCGAAAATGAACAATTTGTCAAAATTTACGTTATTGATTTTATTAACGATTCTGAAAACTTCAATAAGCTCCCCCCATAATCTCCTAATTTCGAGTGAATGCAAGTCTAACTCTTTAATCCGATCTTCGTAAGACTTGTTGCGTAGTGATTGAATTAGTTTCGTGGCGCGATGCTGAAACCCTTTCCAACCTATCAATATCCTCACGCAAATACGGGCACCAAAACTGAACGGCATATTCTAAGTGAGGCCTGACGAGGTACTTGTAAGAGGGCAAAAAAATATTCTTCGATTTAAATTCGAAATTACGTGCTATGAAGCCTAACATCCTATTAGCTTTTGCCCAAGACTCCAGGCACTGGTTCCTAACTTTTAAATCTTTAGATACGAGTACGCCTGAATCTACTTCCTCGTCGACGCTCGCTAACTCTCTATCGCCCATCATGTACGTGTAATTATTGTTACGAGAACCTATATACAAAACTTTACATTTGTCTACGTTAAGTTGCATCTGCCTCTTCTCCATCCACTCCATAACCCTGTTTACATCGTCTTGGAGCCTATTTCTATCGTCTACGTTAAGAACTTTACCGCCTATTTTAGGATCGTCCGCGAATTTTCACACGTTACTAGTTAAGCCTACATCTATGTCGTTAATGTAGCTTACGAATAGCGATGGGCCTAACACTGAACCCTGAGGGACACCGCTACCTACATCCAGCCACCCCGATTCCCTACCATTAACAACGACCCTCTGCTTCCTGGCACGAAGCCATTCCTCTAACCAGTTAGCTACCTGACCGCGTATACCGTGCGCTTTAACCTTCCCAATTAATCTTCTATGTGGAACTGTATAAAACGCTTCTTTAAAGTCTAAGTAAATAACGTCAGCCGCTCTATGCCCATCGTATTCGCGCATTATTTCGTTATAAAACTCTAACAAATTAGTTAAACAAGATTTATTGCGTCGAAACCCATGCTGACGACTATTAATCAAATCGCGACTTTCTAAATGATCGACGATACGATCCCTAACTACGAATTCCAGGAGTTTACCGACAATTGACGTTAAGTTAATAGACCTATAATTGCTAGCCTTTTTTAAAACTGGGCGTAACGTTAGCTAATTTGAAGTTTTCAGAATAATCCCCTTTCCAGTGACTTATTAAAAATTTTTGTTAAGCGGTCTACGATAACGTCTTTCAAACCTTTCATATGTCTAGGATAAAGCGCGTCAGGGCCTGGAGCCTTGCTAACTTTTAGCTTATCGATATAATGCTCAATCTCACCCTCGTTATTTCATTCAAAATAGTTTCCCTCCGAAATGGAACGATATCTCCCACGTCGGGGACATTATTTACGTCTTTTACAGTAAAAACTGTCGCAAAAAAGTTGTTAAAAATACCCGCCATTGCCTGAGCGTCGGAAGCCAAAGCGCCGTCAGCGTCCACTAGAGAGCCTATGTTATCCTTTATCGGCTTACGATTATTGACGTAGTCAAAAAACTTTTTTGGATTATGTTTACTATCTGCAACTATAAGTATCTCTAAATTACGCTTAGCATTCCTAACAGATCTTTTAACCTGACGTCGAAGCTCGATATATCTATTAAAGTTAGCTGCCGTGCCATTACGCTTATTAAGTCTATACGCTCTGTTACACTCGTTTATGAACTCACCTATTTCCCTAGTCCACCACTTGGGCCTACCATGATTTCTAGCGCGCTTGGGCCTACGAGGAATAAACTCCCTTTCGATATTCAAAAAACTTTCTTTAAACGCCTCCCAAATGAAAATTTGTGTCATTACCCATAAATAAATTATCCCAGTCCACTACTCTCATCCTGTTCACAAAACTATCATAATGAGTCCTACGAAAAGGGACTTCTATTACGTTACTCTCCTTAGTGTTTTCTATCAATATCTTAAACCTAATAATTTGGTGATCACTACATCTCAACCTCTCACCGACTTCTAAACCTTCGACTATATTTTCGTCGTTCGTCATCACCACGTCTAAGATATTGTCGCCGCGCGTTGGTTCGGTAACCATCTATCGTAAAATTTATCTTCCATGAACTCAATCAGTCTCAAACCCTCATCATTACCAGTAAAAGTCTCGTAATTAACATTAGGGCAGATAAAGTCTCCGACAATTATACTATCTCGATTATTATTCATAGTTACCAAGAAGTGTGTAAAATCTAGTATCGGTATCGAGGGGTTGAACGGGAGATCTATAAACAACAACTAAATTAAAACTACTACTACGCACCCTAACTTCAACGCATATCGCATTAATTGCTGCCGGGAAATCTATCTTAACCTCGATGGCCCTAAGGGAATTACGAATGTACAACAAACTGCCGCCACCAATCCTATGTAACCTATCATTAGTAAAAAGTTTAAAACCCGCTATATCAAGTTCCCCCAACTTGATATGGCATGAGGAATTTCGAAGTAATTAGTTTCGTTGATGAGGGATCAAATTCTGTGGGTTTATATTGAGGCTCTAATCCATTCTGATGAAAAAGTTAAATGTACTCCTATGTCTCTTATTCTCTTGAAAGGCGTTTTATTCATTCATTTGTTATTTTCAGCGATAGTCAAAATTTGTGCCTTCTCTTTTTTGGTAATCTCCCATTTTCTTCCTTTTGCTTGAAAGTGTAGGATCATGCCGAATTTATGTATTTTCTCTTGGTAATGGAGAATTTACACGTATCTATGGGAAAGTACCTACAGTTTTCACCGCACAGAGAGCCGTCTTTCCATCACGTCGTAGAAAGTCATTTTGTCAGCCACAGCCGCTTTTTTTAAAGTACAACTTTCTATTCGACTTTTCTCCAAATTGGCGGAATTTTATCAATCTGAAGAACTGATTCATCTGTTTTTTTCAACAACTTTCGTTTATTTGAAATACGTGATCACCAGACTCGCGCGCACACACACACACACACACACACATATATATATATATATATATATATATATATATATATATAATGCACACCCACTAGGAAAAAAAAGAAGCGATTCCAAGGTCTTTTGCGTATTTAACTATTTAACAGTACACATCGTCAGAGACTAAAAGGAAAGGCAAAAAGACGAAAATATATATCTCTGTACAGCGTAAACAAAATAATCAGCCAAAAACTAACAAGATTTTAAGGGAAAAATTAAAGGAAAAAGAAATTTTAATAAGATGTGGTCCATTTCATACGTTCCCAAACTGGTGCTGAAATTATTTATAAAGTATATGAATGCACATCCCAGAATGTTCCTTTCAGTTATTTCTTTATTTTTACAAGACTTTCAGAACTTTCCCAAATAATACTGTGATTATTATATCTATATATATTTCTTATGTATATATGGTTAAACAATGCAATAGAATTATTTGCCGTTCTACGCGCATATTTATGCTTTTGTACTCTGACGTATAAAGTTTTCCCATTTTAACCTATATAAACTGAGTCACATTGTTTACATCTATAGTATAGGTACAAAAGCGCCGAATGAAGAGAAGCGGAAAAGGGCAAAAGGGGTGGTGTGGGGTGGGGAGGGGTTGAGAGGGTGACGGGTCAGGATGGCGCTGAAGGATAGCATTGGTTCTGAGTGGAGTGAAGGGTAGCACTAAAAAGTGAACCCTTAAATTTCATTTAGACCCTTTAATCTTCAAGGGAGCTCGATACCTGCGCTTCAAAGCGAATGGTACTTTTCCGCGGATGTTACTTTTAAATAATTTAATCTTTAAGTTCTAACTCGTTCTCACCCTGTTGCTCTGAACACTTCGCAAAACCATCTTAAAAACGTATAGGCGTGTTCTAGAACGGTGCCAACATATTTCATATGATCAATTTGTGCATTTGTTACGGGTCCCAAGTTGAGGAGAGTCGCTATTTCAAACTGCCTATTGAGCTATTGAGGGTGAAATGGTAACGCGTAGGCACTAGTTCACAATTATTGTTCGCACTAGCCTCCTACCACAAACGTATATCAACGCAAGGCTGCACCTTGTGAGGGTTCAGCTTCAATATGCAGATAGCACTATGCGTAATACAATCACTGATCGTCACTTTTGAAACATTCACGGAAGCTGTTACTTAATAGTTTTCAGATGACCATTTCTCAACTATTGTAAAGATTTTCGACATATCCTCTACAATCAACATTCGTCCGATCCTATGCGATTAGAATTTGTCTGGAGTGCGTAACTAATCGCACCATTGGTATATACGTCTAAATACCTTCACAGATTTAAAAATACTCAAGGGATAGTCAGCATTAAGAAGGTTCTTCAACGACCGGTCCTTTTTTCTTTGTTACTGCTACTGATGCTTCTGCCTCGGGAGAATGCTCATGTACGCACATCACGACTTTCAAGCTAGGTTGTTGGTATGACCTGATGTGCTTGTTTCAGCTCGTGAGCTCATATCAACCGTGAGTCACTCCTATAGGAAGTGAGACGTGCACCTGTTGGTGATTCACCGGCAGGTCAGCGTTGGTTGGAACGCGTAAAGATATGTCCCAATGTGAAAATAGACGTTCAGAAAAAAAATATGTACACAAAATTAGTTAACACGAGGGAATCTGTTCGTAAATTAGTTAACCTGAGGCGCACTACTGTAAAGTAGGCTTGTCTGTACTGATATTTTCTGGGCGACATAAGATATTCGTCACAAAGTTCTGTTAAAAAGGTGTGCAGTTCTCCAGCTACTACCTCGCTGGGAACCTCATCGTGATAAACTTTAATGTGGTGGTAGAAATAATTTAATTTCTTCATGATCACAAGGTTTGGTATTTGGTTGTGGCGTCGTAGTCGGTGTAATTTTTCGTTTCGTGACCTGCTTTCGAGGACGATTTTTTTGTGTTTTATATATCAAAATAAAGCTTACGGCATATCTAGCGATGTACCGATGAATAAAAATAGAAAAAAGCTAACGAAAATATCACGACTTAACTTAACCAATCGTCAAGGGCGTACAGTTAACCTAACCGGGCATTCAATTAACCATATTAAACCTCGGTGGGAGGATAATAAGATAGTACCAAAACTACAAAAGATCTAGTTGAAAAATTACAGCCGGTACAATCCATGTTCACTTCGCTATAAAAGTGAAATTCAAAATGGCGGCCCGACGATATGACGCGATATGGAAAGCACGAGGTCGCGAAACGAAAAATTAATGTAATGGGTAACATATAACATAACGTAATAAATTTTGTGGTTCCGTTCATCTGCATACTTCGTTATTCAGAGCTTTTGTCTGTATTGACTGAGTGTTCTAGACATCACTTCAATATACTGTAGTTGTATTCTTTGGTACACCTTAAACTCAACACATAATCTGCCACATCACCAGCATTACGAAAACCCATGGACATCCCGTCAGAATATCCATAAAACACTTGCACTTCTTGTTCTGTCAACATTACACGATTTAAGTGCGCTTTAAACATCTGAATAGACACTTGAAAGGATGATATCTGCGTATCCATATCCTCAGATTTTATAGAATACCACTTTATCAGGATTTTGCATGCAATATCAAAAGCTTCCATCGTTCGTAAGAAGTTAAATTCTTGAGAACTGTATAAACACACATGCAGCCTCTGCAGAAATAAGATCTTTGTTTCAGATGTCGCTACCTCAACAGTTGAAGACGTACTCACGGGGAGATACGTCTACAAATTTCCTGGTAAATTTAAGTGTTGCGAATGGCTGGTATATGGATAGGGACGGGGCTTACACTTAATGTTTAGACATGGAATATACTGCGAAAAAGTGCTGAGATATGTTGTGATTTGTCAGAAATCTTATTTTAATGTCTGATAGTAGCAGTTATATATAAAAAATTGTTGTTATGAAAGCACACGCTAGAACATGATCCATTCAACCCTTCGTAAAAAATCGCGTACAGCGTATAAGTTAGAAAAATGGGACCGAAAACAATGTTACAATTTATTGCGCTTTTAAAGATTTACCTGTACCAATATGGCCTCCTTCATTTGACGCCAAACCTTGTAAAACAAGCCCTGGTCCGTATCCCTGGCAGCGGTTATGATAAAACTTTGAAGTCCGTATGCTTGAACGTGGCCAGAACAACAAATTCGCTAACCATTTGCTGGGAATAATGGAAGCCGTCTTAGCTGCTCACTTAATCAGTCTATGCAGAATGTTATAAACGTCTTACATTATTGGGTAGAAACTAGCAACGGCAATTAAGGTAGTTTTAACATGGGTGTACCATTCTTACAGTAAATCAGTTTGTGAGAAGATCCAAGGATATGCCCGAAAGAAAACAATAAATGGGTAAAATCTGAATATTTGTTTCGTACATGAAAACGAAACTTCTGTATGTATTTCTAGCATTAAATGTAAATTTACCTTACTATTAAATTACTAATCATAACTTGCTGTATTTAATAAATAATTAAAATGATGATCGTGCTTTTTGTGCTAATTTAAGATAATTTTAATTTGTGCGAACTGAAAGTTTTAAAGTAATTTTGTTAAAACTTGTAGAAAATTGTAAATAAAGACAGTTATACATTATGGAATTATGGAAAGTTTTTAAAGTGAATGTTTGCTAGCGATATATATATATTGTATGTATATATGTAAAGAACGACGCTTGTGTAGAAGAGCGTCCGCACAAGATGAGGAGAAAGAACGAACAAATGAAAAACGAGGCACCTCCCAGGAATCGAACCCGGGATCATCCAATTGCCGGTCGGACATGCTAACCAGTACACCAAGGTCCTTGATCAGTCAGAAGTCGTAATCTCCTACATACGAGCGGAATCGAATGCCCTGAAGGGCACCTTCTCATGCCGTACATACTGTATATACATTTTAACTGCAAACAACACACAGTATAATTAATGTAAAGAACGACGCTTGTGTGGAAAAGCGTCCGCACAAGATGAGGAGAAAGAACGAACAAATGAAAAATGAGGCACCTCCATGGAATCGAACCCAGGATCATCCAATTGCCGGTCGGACATGCCAATCACTACACCAAGATCCCCGATTAGTCAGAAGTAATTCTCCTACATACTTGGTGTAGTGGTTAGCATGTCCGACTGGCAATTGGATGACCCCGGGTTCGATTCCTGGGAGATGCCTCGTTTTTCATTTGTTCGTTCTTTCTCCTCATCTTGTGCGGACGCTCTTCTACACAAGCGTCGTTCTTTACATTAATTGTACTGTGTTGTTTGCAGTTAAAATGTGTATATATATATATATATATATATATATATATATATATATATATATATGATGAATAAAACCACGAAGGAAAAAGAAACCAAAGGGGTGCTCAAGCGCTTTCGTCTAATGACATCCTCAGGAACACTCATTAGACGAAAGCGCTTGAGCACCCCTTTGTGTTTCTTTTTCCTTCGTGGTTTTATTCATCATAAATACTTTTCACGTGTCACTTTCGTGAAATAATTTTTCATATATATATATAATATATATATATATATACTTCATTAGTTCTCTATATATTTCGACTTATTCCTTTTATAGGTTTTGACAGGATGTTTTCTGCATATTTGTTTACTGATTTGAGACCGCGCGCGCGTACACACACACACACACACACACACACACACACACACACACTTGACCTGTTTGGTTCTGTGTTTTGAAAAGTAGACCTGTTTGGTTCTGTGTTTTGAAAGGTAAAATAGAAAAATGTATAAATTAATTAATATAATTAACTGCGAAAATAATTTGATTTTCATTTGATTTTCATTTTATTTTTCAATTAAATATAAAGTTTTAGTTTCCTTATGCATCAGAGTGGAAAATTTAAAATGCCTATAAGACTTTTCCACAGCATATATATATATATATATATATATATATATATATCATTGGCGTGCTTTCAGGGTAGGCTAGGTAAGCGCTGCCTACCCTAATAAAATCTTATTAAAGATATTAAGGACAGTACCGCATTTTTCAGAATAGTCTACAGTACATACCCACTAGCCAGTTATAACGTTTATCATTAGCTACTATAATTATATAATATGTACATATAGTGCGTTTGCCCGCACGCAATACCGCTTACCCTGTACACATACCTACCGCAAGCCACTGAATATATATATATATGTATCATTATCATACAGTAAACCTCGTCCAACGCGGAGGTTAGGTTCCTCGAGAACGGCACGTTAGGTAAATTCGTGTTGGACAAACTTAATATCTTATGGGATAAATGGGGATACGTGAACGCGGCCGCGTAAAGTCTCCCATTAATACTTCGATACGTAGATTTTATATTTACACACATATGAATTTCCCTACCTATATTGTATATGAAATATAAACATAATAAAATCATAAACATAATGGTATTTACAAATGATAAATAAAAATATATTAAATGAAAATAGCACGTATCTTTTCTTCACTCTTTCGGATGGTGCGTATGGTAGACTCATTCACGTGATACTCGCGGCCAAGTGATGTTATGCTCATACCACCACGCAACTTATCTAGAATCTTTATTTTTTCGGCTAATGTCATACCCTTACGACTTTTCTTTTCTTCACTATCACTTGCAGATGCTTTACGTTTTGGTGCCATACTGCTGTCTAAGGGTAATAGCAAAACAACGGCAAAATACGACAAAAACAATCCAACACAACTTCACTGAACTTAACGCGTTAGCGGGACTGAGACAAAGGGTGATGCGAGGGGTGACGCGGGAGTGTTGGAGAGTGTAGGAGAAAACACTAGAGCGCGCATTGGCACGCGTACAGTACTACTGTATTAGAGCGTGTTTTGCGGACCGTGTATAATCAAATTTTCCGCTTTCTGCAAATAATTGTTCGCATTTATTTTTCCGCGTATAAGCAAATTCGCGCTGGACAAACACGCGTTGGACGAGGGTTTACTGCATATATATATATATATATATATATATATATATATATATATAATATAGTAATAAACAGCAACAGTACAGTAACATCCTTTGCAGACGATACAAAGATCAGCAGAAAAATCAGCGATGTAAATGAAGTAACGAAGTGGAGGCCTTGCAGAGGGACACGAACAAAATATACAGATGGTCAGAAGACAACAACATGTCATTTAACACTGATAAATTTCAGCTCTTGAGATATGGTAGAAAAGAGGAACTTAAACAGACTGCATATTATGCTCCAGATAGACAGGAAATTCAGAGAAGCACGAAAGCGATCGATCTGGGGGTAATACTGTAATGACAGATGATGCGAAATTCGAAACACAAAATCAGATAGCGATAAATAAAGCAAAAAGAGTCGCGGAACAAGTACTAAAAACGTTCAAGAGAAAGGACAAGGACAGTAATGATTCCCCTGCTAAAAACACTGATTATACCAAAACTTGAATACTGCTCAGTTTTGACGTCCCCATATAAAAAGGAAGAAACTAATAAACTAGAAGACACCCAAAGAAATTTCACAGCCAAGATTGATGGCTGCAAAGCACTCAACTGCTGGGAAAGACTACGTAAACTAACTCTGTACTCCCTGGAAAGAAGAAGAGAGAGGTACACCATAATCTACACATGGAAAATGATCGAAAAATTGGTATCAGACCTAAAATTAAACTCATTTACCATTCAAACAACACTGGAAAATAGGAAAGGCAGACTGTGTAGTGTTCCCAAATTAAAGGCCCGACAAGGGACCTCCTCAACACTGAAGGAAAATAGCTTGGTTGTCAGGGGTCCAAGACTTTTCAACCAGCTTCCAAAGGACCTCAGAAACGTAACGGGGGTCAAAGTTGAAGTCTTCAAGAGAAGACTGGATGCCTGGCTCAGGACGGTACCAGATGAGCCGGGCGTGCCTGGTTATGTACGGTGGAGAGCGCAAGAAAGCAATTCGCTCCTCCACCAAGCCAGACCTAGAGGCAGGGCTACCAGCTTGACCTCCGTGTGAAGAGAGACCAACGCACGAAACAACATAATGTTCATAAGGTATAATTTTTAATGTAAATCCTAGTCAAAATAATTTTATATTTCTTTGTTATTTCTTTTGGAGATTAAAAAACCATTAACGAATTAAAAACACAAATGGAACTCTTAGAAGATTAAAGTGCTTAAAAAGTTCATTTTTTAATGCCACCCCTCACCCCCTCATTCCATTTTAGGCTATGCATTTAATTTCCTTTATGCACTTAATGCATGCACGATAACACAGACCGCGGTAGATATACAAAAGGTTATTTGTATTATAATACGAATACATTCTTTGCGCATGAGCATTTTTCGCTCCCACATGCACTACATCAGGGAAAAGACAAGCATTTCAACTATTTATCGACATATATTTACCATAGCATAAATGAAGAAAGCTTTAAACGCAAAATCATGTAAATTGTCAGCATAAAATTAATGGAACGTAATGTTATGTCATTCAAAATTTGTAGAACTTTTTTACGAAGTTGTAAGGAACTCTTCCATGGGTAAATGAAATGGAATGCTTATTCTATTAAAACTGATGTAATTCTGGTTCATTTCATCATTATGCTAAAATACTTCTCTTGATGGTATTACATGGGTATGGATCATATTTCCATAACTCTCGTTTTTAATATTTGCGCATCACCCTTTTCTTTTGTCTCCTTTTTCTTCTCTTATCTGCTTTTTGTATGCATTTCTTTCTTTCAATTGGTCCCTCGCAACATCTCTGCTGATAGAATTTGTATTTTATTCGTCAATTTCACAATTTGTGCAACGAGACCACGCGTTCCTATTTTGTTACTGTTCCATTTGAGCAGGTCCCTTCCTTTAAGACAGACTTTCTATTTTTCTTTAGAATTTCCTCTCATCTCCAAGTGAATAAAAAACATTAGGGAGTTTATGGTGAAGGCAAAGGTTTTCACCTCGACTTACCCCTTTTTTTCGGTTTCCACTGTCTCTTCCCCATTAATGGGAAACGGTACGTCTTACTCATCTTACAGTCTCTCCTTAAATAAACGAGAACATTCAGGATACCACCACTTGAGATTAATTTTTAAACTGTTATGCTATATTTTACAATATATGTAAAATAAGGGACAAGGGAAAATATAATACTTTGATATCAGTTCATGAAGTAAAGAGGTTAATTAAAGAGTTAAAGACTGGTTCTGCGTCAGGGATAGATGACCGATCGAATGAGCACTTAAAATATGCCAATGACATGATATGTCTGCATATATTATTGCTCTTATCACCCATGCTTGCTCATAGCTATATCCCTGCATAGTTCATGAGGGTATATATCTTGCCTCTGGTTAAAAATAAGTATGGAAACATTCTGTACAGCAATAATTATAGGCCTATTGTTGTCGCTTCCTTCTTCTCGAAACTACTAGAAAAACTCTTGTTCCTCCGAGTAAATGATTACCTATGGACATCTAATCAGTTTGGTTTTAAAAGGTCCCACTCAACTGACCTGTGTATCTATGTACTTAAAGAAATATCTAAATACACTGACAGTAATTCAACTATTTATAACTGTTTCCTAGATATAAGTAAGGCATATGATAGAGTTAACTACAATATTTTATTTAAAAAACTATAAGACAGAAAGGTTCCCATATGTAATGTTCCTTGCCTCACAGGCGACTCCGTACATGTGGCAACGCCTCAGTGATAGTCAAAGTACCCCAACTGGGGGGAAGGTGTAGGTGGAGGGGGAACAACCTAGTCCAACAACATATAATACAGACATATATATCTAAAGGACAATTGAAATTTGAATGCGCAGTCATTGACATACAGGTAATTATAATGTAATGTCTGTGTTCATAAAGATAAACAATTAATATGATTGTGATCAGCGTTGAACTTCATGTACTTTATTAGTCTTATACAGTTACAAGCGGAGCGACCCGGCGTTGCCTAGGTGGAAGTTGAACGCTATATATATATATATATATATATATATATATATATATATATATATACAGGGGGGCCGTAAGTTTCCATACATAGGAAAAATAAACATTTTTTATGGACAACCATTTTTATTTATTAATATGCTCTACATGGTTGCCATTGTTTTGAAAACACATTTCAATACGTGTTCCCCACTGTTGATGAACACGCATTAGCACAGTTGACGTTATGCTTGTAATGGCGTTGTGATACGTTCCTTTAGATGATTTATGTCTCGTATCTTTTCCTGATACACCATGGCCTTCAAGTGCCCCCAAAGATAGAAATCAAGGGGGGTGAGATCTGGGGATCTGAGAGGCCACTCCACAGGACCACGCCGACCAATCCAAGCATCCGGAAACTGCTGATCCAAATACCGACGCACGTGAAGACTAATGAGGTGGAGCTCCATCTTGCTGGAAGTAAACTGGGAAGTTACCTTCCTCGTTTAGCAGGGATGGGAAAATCTCTTCTGCAACATGTTAAGATACCTTTCGGCATTAAGATTTCCACTGACAAAAATTGGTCCAATAATTCTGTCACCCATATCCGGCCCACACCATCACTTACCGGCACCTTGCATCTTCGTCGGACTCAGCCAGTTAGGGTTAGCATTACTCCAATAACGTATGTTTTGGCCGATTAACCTCTCCATTGACGTAAAAATTTGCTTCATCAGTAAACAGATCTTACAACGCATATTCTTAGGGTATCTGAAACATATAAACAAACGTTTAAATTTTCCTATGTATGGAAACTTACGGCCCACCCTTTATATATATATATATATATATATATATTATATATATATATATATATATATGCCCAGTTAGGTCAACTGAGTGCCCGGTTAGGTTGAGCGCCCGGTTAGGTTGAGCGCCCGGTTAGGTTAATTGAGCGCCCGGTTAGGTTAATTGAGCGCCCGGTTAGGTTAATTGAGTGCCCGGTTAGGTCAACTGAATGCCTGATTAGATTAATTGAACGCCAGATTAGGTTAATTGAATGCCCGGTTAGATTAATTGAATGCCAGGGTAGGTTAATTGTACGCCCTTGACGATTGGTTAAGTTAAGTCGTTATATTTTAACGGAAATATTACTTAACCTAACTTAACCAACCGTGAAGGGCGTACAGTTGACCTAACCGGGCATTCAATAATTTTACCGTAGGTTTCGATATATACAGGGTGGCGCAAAAGTCGCGCATCATAGGAATTTTCAGTGTTGACTATAATATAGTTTTTTCTTTTAGGTAGGGGATGGCTGCAAAATTAACAGTAGACGAGAGGGTAAGCTTGGTTTTAATGCATGGAATACCAGGTACTACAAATCGATGAATCGGCACAGAATTTAAATTCTGTACCGATTCATCGATTTGTTATACCTGGTATTCCATACATTAAAACCAAGCTCACTCTCTCGTCTATTGTTAATTTCGCAGCCATCCCTGACCTAAAGAAAAAAATAATATAGTCAACACTGAAAATTCCTCTGATGCGCGACTTCTGCACCGCCCTGTATATTATATATATATATTATATATATATAATATATATATATACAGTATATATATATATATATATACACGCGGAGTGATCAAAAAGTATCGATAATTTTATTGTTACGGAAAAATGAATGCAAATAAGAAATAACCGTTTACATATGTGAGTCTTCCTGCCCTCTGGCGTCTGCAGTCTGAAGCAAAATCTGCTACCATGAGTCAGTAGTTGGTTGGAGCGCTTAAAGAGAGGGTGTGTTTTTGCAGTACGTCGAAATCTCGGAAATGGAGCAACGCGCGTTCAGAGACAAACGAAATGATGAAAACAGCTTTTGGAAATGATGCTCTCAGTGTAGCTAATGTTTACAAATGGCACAAAAAGTTTAAAAATGGAGAAATATTTGCTCGTACCAGAAATCGAATCTGTTGGACATTTTCATCCGTAATGAGAAGTGGAAGGGCGGCCACTGCGTTCCTTGGCTTCAAGCGATGTTTCTCCATCTTTAAACTTTTTGTGGCATTTGTAAACGTTAGCTATACTGAGAGCATCATTTCCAAAAGCTGTTTTAATCACTTCGTTCGTCTCCGATGCAGATTTTCAAAGTTTGGCACACGCGTTGCTCCATTTCCGAGATTTCGATGTACTGCTAAAACACACCCTCCCTTTAAGCGCTCCAACCAACTACTGACTCATGGTAGCAAATTTTGCTTCAGACTGCAGGCGCCAGAGGACAGGAAGACTCACATATGTAAACGGTTATTTCCTATTTGCATTCATTTGTCCGTTGCAATAAAATTATCGATACTTTTTGATCACTCTTCGTATGTATATATATATATATATATATATATATATATATATATATATATATATATATATATATATATGACCTCGGAGGCCGACACCACATAGACTATGTTCTTCCCTGGCCTCAGTTACTCCTACCCTCCAAGTCTCATCCAAATCTGGCCAGTGGTTTGGTCGGCCATAAAAAACAAAAAGTTCGCAGGCAGGCAGTTCGAACGTCACAAATATTAGTATAGATAAGGTTCCATAATGATTACTGCAAGTCTATATGAACAGCTACCAAAATACAACTTTTTATATGCTAGTGAATTTGAACCAAAAATAGACATTACACAACCAATTACCATTACATTACAGTAGTTTATAATACTCGTATTTAGAGATTAGCTAGTCGAGAAAATGTAAATTTATGGACAACTTAACTCATTATGCTTTGCCATTTTTGTGAATGTAAAATATTTTTATATAATAACACTTTGAAATGAATATAACTTATAGTGTATTTTGGTGTTCAATTTTCTGTAAATATAGATTGTTTTGTAATGAAAATTTTAAAATTTCAAATAATCAGTAAGAGAATCAGCTAAATTTGGCCGATGCCAATGCCCAAATAATGGCCGATTCTGCAAATGCCGATGAATCAGTACACCACTAGTTTTTATTGATTTTGCTAATTTTGAGGGCCAGGTTCTTTACTGGTAAATATACTATTCAATTTGATGTAATAACATGTTTTATAGATTTAATGAATCACACATGTTGTTTATACCCTCATGTAATCGCAAGTTTCTTAAAAAATATCATCTTATTTGTTAAATTTGTTCAAATCAACTAGTATAAAAAAGTTGTATTGTGGTAGCTGTTCATATACACTTGCAGTAATCATAATGGAACCTTATTACTGTATAAGACTAGTAAACTACATGGAGTTCAACGCTGTTCACCATCATATTAATTGTTTATCTTTATGAAGAGAGACATTACATTATAATTACCTGTATGTCAATGACTGCGCATTCAATTGTCCTTTAGATATATTAGTCCGTGGGCCAGAAGGGTTGCTCGGTACCACTCGAGGGAACCAAAGTCCCTCATACCAATGATGAAGGATGCTAAGAAGATGATAATAATGCTTCCTGGACATTTCAAAAGTAGCTTTATTGTTTTATCAACATTTTAAGTTTGCGCCCAATATTAAAATATTAGGTGCCTACGTTTGATGAAGATTTCACTAAAACGCTACCAGATACATATGTCCAGCAAGCATATTTGGAAACTACGAGGGCCACTCAATATATTTTCCCCACCTTTTTTTTTCTTTCTTAGTTTCCTTATAAGTTCCAGAAATTTTGTACACAAGTAGTTACATACCTTTTTTACAAGTTTTTATTTTTCCACATAGTCTCCATCCTTTTCTACGGCTTTCCTCCACCTCGAAACAAGGGCCTTTATTCCTTACTGGTAAAAGTCCGCTGGGTTCCGCTGGAGCCACTTCTTAACCTCCTCAACAACCTCATCGTCACTCTGAAACTTTCTTCCACGAATAGCATCCTTCATTGGCCCAAACAAATGGAAGTCTGAATGTGCCAGATCCGGGCTGTATGGAGGGTGGGGTAACACAGTCAAGTGCATATTTGTGATGGCCTCTCTTGTTTGCAAACTGTTGTGTGGTCTTGCGTTATCGTTAGGCTGACCATATTTCCTTGAGAAATATTACAAAAGTCTTATAGGTTATGAATAATAATTTATGATTGACCAATATTAAAGTATATTTATAGTTTTTATTAAAAACGGGACAAAATTGAAATTTTTATTAAAACGACGGGACGGCCAGGATATATAAACAAAACGGTACTGTCCCGTTCAAAACGGTACGTATGGTCAGCCTAGTTATCGTGCAAAAGAAGGGCGTCTTCCAGTTTTCTCTCCGGTCGAACTCGCTTTATACGTCTCTGGAGTCTCTGTTGGGTAACAATATATGCTTCTGAGTTGATTGTTTGTCCTTCCTTCATAATGTCCACCAGAATCACCCCTTCCATGTTGCAGAAGATGATGGCCATAACCTCTCCTGCAGAGGGAGCCATTTTGAACTTGTTCTTGCGTGGGGAGTCTGCGTGATGCCACTCCATGGATTGGCGTTTTGTTTCAGGTTCAAAGTGATGTACTCCAAGTCTCATCCCCAGTCACACTTCGTGAAAGGAAGTAATCCCCTTCTGTCTCGTATCGAACCAACGACTCGGAAGCAATTTCTTTTCCTTGGGCTTTGTGATCTTCAGTGAGTTGGCGAGGAACAAACCGTGAATACACTTTTGAGTATCCCAGTTGCTGAATTATCGTATTCACACTTCCTTCACTAATTCCTAGCTTCAGTGATAGCTCCTTGTATGTGACGCGCCGATTTGATCGAATGATGCTGTTAGCACGTTGCACAGTGTGAGATGCCACAGCCGATGCCGGGCGACCTCTGCGTGGCTCATCACCGAGGATGGCTCTACCTCTCTCCGATGATCTCACACGAATAGACCAACGTCCAACTGTGCTTCGATTAACAGCATCATCTCCGTAAACGTCTTGTGAATATTTCCAACTGTTTCCTTCTCTGCGGCTAAGAACTCGATAACAGCTCTGTTTACGATGCACATCACTGTCAGACGCCATTTTCGAAACTGCGTTAACCATCGGTTTTATACAAGGGCGTTTAAAAGCGGTTTTATACAAGGAGGGGAGGTTCGAACTGGAAAAATCCAGTTATGTGAAGCGCAGAAAGTTCAAACTTACGGCCCAAAAGACATTTTAGCCCCATGGCCTATTATTTAGCTGAGGAAAAAGTGTGGGGAAAAATATATTGAGTGCCCCTAGTACAAATTATAAGCTTTCCAAAAAGCATTGTTTCATCTGGTTCGCCTTTGTGGTACCGATTGGTCAAAATCTGGGGTCTGGCTCACGGACTATATATGTCTGTGTTATATGTTTTTGGAATCAGTTGTCCCCCCTCCACCCCACCTTCCCCCAGTTGGGGTACCTTGATTATCACTGTGACTATCACTGCAGCGTTGCCACATGTAAGGAGTCGTCTGTGAGGCGAGGAACATTAAATATGCGGGCAACTGTACATATTAAATTTATTGAAATTTTGGTATTCCCATCAATCTTTTACCGTTAGGTGGGGCAATATACTATCCGAATGTTTTGGCGCCTCTTGCGGGGTGAGACAAAGCTCCTTACTCTCTCCTGTGCCGTTTAATGTGTATACTGACGGATTAATTGCTTCACTTAATGAGGCAACAGTGGGATGTTGTATAGATAACACAAGGATAAATAACTTAGTTTATGCCGATGATATGGTGTTAATAAGTCCCTCTGTTAAAGGTCTGGATCGGCTACTAAAAGTCTGCGAAATGTATTGGCAAAAATATGATATTCTTTTTAATGTTACAAAAACTAAGGTTATACAGTTTCATCCTAAAAGCTGTAATCAGCCAGCTGATATTAGGTTTAAAATGAAAGGTGAAGTAATTGAGGAAGTACAATTCCATAACTTAGAGTCTAAGCTATGGAATTCATGGTACGAAAACGGCTGTCTAGAACTCCACTAACTCCGACATTACTGTATTATTTCTAATCAAAGGTGGGCACCCGGGCCTCAAAAAGGACCGACGGTCCAGGTCCCGGTCCTTGCCTCAAACTGGACCGACGGTCCCGGTCCTTTCTGAAGATAGGACCTAGGAACGACTCGGCCCTCGGTTCTTATATATAAGTGAAAAATTTGATTAAAATGAAAAATGAAATTAAAGACACCGGAAATCTTTAATTTTATTAACGTAAATTATAATTAATACAATACATAAATGATGAAAAAAAGTTATTAAGTTAAGTGCTTGAGTTTCCCTTCAAGAAGACTAGCATTTCAAAATGGCTGTCACTGAGCCCTGACCTTTTCGGCTTGAGGACGTCCTTCCCCAAAGAGAAGAGCCTCTCCACGGCGGCACTGGATGGGATAGGCGTATTAAACTTGATGAACAAGTCCTTCAACGCCGGGCTGGGGAACGAGTCCTTGTTGAAGATGAAGGGTTTCACAGGCCTCTCGCTGAGAAATGTCTCCACCAACTTGGTCCCAGTCTCCTTCGTCTTCTCCCCGCCCTCGTAGAGAGCCTCAAAGAAGTCGTCATTGTCCTGGTCATTCTCACCCTCGCTGCTGCTGGTGTCCTTGCCTGAGTCCGCTCTTGCCAGAATCCTCTCCACCATAGACATCATCTGCTTCTTCACCTTGGCCTTGATCTCCTCGACGTCATACATGACGTCGTCCTCCACCAGTCTCACCCAGCCCAATTTGAACTTGGGGTGTAGCGCAGCTGCCAGGAGGAAGTCCATATCCTCAAAATGGGGACCAAACCGACGTTTGATCCCATCCCTGACAGCTAATACCAGTGGCTGACACATCTTGACATCGCTGCTTTCCATCTGCTCCTTCAACATTTTGAGAGAGATGGCCAGGGTGGGCAGGAGTGCCACCATGTACGCCTTGTCCTCCCCTTGCAGGATGTCCAAGGCCTTACAGACCGGCTTCATCACCTCAAGATACTCTTTGAAGAAGTTGATATCAGCTGAAAAAATAGTTAATATTTTAGTCCTGTACTTAGACTTTTTATATTGTACTTTTTACTTTTTCAAAAAGAAAAGTAAAAAAATCAAATATGTATATTGCTCACCAGACGAGAACGAAGGCACCCCAAGAATGTTGCACGTCTGGTGTAGTCCATGAAGCTTCTCCCTGTCTCCGAAGATGTCGACCAGGCGGGACACCCCGTCGTAGACGGAGTTCCATCTCGTAACGGTGGGGACAGTCAGCTGCATCCCTATCTCGGCCTTGATGGTGTCTGAGGCTTGTGAACTTCTTGACTGCTTGTTCCACAGCTCCGTAGCTTTACCAAAGGCGGTCCGGTACGCCTTCCTGTGGGATCGTGAGTTCTTCAGGGCCTTGTCAGCGTCGGAGGTGGCCATTAGGTTCAGGGTGTGGGCGGCGCACCTTGTGTGCTTCGGCAGGACGTATTCAGGATCCTCCGTGGCACCGGCTAAAAGGAAATGTTCAATTTATTCAATAATATATTTGAGTGAAAAGAAAATACCTTACAAGACTTGTAAAAAGTGAAAAAAAAATCAAGAAATAATAAATAATCCATAATTTACCTTCCAAAAGCGATGCCAGATCCTCAACCTGAACGACGTCCTCATCATCGGGCCGCCCCACACCTTCTTCCTCCTCTTCCTGGACCTCCTCGGGCAGCTCCTCGTCCGTTTTGCCAAAGACACTGCACAATGAAACACAATTATTATATTTTTTATTTTTTTTTATTCAACGTTATAGAAAAAATTAAAAATGTAAAGATTTAAAAGTCAAAAAATTTGAATGAAGAAATTAAAAAAAAAAAATCTGCTTACTTAAATGCCTTGACGAAGTTGCTGCCATTGTCAGTAGTAGTCCTGCAGACCTTGGACTCGATGGCGAAGTCGAAGAGGACCTTGTACATCTCCTTCGCAAGGACCTCGAAGGTGTGTCGTCCGGTGAGTCGTTTGCACGCCAAGACTGCCTTCTGCCTGAGGAGGGTGGCCTGGTCAATCCAGTGTACAGTCATCCCCATGTACGACCTTAAATAAAATGGAATGCTTTGAATTGAAATGTAGTATAATAATTTATATTTTCACAGCATTGTAATAAATTGATTAAAATAAACTCACAGTTTATTAGTTTCTTTTTGATTGAAGTAAAAAGTAAATTAATTAAAATTTGAACATACTTGTGGGCACATGTCCAAGCGTCTGCCGTAGTAGAGACCGACTGTACAGAGTTGAGGACGTCCCTCAGGTGCTGCCTCTTCTCGCCAAACCTTAAAAAGTTTATTAAAAGACAAAAGTAAAGTAAAAAATTATAATGTCATCGCTCATCACTAAAAGAAAAAGAAAAGAAAATACTGTTATCAAGAATGAATTTAAATAGCCAAACAAAAAATACCTGTCTTCAATACGCCTGGTAAGCGTCCTCCTAGACATGGAGTGTTGGCCAGGGACACAGGTGCTAACAAAGTCCTTCCACGAATCGGAGTCGACGACGTCGAGAGGCAACATGTTGCCCACAAATAAGGTGATCAACTAATTAAAAAGAAATAATTTGTTACGTTTCATCATAACTGACTGACATTTGAGTGTAATTTAATGATTATAAATACTTCTAGACAAAGTTGTAAGATTTTTAATTGAATTTACTGATCTTCTCTTCAAAGAGAGCCTTGGTGACTCTGGACGGTCCAGCCATGGCCTCCCGTATAGTCGGCTGAACCATGGTTTTCTGCCTCTTGTCGTCGGGGCGCTCCTGAGGGTCTCCTCGCCGCTTCTTTTTCTGGAGCTCCACCCCCGTCCTTGATGCACTGGTCGAACTGGTTCTGGACGTGAGGATGGCGCCTGGAGACATGTCGCTTGAGGTTGTTTTGGCTCTTGTTGCTTGTCGAGAGGATGTTCTTGTTCGGCAGGCACAGCAAGCACTTGTACTCTAGGTTCTGCTCACCCTTGGGGCCCAGGTATTCAAAGTATTTGTCCAGGTACGGCCAGGGATTGCCGGGTTCAGTTCTTCCGCTAGGAGCTCCAGTTGCTTGACTTGAAGTTGAAGCACTAACATCAGTAGATTCTTCGTCTCCTCCAGGTGTTGAAACAAGTTTCAGTTCAGTCTCAGTCTCTTTCTGAGTCTTCTGGAGGAAAGGATCCATCTTCTTTAGAACTTCAAATAATCACTAAACACACTAAAATCACTAAAAAAGACCGTCCGGAATTGCTTAAAAATGGACCGTCGCTCCTCATTTCGGTCCTCACTGAGAAAAGGACCGACTTTCCCGCTCACGGTCCTTAAAAAGGAACTCGGTCCTGCCCACCTTTGTATATACAGGGCGTCCCAAAAAAATGTATACACACTTTAAATACTTATAAAGGCAGTGTTTATTAAAATACATTTCATTTTCAAAAAGTAATAGAATCTACAGACATTATTTAATTGTTTTGTCAACGCCTGTTTTCAAACTGACGTCCGTTCTGGTCCAGGCACTGCTGATAACGCGAAGCAATGGAATCGCAAACATCACGAAACATTTCGTTTGGTATTTGTGTGCATTCTCGTTCAATGGCTGCTCTCAATTCAGCGACTGTTGCAGGTTTTATAGCGTAGACTTTGTCTTTTAAGTATCCCCATAAAAAAAGTCTAGTGTGTGAGGTCTGGTGAACGCGGAGGGTATTCTACGAAACCCCTTCGTCCAATCCACATCCACATC
>JAJOZX010000560.1:300000-355000 GCA_023014485.1 Bathynomus jamesi
TATGAACACTCCTTTCAAAAGAGATTTAAACTAAGTTAAACGTTTAAGATTTCAAAAAAATCAATTGCAATCTAAGCAGAGCACAACCTTACGGCAGCAAAACTGAGCAACAAGTGACCATAATTCATTTTTCAACTACGAGCTCCCACATTCAAGGTGGTGCACGATGGGCGGAGCCTACAAATGTTGTGAGTCATTCCTCAAGGGAGCGTTCTCTTGGATCAAAAATAGTATATACAGTATATCTTTGTTTACACCATATAAATTTAACTACTGTGGGAAATAATTCCCACATCCCGAAGTATGGACCCATAGAACATCTCTGAGACACGATGGGACGGCGTCTTAGGGCTCGTCTAGTAGCCCCTAACACACTACAGGAGCTACAAGAAGCTTTAACTGAAGAGTGGGAGGGAATCCCACAGGATGTGATCGCCGATCTCATTCATGGGATGAATCGAAGAATGACTGCAGTCATTCAAGCTAGGGGACGCAACACCTCTTATTAACCCTAGATCACAAGTTGTTGTTTTTTGTTGTTTTATTGTTTTTTTTTTTTATTTTTTTTTTTGTCGAAATCTTTGTTTTCTGAGTTTCAATTTTTTGTACAGTATTTTTTGATAAATTGTATTAAGCAGATGTTTGAAGATTTTTTAATGTCCTCACAGACTAAATTTTCGAATTTTAAAACTTGTATAAACAGAAGTTTGCCCAAATTTTTGCTTTTCGCGATATTCCAAGTGGGCCGATTTTTCTGCCGCTCAGTATACAGTATATATATACAGGGTGTTCGGAAAGTCACTGTGCACTTATATTTATTTAATAGCATACAATAGTATAACATTGCATATATGATAGAGGTTATGGATGGGACCATCAGAACTTATAAAAGGTGTTGAAAGTGATGTCCTTTAACAGCAATACAGGCCTGGACCCGTCTTATTTTATTTTGAAACACCTTTGTCAGTTCTTCTTTTGAAATGGACCTTATGTGCCCAGTTATTGCAGTTTTCAGGTCATCAAGCGTGAGTGGACGATCTCGATTATATATAGTGTGTGTGTGTTCTCGTTCAGCATCGAAATGGGTGCACGGAGAGCGTTAGATTAATTAGAGATTGAGAGAAAGAGGTGAGAGTGATGCGAAAGACGAATTACACATAATTACCGGGTATATTAATCCTTTATTAACTATTAATTAATTATCGGTTGCGGATCACTAATTGGGTTGAAGGAAACCGAATTTAAATACAAATGATCCTTCATTAATGACCTTTACATAAATTTGAATAATTAATGTCACTCTTTTCTTTTTCTTTTCGCTTTTTGAGTGAATTTTTGAGGACGCATTTTTGCCATTATCTTTCAGATAAGTTTTGACATTTTATTTTTTCTGTTGAGAAATTTCGTGTGTACACACACACACACACACACACACACACACACACACACACATTTTATATATATATAAATTTGTTTTTATCTTTTCCTTCTTCCCAGAAGATCAACCATTTTCAAGAAGCAAAAGTTATTTAAACTTTTTATCAATTTTAACGAAAATATAAAAATTATATTATTTTGTTAAGTTATTCAGAAGTTAACTTTACACCTTATGAAGTCTTTCCTTTTTGTTCATTTTGGTGTAACGGTGTAACTATGCATGAAGGGGCTGAAGTTTATCACAAAGAATTTATATATATATATATAATATATCCCCCTCCCCGCGGGCGGTCTTTCTGGGGTGGATCGCCCGCGGGCTCCTGCCTCCATGTGGCGAGGGGGGTCAGCCGCGGCTGGGGGCCCTGCCGGGTCCCCCGCCCGGTTGCGAAGTAGACTTTTACCATACCCTGCTATCCTACAGCCCCCTCTTTCCTGTCTTCCCCTCTTTCCCCTCTTCCTTACCCCCTCTGTTTCTTCTGCCTTCTCGGTCCGACACTTCGCGCGCCCCGTGGACTGCCGGGGCTGGTCGCTGGGGGTCTCGCCCCCATGGCTGGGGCCAGACTAGTTGGCTGGTAGGTGTGCCCTGGCCTGGGACCCTGGGGGGCCTTGGTCTTTGCTGCCGGAGGGGGAGAACTTTCGACGCTGCAAGGGCCCCTTTTGAAACGGGGGTACCTACATGGGACGAGGAACCCATCCCCCGCCGGCATGCGCTTGGTCCCCTTGGGCCCCGGGTAATCGGTTCCCCGCGGCCCCGGGCGCGAAACAAAAATAACATTTTTTATGGAAACATTTACAAATCTAATGGACCTTGTTGACGACCCGGCTTGTGAACCTGACCTCCCTCTGACTACCTCTTTGGACCCTGGGTCTGGTAAGGGCAGTCGGCAGCCCTCGCCCACCCCGTCTGCTCTTCTGGCCGACGCCTCCTCTCCCTCTCTTCCCCAGGCTAGTGGCGCCGCTGCCCGACCCCCGCCAGCGGCGGATGGACCTGCAGTGGACCCCCGACCCCTGGATCCCCCCATATTCCACGTCCCGATAGGGACCCACCTGCTTTCTTGCCCTCAGATTGGAAGCCTGCGACCCCGGTCGCCTCCCACTCCGGTCGGGCCTCATCGCCCCGGGCCTCCTCGGCCCCTGGGGGACGTGGGACCCGACGTCGCCGTCCGCCTTTTTCGTCTTCCCGTCCCCTCGAAGTACCGGTGGTGTTTGGCCCAACGGCTTCGCTCGGCCTTAGGACGGTGGACAAGTTCCTCGTCCTCCGCCCCTCCTCCTCCAAGCCCCTCCCCACTAACCACGAACGCCTCTTTCGAGCGATCCATGGGGTGACGGGGACGGCTCGTTTCGACCTTCGGCCTCAGAGGGATGGCTCCATTCTGATAAGGTCGCGTTCCTCTGCCGAAACCTCCTCTCTGCTCGCTATCCCCAATGTCCTTGGCTGCGGGATCACGGTGTCCCCCCACCCCCGTCTCAATCAGTGCCAGGGCACAATCTACGCCGCTCGTCTTCTACCTATCCCGGTGGAAGACCTCCAGACTGACCTCGCCTCCCAGGATGTTGTGAGAGTATATCGCTTTCCCGACAAATCGCGATCCCCATCCGCCCCTTCTCCTCGCCTGCTCCTCACGTTCGACTCACTGGTGCCCCCCGTTTCGGTATTGGGGCTTTGGTGAGAGACGAGCGTGCGAATTCTCGGTTCGATCATACGTGCCAGATCCTACGCGCTGTTTTCAGTGCAATAGGTTTGGCCACGTGAGCAGTTCCTGCCGTCAGCCGGCCCCGTTGTGTGTCCGCTGCGGCGGCCCTCCCCACCCTTTGCCCTGTACTGCTCTGCCTTCCTGCACCAACTGCCATGGACCACACCCTGCTTCATCCCGCTCTTGCCCGTCCTTCCTCTTTGAGAGGGAGGTTCGGGCCCTCTGTTCATCAGAGTTTCTCAGCGCTCGGGAGGCGCGGGACCGGTTGCGTGGCCACGAGGCCCGGCGTGGTGCCTCGTATGCCGAGGCTCCGTTCCCGGCCGCCGCCGGCCCAGACCCCGTCCTCACCGGCGGTTCCCATCGTGCCTCCACCCACCGTGTCCGCTACTCCCTGTCCATCCTCTGCCGCCCAGCGGACTCCCACCGCGGCTCCCCGTACTACCAGCGCGTCCCCACGTGTTCCCTCCGCGATCGCCGATGCTTCGTCGGCAACCCCCCCTGCCCCTTCTACGCCCTCTCCACCGGCGCCTTCAGCCACCCCCATTCCGGACTGTGACCCGCCGTCACCCATGCGGGCAGCACGACGGAGGGGTAAGGGCCGCAAGCGCCGCGCCAGTAGTGACCCTGAAAGGTTCGAGGCCATAGGCCTCGCATCACCTTCCTCTCCCAAACATAAACGCCCCCTTCGCCCTACCGCCCCGGTGTCCTCACCGTCCCCACTGCGCAACCGTTATGCACGCTCCCCCCTGGGGTCCCCGACGGCCCTCGTGGTGGGGGCTGAGATACACCCATCTCCGGCCCGATCGATGGACCCACTGGAGGGGGAACTCGCCCGCCTGGTCGGCGTGGGTGGAACGTGCACGCCCCCGCGCTCGACCCGCCCCATCTCTCTCCTCGACCTGCCTATGCTTCCGGGTGAGGTATTATTTTCCACTCCCCCTCGTAGTCCTGCCTCCCCTGCACCTCTGGTGCAGTGGAACATCCGCGGGCTCCTTTTAGGCCTCGAGAGTCTCTCCTCTCTCCTGGCCTCCAGGTGTCCGGCGTGTTTCTGCCTTCAGGAGACGATTCTGGGATCCCGTTCCCTCCCTCGAGTGTCCGGCTACTGCGGGCTCCCTTCCCCGCCTCTCGATGGGGCGGGGAGGGGGGGCTCCGCGGTCTTCGTGCACCGCTCCGTCCCTTTCCGCCCCCTCCCGCTCCGTACAGTCCTGCAAGCTGTGGCCGTGCGCCTTTCTTGGGGCGCCAGCTCACGGTCTGCTCTCTTTACCTCTCCCCTAACGTACGCCCTCCACCCGATTCTCTCCGTGACCTAATTCTTCAGCTTCCCCGCCCTTTCCTGATTCTCGGGGACTTCAACAGTCGGGACCCGGCCTGGGGGGACGTTTGCTCCACCTTTCTCTCCGGGACCCTTCTCTCCCTTATGGACGAGCTCGAGTTCACCTTTCTGAACGATGGCTCCCCAACCTGCCTTCACTCGGCCCACGACAGTTTCACCTGTATCGACCTTTCCCTGGTTTCCCTCGAATCGTGACGGAGTTCACCTGGGAGGTCCTGCCGGATTCTTCCGGCAGTGACCATTTCCCAGTGTGTCTTACCCCGACCCGTCTCCTCCCCCCCACCTCTGTCCGCCCGCGCTGGCTGTTCGCCCGAGCAGACTGGGCCTCATACGCGAGGGGCACGGCGATCTCGCCATCAATTCCTGCCTTTCCCTCCGTCAGTGAGGCCCTCGCCTTCCTCGAGAGTAAGATCCTCTCGGCTGCCGCCAGTTGCATCCCCCGTACCTCTGGCTCCCCCAGGCCGCGAAGCGTCCCATGGTGGACCCCAGAGTGCTCCCATGCCGTTCAGGAGCGGCGCCGTGCCGGCCGCCGCTTCTACCGGACCCGCCAGCTGGAGCACAAGATAGTTTCAGCGCCTGAAGGCAGTGGCCCGTCGGGTCCTGAAACTGGCCCGGCGTACCTCCTGGCGGAGTTACGTGTCCGGGATCTCCTCCACTGCCCCCTCGACTGTTTGGCGCAAGGTGCGTAGCTTTGAGGGGACCCGTGTCCCCCCTCGACCCCCGGTGCTTCGGGTCGGGGACGACGAGTTCGTCTCCGATCCGGAGGCCGTCGCGAACGCACTCGCGGCGCACTTCGCAGCCATCTCCAGTTCCGATTCCCCCCACTCCCGCCGCGACCCACCGGATTTTCCACCTCATAGGGATGACCCCTATAATCACCTCTTCCGCATGACGGAGCTTCGGGAGGCCCTCCGCCCCCGACGCTCCTCCGCCCCGGCCCCGATAATATCCCCTATGACTTGTTACGGCACCTCCACCCCTCTGCTCTCAGCTTTTACTGGACCTCTATAACCGGATTTGGTTGGAGGGTTCATTCCCGGACCGGTGGCGTGAGTCCATCGTCGTCCCCATCCCGAAGCCCGATAAAGACCCCTCACTCCCGTCGAACTATCGCCCCATTTCCCTGACATGCTGCGCCTGCAAGGTTATGGAGGCGATGGTCGCCTCGCGGCTGTCCCTTACCTGGAGGCGAGTGACCAATACCCTGCTACCCAGGCTGGTTTCCGGCGCTTCCGGTCTACCACCGACCCCCTCCTCCTCCTTAGCCACGACGTGCAGGAGGCTTTCTCCCGGCGTCACTTTGTACTCGCCGTCTTTTTCGACCTCCAGAAGGCCTACGATACTACCGGCGGAGCGCGGTCTTTGACTGCTTACGCTCCCTGGGTTTCGTAGGCTTTCTCCCCTCCTTTATTTATAACTTCTTGTCCGCCCGTTCTTTCCGCGTCCGCATCGGTTCTACCCTCTCTGACCGCTTTCCGTTGGAGGAGGGTGTCCCTCAGGGTAGTGTCCTTAGCGTCCTGTGTTTCTCACTAGTGATGAACACAGTCGCTACGGTCCTGCCTACTTCCGTTCGTAGCTCCCTCTATGCCGATGACCTGGCTATCTATTGCTCTGGCCGCCTCCCGTCTTTGGCTGAACGTCGACTCCAGCTAGCCATCAACGCGGTGGTTCGCTGGGCGTCCTCGGTTGGCTATGCTTTCTCACCCTCTAAGTCTTCCAGTATGCTTTTCCGTCCTCGGCGCCTCCGTCTGTCGCATACCTTCGCCCTTACCCTTGCCGGCACTCCTCTTCCCCTCGTCCCATCCGTTCGATTCCTGGGTATGACCCTCGACGAATTTTTCGGTTGGGTTCCACACCTTAGGCGGTTGCGGCAATCATCTCGCCGCACCCTCTCCCTTTTGAGTCACCTGTCCCACATGACCTGGGGGGCGGACAGGCGTACTCTGCTGCGCCTGTACACCTCCCTGGTGCAATCCCGCATCGACTACGGCTGTGTGGTCTACAGCTCCGCCTCCTCTCCGGCACTCCGTATGCTGGATCCTCTTCTCCACCGTGGCCTTCGCCTGGCGTCGGGTGCCTTCCGCTCGTCCCCTGTCGCTAGTCTTCAGGTGGACTGCGGACACCCCCCCCTGCCCCTTCGCCGGGGCCTTCTCATGGCGAAGTGTTACCTTCGCATCTGCCGCCTCCCGAGTCCCTACTCTTCTCCGCGATCTCCCAGGCGCTACCCCGGCCTGACACGTGGCATTTCGCTGCCTCTCTGGCCGAGATCTTTTCGTCCCTGGGGATCCCCCCACCCTCTATTCTGCCGTTCTCCTTCGACCTGTCGCCCCCCTGGCTGACCACCCCTATCTGCCGCTGCCAGGCGCTCCGTGGCCTGCGTAAGGAGTCTCCTCCTACCGTCCTCCGGTCTTCTTTTCTGGCCCATCTTCCCGTACACTCGGACGACGTTCCCGTCGTACACCGACGGCTCGCGCTCCCCTGCAGGTGTCGCGGCCGCCGTCTTCTCTCCGTCGCTGTCACCTACCTCCCGGGGTATCCCCCTGCCGGTTCAGGCCTCCATCTTTTCCGCGGAGCTCTTTGCCCTTCTGGAAGCCCTCCGTCTGGTATCGGGTTTTTCGCGGTCTTCCTGTACCATTTTTCGGACTCGCTGAGCGCCCTTCAAGCGCTCGAGCGCTATGATTCCCCGGACCCCCTCGTACGCCTTATTCAACAGGAGTACCATGTCCTGCACACCGTTCACCGGATCCGGGTCACCTTCTGCTGGGTTCCTGCCCATGTTGGTGTTTCCGGTAATGAGGCGGCTGACCGCACAGCCCGGTCCGCCGCCTCGATGCCTCCCCTCCCCCGCCCGCTCCCCTTCTCTGACTATGTGCAGGTCTTTCGTTCCTTCTACGACCGCTATGGCAACAGTCCTGGGACGATGCCACCGGAAATAAACTCTGGTCCATCCGCCCCCGCCTGTCATATTGGGCGTCCTCTTTCCACCGCTCCCGACACAAAGAGGTCGTCCTTGCGCGGCTTCGCATCGGCCATACGCGCCTCACGCACGGCTATCTTATGTTCCGGCAGGAGGCTCCTCGTTGCGCCTCCTGCCAGTCGCCCCTCACCGTCTCTCACATCCTTGTGGAATGCCCCACCCTGTCGTCAGTACGTCGTCGCGCCTTCCCGTTCCTTTCTGATTTCCCCCTCCCCGATCGTTTACGTCTTATGCTCGCTGAGAGCCCTCTCTTCTCGCTTGACCGTCTTTTCCTCTTCCTCTCCCAATCTCGCATCCTATCTGAGCTTTAGGTGACTTCTCACCCGTCGTCCGCTGTCCTCCCACTTCTAGTGCCTTTCCCCCGTCTCCGTTTCTCTTTCTCATATTCCGCCTCGCCATGATATCCGCTAACGTATAGCGTGAAATGGCGGTAAACGCCCCAATACAAAAAAAATATATATATATTTGACTGGTCAAAAAAAGAAACGCAATTTTTGAGATTTATTAATAAACATGCGGACTCAGTATATAGTAAATGATTCTTTAACATAACAAACAGTCAATAACGCGTATGGCCACCCCTAGCCACAATGCAGGCTTGGAGTCTGGCCCTCATCGACGACCTCAACAGTCTCTGCAGGAAAGCAACAGGGATGGCCCTCCACTCTTCAATAATTGCATTGGTCAGTTCCCTGATGTTCTGCGGCTGATGCTGACGTCTGTGAACTCGCCGTTCAAGTTCATCCCATGCGTGCTCTATCGGTGACATGTCTGGGCTGAAGGCTGGCCATGGTAAGGTCTGCACCTGTTGTCACTGCAGGTGCGCCTGCACTATCCTGGCTGCATGAGGTCTGGCATTGTCCTGTTGCAGGAGCACCAATTCTGGATGTTGCCTCATGAATGGAAGAACATGTGTGTGAAGAATCTCATCCCTGTAGCGCTGGGCAGTCAGAGCGCCATCAACAACCACCAGCTCAGTTCTTGAAGCAAAGGCAATTCCTGCCCAAACCATGACACTTGGTCCTCCCCATCTGTCATGCTCCACTACTGCAGCATCTGAGTATCGCTCCCTGGTCGTCTGTATACCCTGACACGGCCATCAGAATTGGACAGTCTGAAGCGAGACTCGTCAGAAAAGAGGACTTGGTTCCACATTCTTTGTGTCCAGTCACGGTGCTGATAGGCCCATTGCAGGCGTCGTTGCCTTCTTGCATCAGTGAGAAAAGGACCTCTGTAAGGCCTGCGGGATCGGAGTCCTGCATTACGGAGTCGGTTTCTGACGGTCTGGTCACTAATTCTGTTGTTGTGGATACCAGGTGTCTCTCTGGCTGTCTGACGAGCATTCCGCTGCCGATGACGCAGGTGCTGCAGTACAATGTGGCGATCCTGGCGTTGGGTCGTCACACGAGGTCGCCCACGTCTTGGCAGGTCCTGAACACTTCCTGTGGCATTGTACCGTCTAACAAGCCTAGAGATTGTGCTGGGATGCACATGCATTCGTTGTGCAACTTGGACAGCAGACATGCCTGCATCCAACATGCCCAAGGCACGACCTCTGTTGAACTCTGAGAGTCGTGGCATGCCTCAATCGCGGGAAAAAGTTTGGTTTTCTCAACGGGCAGTGTGTATTCTGTGAAGTCAAAGAAAAAATGCATGCCTTCATAAAGAATACATTCAATTTAATCTCTGTTTATTGTTTGTAACAAAATGGCGTCTTAGCCGGGATTAGTCAGGTTTAAAAACATGCACTAAGTGGCTTTAAAAGATTTGAACAAACATTTAACCATAATCTTGAAACTGTGATAATACCACTAACAACTTAAATTTTACACCATATGCAAGCTAATTGCGTTTCTTTTTTTGACCAGTATATATATAAAGCGTGTCCAAACTAAGACGTTCAATTTTGCTTAATTCATAAGTTACAAAGTATTTGGAATTTTAACGGATATTTTTTCATGTATTTAAACAGTACCATCAAACAAACAAAATTCGTTTATTGTTCAACAATAAGAAGGTATTACAGTAGGCTATAAATGTGTATATATATATATATATATATATATATATATATATATATATATATATATATATATATATATATATATGAGATGTTCATGAAAGAATGAAATTGAAGCGTGATAAATTTTGCTAAATTCACAAAAGAATCAATAGCATAAATATTATACAAAATTTGCATTGAAATGTGTAGGGAAATATGGTAATATCTGAAAATCTCGCGAATTTTTATATAAAAGTAAATAAATATTTTGAAGTTTAGGTTTTAAAATAAAATAATACCAGTTTTTAGATAAAATTGTAATTCGGCATGACAACATACTTTCCAAAGGGTTGGCAAAAGTAAATAGACACCTTTGTTTTTTTTTTTTTTTTTTTTTTTTTTTTTTTTTCATAAGATTTTGCTTCTTTGTAAAAGTCAATAAATAATAACAACTTAATTGAATCAGTATATTTAAAATCGTGTTCCTTTCCACTTTACCTTTATTGATTCAATAAATTTGTTATTATTTACTGATTTTTATACTCAAATCAAACAATTTCGGAAAAAACCAAAGGTGTCTATTTACTTCTGTCAACACTCTGTATACTGTACATACAACATACATATACATACAAATACACGCGCGCATACATACATACAAATATGATTTAAAATTACAACGTATCAGTGAACTGGTTACACGATATGCGAAGATTATGTAACATTGAAAGTACTGAAGAGTGCATCGTCGCGGTTTTAGGATTTGGGAATATTTGTACATGATTCGGGGCGAAGATTATTACCAAGATTTTTTTAAGCGAAATTTGAAACTGCAATGCTTATTTGATCAGAGTCGTATTCTAAAGTTCTAACGTTCTCTTTCTACCAACAAGACTTTTCAAGTTGTCTTTGAAATTTGAAGCATCTTCGAATTTCATCATTAGTGCCTTTATTGAGGACTTATTAAGGTTTCCATTACTCTACGTTGTGATATGAACTCGCATTTCATTGCACGACATTCTTTGTATGGGAATAACGCTTCGAAATAAATACGCATTAAACTGCGGAATACGCCATCTTATACCGTTTGTTCATTTATAATCTATAACTTTTACGTGACTTTCACGCGTAACTTTCTCGTACCAAACGTGTACAGTACTTCAAACAAACAATATTTTCGAAGAAAAACTGAAACGCACAAAGTGATAAAAGAAATTTAATAATCATATATGGTGTAAACGATACTTAAAAATAAATAAGAAATAATTAGAAAAATTATATAGGAAATTCTACAGGACATATAGATACTTGCGCTTAATCCTGGGAAGGTTTTTTTTCTTTTTCCCGTAAACGGGAAATTTAAATTGCATTTCCTGGGAATTCTTGGGATGCCGGGAAACTGCTAAAACAATTAAAAGTAGAAGAACAGATTAAATTTAATTAACGGAAACTGTTCTTTATTGAGCCATTTTGCATAAGATTTGTCAAAGAAATATTAGATGTATATAACAATAAAAAAGAAATGAAGTCACTCTTTGCTGACTAGGACTATTTTGTTTAGTGCCTGACATTGACAATTGCATACATACTGTATATATGAATTATGGATTATAGAAAAACTATATATGGATTATTGTAAAATAACTGAAGTTTAAATTTTGAATTTTAAATAAGCATTAAGCATGTAAAGTGTCGTTAAACATTTGCTTATTATTCTGGTTTTGATATCTCTCTATATACGAATATAAGGAATGAAGTAGGCTATTCCTCGAATTTAACTTTTTACACTTCAAAGTAGAGCTACTCCCTTATTTATTGACGGATTTTTATCATTGAAACGGCATTTTGTTCGCAATTATAAACCAAAACTTTGACTGACAAATTTTAGTTAGGTTTTGCTAATCCCATGATAAAAAATTCAGGTCCATACGTTAAAAATAAGAGAGTAGTTTCCATTCAAAATTTCCCCCAAATCTTGGAATTTTCCAAAAATATCAAACCCCCCCATAACTCAAAGACTACTTGGCCGATGGACGTGAAACTTGGTATGGATTCGTTATTCATTAGGCTCGATAACATATTAAAATTTCAGCCTAATTTGATAATTATTTCGTTATAAAGCGACACAGTCAGAGACTCAAATACATTTGAAAACGTTTTAAAATGTCAGGAGAATGCCAGACTGTTGCATTATTATCCAGGGAAAGCCTCAGCATCAAATTTGTTGTTTGTGACTTTTTTATTTTTCCAGTTTCCATAATTTCCCGTTTTCACCTGGAATTTAAAATTTCTTTTTACGTTAAACCCAATTGTATAGGATTTCTCCACCCTTGAAATGACCTGATTGGGCTTTAATAGAATTAGGTATATTATGACGTATAACTATAAAATACCACCCATTTTCTTCCCGAGAATATATAACCAAGCACCATCTAAAATCGCCGTTTTATTTTGCCTTGAATTTGATCGACTTACGCTCCTTCCGTAAATATTGCGCTGTTGAACTCTGACGAGTTTCTGTGTGACGCGTATTTTTAAAAAGAAATCTAAGTTTTTATACGCAATAATAACTGAAACAGTAATATACCTTCGTTCGACTGATTCTCACTCGAAACTGATTGCATAATCATTACGATTACTTTGCTGTCGCTTATTATAATTGAGGTTCTACAAATTATCTTTATTTGTTAACTCCTTCATTTAAATTTTCCGTAAATGATTGCAAAACTTTGTATGGATTTATTTGTGATTTTATCTGTGAATTGTGAAACATTTAAAAAAAAAAGGAATTATTACAGTAAGAACTTTTTAGGGGTATTTTTATTTCACATCTTTTATAATAGTAGAAACGAAGATTGCAAAAGGGTCACATATTGAACAAGTTTAAACAAATGTGAATAATAAGAAGCAGCTTAAACGGCAGAAAACCACTGCCACACTCATTCCGTTGCTCATTGCGGGTCTCACCAAAAATAGTACCCAGGGTACCTAGCCCTCTTGGCGCGCGATATATATATATATATATATATATATATATATATATATATATATATATATATATATAAAGGGTGATCCAGAGAAATGGGACCCAAAAGAAACCCCTGTAACTCTTAAAGTATAAGTCCTTTTATAAAATCATACGCATCATTCGAAAGAGAATAGTTACAAGTTTGTACAGGATTGTATAGGTTTTGACAATACAAGACAAGATAAGATACAAAACAAAATAAAAGTATTAATTAAAACTAACCCTTCAAGATGACTGCATGGACTGTGGAACAGCTGCGTTTCATAACTGAGCAATATTATGAGCATGGAAGAAGTGTAGTTTCTACTCTTAGAAGGTGATTTTGACACTGAAAATTTGTCTTGAAAGATCTTTGAGCTGAAACTACACTTCCATGCTCATAATATTGCTCAGTTATGAAACGCAGCTGTTCCACAGTCCATGCAGTCATCTTGAAGGGTTAGTTTTAACTAACACTTTTATTTTGTTTTGTATCTTATCTTGTCTTGTATTGTCAAAACCTATACAATCCTGTACAAACTTGTAACTATCCTCTTTCGAATGATGCGTATGATTTTATAAAAGGACTTATACTTTAAGAGTTACAGGGGTTTCTTTTGGGTCCCATTTCTCTGGATCACCCTTATATATATATATATATATATATATATATATATATATATATATATATATATATATATATATATATATATGTGTGTGTGTATATATATATATATATATATATATATATATATATATATATATATATATATATATACAGGGTGTTTACAAAGTCCCTATCTATTTCAGTGAAAACGTAGCAAAAAGGGTAAATTCAATAACAGTATAATAGAAGGCATATATTTAATGAATACTTAAGCCTATAATTCTACATGAGCACCATCAGTATCTCTGTCAGCAGGATTGTGGAACACATTTTGGAGCATAACGGGGGTTATTTTTTTAACTGCTGTTACGATACGAGCACGTAAATCTTGCAAATCCGTAACCCTCGTTTGATAGACGTTTGATTTGAAAAAGCCCCATGCAAAAAAATCTAAGGGCGTTAGGTCAGGAGATCGAGTCGCCCAGGGCCTGTTACTTCCACGTCCGACCCACCGATTTGGAAATCGTTCATTTAGGTACTCCCGAACAATGTTTGCGTAATGACAAGGTGCCCCATTTTGTTGAAAGATGACGGTGTTTAAAATGCCATTTGAATGAAGCTGGGATATTTACGTGCTCGTATATATAAACTAGGGGAGTCGGAAGGCTTGGCTCATAGGATATGATAGATTTATGTAAATTTATGACTTTATGAAAAATATACTTATGATTGTATCATATATTTAAGTAAATTTTTTAATTTGATGTTGATATTTGCTTCAATTCGTTGTTTATATTGAATTTATTTCTTACACCTTTCTAAAAATGCAGAACCATCGCACAAAGCATTGTACATTCCTCAGGAAAAAGTGGAATTAGTCCTTTACACAGTTTGAACATCTTTTATAACTATCAAATGTGAACTGTATGTAATGTTTGGAAGTACATACAAAGTAGACATACTGTATATTCTTCAATATATGATACTATTCTATGAGGCAGGACTTCTGACTCACATGTACTGTGTATATATACACACACACACACACACACACACACACACACACACACACACACACACATATATATATATAGTGGACCTAGTTTTAGCCGTTTAAGGTGATAATGATTTAATTGTATGCAATGATTAATTGATGCAATGACTGATTACTTATTAATGAAAGGCTATTTGAGTAGATCCACCATACTATTGGAAATGACCGAAATGGCAGCGAGGTCACCAGCTTGGATTACACCCAAGCAAATTAATGTTAAGGTTATAAAAGACACCTTAGTTTTGTATTTTATTATGAAAATAAAGCCGTTATTTATTCACTGTGATATAACAAAGAATTGACAATAATTAATTGGTAGTTTTACATTATGCTTATGACATAGACTTAGCTAATAAGATGAAATATTAAATAGCTTAATTGACACGTAATAAATAATGTACTCATTAATGGTATGTAAATGGCATGCGGCATGGAACATTGAATGGGCCTAGTAAATGATATAAAGAATGCACGTGCGTTTGGTACATTGAGTGGAAAACATGACACTGATTAAGTAGGCTAAATGATTGCATGGATGCACAAGGAATAATTGATGCGGCCTAATAATAATGGATTGAAATGCTTGACAAATACACAAATATCATTTATATATAAGACCATTATGTGATGTTAAGTGATTACGTCAAGAGAATATTTAGTTAACACATAAATATATGAATTGAACATAATAGCGGATGATACGCGGAATTACGGTATTGAAATGACACTTGAATTGGATGACAGGCCTACTGCGTTCTTTCACGAGAGTCAGTTGGAACGCTTGATTACACTTTGGGAGTGTAGCCTACCGTTCGGCGGTAGGCTAATGTAGGCTTCACAAGAGTACTTAGGATAGGAGGTACTTATCTTAGGACGATATAACCTTGTTGAAGGCGGGTTGAAGGCGAACCATTTTACGCAGATTCGAGTTGTCGTTGTCCGTTAAGCCTCTTGAGATGATGGATGTAGGCTTCGTGGAGGCCTGAGGTGATGTTACTTCTCGAGGTGCAGGCTGGCCTTATGATTTTGCAGGCGTAGGCCTGTGGTGCTGAATATATGTCGAGGAATGTGGAGAAACTTGAAGGCCGACCCGGCAAACCGCACGCCCGAAGCGATTCCGGTTGGGCCTCGAAGGATTGCTTCTGCAGGTGGTCTGTAGATTACTTGATGATAAATTGTAGGCCTTGAAGAAAGTAGCGGCCGCGCCCTCGGCCAGGGGGCCGGAAAGCGGTTGGTGGACGTGTTGCTCACGTTC
This sequence comes from Bathynomus jamesi, assembly GCA_023014485.1. Taxonomy (NCBI): domain Eukaryota; kingdom Metazoa; phylum Arthropoda; class Malacostraca; order Isopoda; family Cirolanidae; genus Bathynomus; species Bathynomus jamesi. Next base: position 315,367 of record JAJOZX010000560.1, read on the forward strand.
GATGATGTGAGTACGAGTGAGTGAGTGAGAATGAAAGCAAGTGGAAGCTCGCTTTTATACGTAGTTCCTGTGACGTAGGACTTCGCGCCAATTCTTAAGACGCCTTGTGAGCGCGTCCTTTAGTTGATAAGGGTTTTCGTTCGCGCCCTTTGGGAAGAAACAGACGTTCCCATTGTTTGACTCTTGCCCACGTGTGTTTTCCAAGAACCTTTGATGATAGCGTGGAAGGAAAGTATTTCTGTCTATTTGTTGGTCTATTTCTTGTCGATCCGCTACATATATATATATATATATATATATATATATATATAAAGAGAGAGAGAGAGAGAGAGTTACAAGGACAAGAGGATGCCTGAAAGACCTTCCGGTCCACTCTGGGAGGTTCCTGTTATTAAACAAGTTTATTTTTCTTTCAACTATCCTAGCAGTAGTAGAAAACTGGATAGGAAAGTAGAAGGCTCTCTCCCCACCCTCCGCTCCGTCCCTGCCAGAGGCAGGTACGGAAAAAGGTTGAAGAAAATACCTTGACCCTGGAAAAGTAGCGAAGGAAATTTTACAGAAAAGTGGAGAATATTTAGAGAGAGAGAGAGAGAGCAGGTGTAAATGTTCCCCTCTTCTTCGTAAAAAACACTTCAGTCTGCCTTTAAATATGTTAAATGAACACCTGATCATTAGTCAGGTTTTTACTTATTCGTCCGACAAACACTGTCCTTTTTGTCTTCTGGAAAATACCTTATTTAAATCTTTTTATTCTGTCAAGAATTAAGAACAAAGTAACGGGATTTGTTTTTAATATATATACATATATATATACACACACACACCAGGTTTCCCCAAAAGATGACCCTATTTCTAAATAAATGTTCGAAACTAAAAAAAAGGAATCTAAACACAAATACAAATGCATTAGGTACGTAGACTTTGATCTTTAGGTCTTCAAGTGTCTTAAGCTCGGTAGAATAGATCCTGTCTTTTATGTAACCCTAAAAAAAGTCAGAGGGTGTGAGATCAGGTGAGTATGGGGACCATTCCACTGACTCATGAGGGAAGATTAGTCGCCCGGAAAAATGCTTCCTCAAAAAGTTGCGAGTTTCACAAGCAGTCTGTGGCGATTCTCCATCTTGCTGAAACCACTGTGAATCTGGGCTAATACAGTTATAGTAGGCCTAGCATTGACTGGTTTTATGTGGCCAATGGAGTAGGCCTACTATAATTGCGGGTGGCTTGACGAGTGTTGCTGCTAACGAAGGCCGAGAGTGAGACGTGATGAACAAGACGTGAAGTGAGTGAGTGAGAATGAATGCCAGTAAACTGCGCCTTACATAACCTCTCGGGACGCTCGAGTTTCGCGGCACTCTGAGACGCGTCCCCAAACGTCCGTTTGTTGTTACGAGGCTAGCGTCATTGTTTTTGATGCCTTGAAACCACGTGTGTCTTCCGTTTCCATGTGATTCTAAGATGTTTGAGAATGGCGGGGAAAAGAACTCCTATGGCTGTTCTTTTTCTGTTTTTCTGTCTGTTTCACTACACACATTTCTTTTATGGGACAAATCAATTCGTTGTGGTCAGTAGAAATCTTGTAGCATCTGACTCTATGAATTTTCCATTACCGTTTCTGTTTTTCCAGTTTCATTCTCAAAGAAATAGGGACTTACTACACAATACCACCCAACAGCGACCCAAATGTTGAGTTCAGTAACACTACGTGGAAGCTCTGTTGGAGTGCCAGCATGACTTCTCTAGTAACGAAAGTTTTGCTTATTAATCTTCCTAGATAGATGTACATAACACTCGTCAGTGAAGTGGATGTGTTTCAAAAATTCAGAATCTTGTTCTAGCTTTGCTAACATTCGTGCTGTGAATTCATTCATTTTTGTTTCTGAACATTAGTCAGTGAAGCTTGTGAATGAATTTTGTAGGGAAAAAGGTTTAATTTGGTACGAAGTATACGATGCACAGATGTTTGTGAAATACCTCTGCTGACAAACGTCAAATTAACTTCTGCAGACTGCGCGCAATAATTTCATGAACTATATTTGCATGTTGCACAGTTCTTGTGGATCGTTGCTTACCACTATTACCCTTATGTTGATTGATTACATTTCCTTTTGTTTGACATTTTCTTACAGTTCGTGATATTGTCTTTCTCTCGGGTGGATCTTTGCATCCATATTCTGTGCAAAAATCCCTCTGCACCTGCATCACAGAATTTGTCACGTAAATCCACTCAGCGATATTGATTTTCTGTTCCAGTTGTAAACGCGGCATCACTGTTTGAGGGTTCAGCAATTAGAAATGTATAAGTATATGCTGAATAAAAACTCCAATCTCTTACCTTTCTGAAGAAGAAATTATAAAATAACGGGAAAATAAAAATATGGACTATTTCTAGGACACAATATATATATATAACTATATATATATATATATATATATATATATATATATATATATATATATATATATATATAAGCAGAAAGCAACAGACAAGGAAAGAAACATCCATCAAGTTGGAAAGGGACTATATTTTGTATATTGCAACGTTTCAAGCACAAACTATGCTCATCCTCATGCAAAAATTCTAAAAAATTAAAAACATATTAAAAACCATAATGACATTAACAAATTAAAATAGGGAAAAAACCCACAAGCATTAAAAACAAAGTCACACTAAAAAAAATTCTAAAAAGTTACAATTAAAAACCATAATGACTATTATGAAACAAAAGCGAACAATTAACAAGCTTTAAAACAATAAAAGTGACACTAAAAACGAACAATGAATAACAGCTATAAAATACAAAATGTAAAACTCAAAAAACTAAAAATTCACAGGCTATCTTTTAAAACACTAAAAAATTAAAAACCCACACTAAAAGGAACACACCTTAAGTCTAAGCAGCACAGATTCCGAGGCAAAACTAAAAAAACAGAAACATCTAAAACCAAGTAAAGGTTGGTTGTTCAAGATGTTCAGTTTAGACGGAGGGGAACGGATGAAATATCAGAGTTAAGCGAAGGGGAGAGTTTTTTAATATACAGGGATTCTAGAAGTCTTAACGTTTGCTCACACGGAGCGGAATCTAAAATGTTAAAATTAGCTAAAGTTATATCGACTTTGCATAGAACAACATGGCTGCGTATAGCTGAAGCTTCTTTAGTTTTCAAAGGTTTGTCAGTTCTATGGCTTATGCCCATATGGGCACAGAAACGCGACTCGAGGCTCCGCACAGTGCTACCAATATAGCTCCGATCACATCGGGGACACTTGAATTCATAAACGACAGCACTGCGCAGAGCATCCGATACACGGTCTTTAACATTAAAATATGAGCCAATATCGGATGCTCTGCGCAGTGCTGTCGTTTATGAATTCAAGTGTCCCCGATGTGATCGGAGCTATATTGGTAGCACTGTGCGGAGCCTCGAGTCGCGTTTCTGTGCCCATATGGGCATAAGCCATAGAACTGACAAACCTTTGAAAACTAAAGAAGCTTCAGCTATACGCAGCCATGTTGTTCTATGCAAAGTCGATATAACTTTAGCTAATTTTAACATTTTAGATTCCGCTCCGTGTGAGCAAACGTTAAGACTTCTAGAATCCCTGTATATTAAAAAACTCTCCCCTTCGCTTAACTCTGATATTTCATCCGTTCCCCTCCGTCTAAACTGAACATCTTGAACAACCAACCTTTACTTGGTTTTAGATGTTTGTTTTTTTAGTTTTGCCTCGGAATCTGTGCTGCTTAGACTTAAGGTGTGTTCCTTTTAGTGTGGGTTTTTAATTTTTTAGTGTTTTAAAAGATAGCCTGTGAATTTTTAGTTTTTTGAGTTTTACATTTTGTATTTTATAGCTGTTATTCATTGTTCGTTTTTAGTGTCACTTTTATTGTTTTAAAGCTTGTTAATTGTTCGCTTTGTTTCATAATAGTCATTATGGTTTTTAATTGTAACTTTTTAGAATTTTTTTTAGTGTGACTTTGTTTTTAATGCTTGTGGGTTTTTTCCCTATTTTAATTTGTTAATGTCATTATGGTTTTTAATATGTTTTTAATTTTTTAGAATTTTTGCATGAGGATGAGCATAGTTTGTGCTTGAAACGTTGCAATATACAAAATATAGTCCCTTTCCAACTTGATGGATGTTTCTTTCCTTGTCTGTTGCTTTCTGCTTAAATTGAAATTGAAGCTTGCCAGAAGCGGCCTTCACCAATATATATATATATATATATATATATATATATATAATATATATATAATCGTACTTTTTAATATTTTTCAATTGGTCACGTTCATATATCTCAATCCGAATATGTCAAAAATTCACTTGAAATCCTCTGATTTCATGTTTTAAATCAATCAATTATCACTAGGCAACAAATTTCAACTTTTTTTTGTTACAGACACGTGAACTACTGATTCCTACTAAAGCGCTGATGCTGATTTCAGATCTGATATCAAAATTTCTCTATCACGTCCAGATTTTGTGTAACCGAAAACCCCTATTTTTCATTTTTTTTTCTCACCCGCTTCTATTACGAAAGCCGTCTAAGCTACTTTTCCGTGCCACGTTTTATGTTAAGCATACTTAAATAATTAGTGAACAGGGATGTCTTTCCTCCTTTATTCTGGCTTAAGACAGACAGCGGAATTCCGCTGGCGGAGTTACCACCCCTGCGCCCAACCATCCACCCAAAGCGCGTTAGTATTTTGTTGTTACTACTGAAAGGCAAATTCCTGTTCTTAAGTGAAACTTTGGTGTGTCCTCTTCCTTTGTCGCTTGTAGGATGACGAGCTCTCCTTCTGCAGGAACCAACAATAATCTCCCATCATATTTGGGTTGAAATTACCTTGGTATCTGTTTTCCATAACTGAGATCTGTTGGGAAGCGCTCACCATGCTCGTCACTTACAGCCCCAAGGTTGGCCGGGAAGAAGTCAAGATGAGAATGTAAAAAATGAATTTTAAAGACATTCTGCATCCCATTATTTCATAAGATTTAAGCATGTTTTCTACGAGTTTACGGTGGTTTTCAGCTTTGTGGTTTCCAAGAAAATTTTTGACAACTTCAACGAAAGATGTCCATGCTCCTAGTTCATTCTCATTTAGGTTAGATGGAAACGATGAGTCGTGGATGACACTGCGGATCTGTGGTCCAGTGAAAACTCCAGCTTCTAGCTTAGCATCTGTCAATATTCCTTTGAATTTATCCTTTAAATATTGGAAACCACTACCTTGATGATCCATACCCTTCACGAAATTTTTCATAAGGCCAAGTTTAATGTGAAGTGGTGGAAGATGTACTTTCTGAGGGTCAATAAGTGCTGGGTGTTTCACATTGTATTTACCAACAACATGTTCAGTTCTAGATGGCCAATCATGTTTTTTTGTAGTGGTTCTTGTCATCTCTGCTGTTCCATAGACACAAAAAGCACATATGCTTTGTGTAGCCCAACTGTAACCCAAGAAGTAATGATACAACTTTAAGGTCGCCACAAATATTCCATGTGTGGTCCTTATATTTGATGAGTCTTAGCAGCAGTTTCATCGATTCATAAGTCTCATTAAGGCCAGTGGCATGTGCTACAGGTATTGAAGGTTTTTCATTGCCGTTGTGCAGTAATACAGCTTAAGGCTAGCTTTACTAGAGTCAATGAACAGTCTCCATTCTTTTGGATCATAGCGACAGCCAATCCCTTGCATCAGACCACTGATATCGTGGCAGAAACAAACGTTTTCTCCTGTAAGTAAAATGATGAAAACTGCAAATGGCGATGGCGGAAATGGGAAACTTTGGTGTTTGGTTGGAGAAGATTAAATTCTTGAAGTCTTGAACCAAGCAACTCTGCCTTTTCTTTTGGTAATTCCAAATCGCGCACTAAGTCATTTAACTCCGCTTGACTTAACAAATGTGGGGAAATATTTGCATCTGGAACATATATGCCATCTTTCCTGTTTCTATATCACTAGCAGAATCTTCAGATGAACTGCTGTCTGTTATCGTTGCTGGTGGAACTGGTGGTGGATTTGTTTCATCATGTGGTACTGGTTTCATTGCTGATTCGCAGTTTGGGTACGTGATCTTTGATTTGTTTTTCTTTGTGAAACCAGCAATCTTTGTCAAACAAAAATAACAATCATTGAAGTGATTTTTCGGCTCACGCCAAACCATGGGGACTGAGAACGGCATAGCTTTTCTTTTACCATTCATCCAAGCTATTAACATTGCATTGCACTGTGCACAGCAAATATGTGGTGCCCAGTCCCTCTGTTGGTCTCCTAACTTACTGTACAGTCAAAATAACACTTGTAGGCAAGTTTAATCTTTGTTGTTATGTTTCTACGTTGTGGCTTAGGTGTATATTGTCCACAGACAAAGCAGAAGTTGTCTGGGTGATTTACACAAGCACGTCTATTTGATGCCATTTTGAATTACATACACATATCTGAAAAAACGTAGAAAGTAATTATTACGATGTGCAAAATAAAAAGAAATACACACCGTAGTAAAACAAATGCTATAAAAACACACAAGTCACCACAACCTGTCACTTGCTCATCAGCAGAGAGCTTCAACAACCGTTCTGCTTGACTGTCACGTAGCGACTGACCGTTGGGCCGTTGCCCGTTACTATGCTCTTGACTCAGTGTTGCCAACTCGGGATAAATTTATTTATCAAAATTGTTCGAATTGTATATAGTTGGCAAAAAAATTGCTTTAACCTTGAAAAGCAAGTTTCATATTACTGGCATTAAGCCGATTAAAACCAAAATCTGGACGTGGTAGAAAATTTTACTAAAAGTGATTTGCATTTTACACAAAATCTAGACGTGATAGAAAAAATATAATTATAGATTTGAAATCAGCATACCGAAATTAGCTAGGAGCACCTATTTGGTCTTCTGTAACAAAATCTTTGTTGCCTAGTGAATTATCCAATAATCTCCCTTTGTAAAACCTTGCTTTGCTATTTTTTAAATTTATTTAAAACCCCTCAACAAAAACTGGATCATGTTTCTCGTCTCATTACGAGCAAAAAGAGGCTCTTACACCGAAGATCTCCTTAGTAGGAAAGGAATACGTCTCCAATAGCCTTTTAACTCGATGTAACCCTAAATTTCATGTTCATTGCGAGAGAAAATGTAAATTAAAAACCTATTTAGAGGCTTTCTGTAAATTCATGTAATTCCACTTCCTATTTTCTTCTCTCGCATAATGGGCGAGAAACAAGACTCGTTTCTGTTGTAAGTGTTACGTGTAATTATTTCATTAAGTCTTTAATTTATTGTTCAATGTAATTATGAGATTGCATTATTATATATTTAAATATAATTATATTTGTCCAACGAGTGAGTCTTATTTATTTCCATAGAAATAATACAATAATCGCAAGATATAGAATTCAGCATAAGTATAAAATAGATAAAGAATTCAGAATAGATATGAAACATATATAGAATTTAGAAGAGATATAAATTAGATAACAAATTTTAAAATACATAGAGAATATAGAATAGAGATAACTCAGATACGGAACTGAAAATAGATATAAAATTTAGAATAGACATAGAAATTTGATTTGTGAAGTTAAACTTTCACGTTTATACAAAAGTCAGTTTAAAGGTAATTTCAAAAACACATTGCTTCATAATGCTACTTTCTTCGCCTTTATTAAAAAGTAAATGAAAAATCATTTTGATTTAAAGCGCAGTGCACCATCCCAACAGTCCGTTCAAAATGAGACATAACCATAAACAGATTTTTCCCTGTCACGCCTCTTGCCTTACAAGGTTGCATTATTTTTCCCTGCATTCTTGCAATTAGCAAATTTTTCTACTTGTTGCGGTAAAAAAGCAAACAAGAGGAATGAATTTACGGGCCTATAAAAAGGTTTTCCCTTGCTCACACTCGTTCCAAACTTATTTAATTATGTTGAAAAACGACTCTACTAAATATTAATGAAAAAACTTTGCGCACGAAACCTGCCTTTACTTCGCTTTTAATTCTTATCTCAAATCATTACATTTTTTAGTATATTTAAATCTACATTATTAACTAAACTTATTCTGCAGTAATTTCAAATTTAGGTTTACAGGGAAATTATATTACAGAAGTTTATATATATATATATATACTAGGTGAGGTACCCGGCGTTCCCCGGAATAAATTTCACAAACAGACAGGCTGACCGACTCTGTGTTGACATTCTTCATCCCATAAGAGGTTCCCGTGCCAAATTTAGTAGCTCTAGGTCAAACGGTTTCGGCGTTGCCCGGGATAAATTTCACAAACAGACAGGCTGACCGACTCTTTGTTGACATTCTTCATCCCATAAGAGGTTCCCGTGCCAAATTTGGTAGCTCTAGGTCAAACGGTTTGCGCTTGCATAAAGGACAGACAAACAGACAGGCGAAAATATATATATATATAATATATATATATATATATATATATATACACACACATATATATATATATATTATATATGAGATTCGAGAGAGAGAGAGTTAAAAGTTAATATTAGTGAACAATTTTTGTTTTATTTAAAAAAATAAAATGATAAATAAATTCCAAATAGTCTTTTACGCCATGAATAAGTGGTTTTGGTAAATAGAAATTGTAAATAAATCTATAAATAATAGTTAAACATGGGACTAGTTGGCGTAGCGTATAAAGTCATTAGGTTTTCATCTCACTTGAGCGTGATAGATACGCGTTCCAAGTCGCATTTCGCAAGACCAAGGTTAGTTAATTGTTATTATGGAAGGTGTCAATATATCGTTTGAAAATGTAACACATTTTATAAATGTCATAAAATTATGCGAGAAAAAAAGAATTTAATTAATTAATGTATTAAAAGATGAATTTAGTAAAAGATCGTATTTTCTGCCGAAGATCTTCCAGCAGGAATACTTTCAGAAATCTTCTAATAAGTATGGGAAAGTAAATATTCTAAGGTAATTACTCTAACCTAACCTGACGTAACTTAACCTAACCTAACTTACCTAACCTACTTAACCTAACCTACCATAACTTGCAAAAAACCACTTATAGTACATGCAGTTGTATGCTCTATTAAAAGTCTAGTTAGCAATTTAGTTTTTAAATAAAACAAAATTTTTCACTATTGTTGTTAACCTCAGCCGAGAGAGAGAGAGAGAGAGAGAGAGAGAGAGAGAGAGAGAGAGAGAGAGAGAGAGAGAGAGAGAGAGAGAGAGAGAGAGAGAGAGAGAGAGAGAGAGAGAGAGAGAGAGAGTTTTGATCTTTGCAAATGTTTAATAAAATTAATTAAAATTGCCTCTCTTTTTCGTCCATTCTTTAGCCAAACTGAGATATCGGAAGAAAAACCCTTGAATGTGTGTTCAAAAACTTGATATTACTTTATGTTAAATGTCATGCAACTGATCGTAATGTGCAGCACGAAGAATTACTGTTAATAATACATTTAGAAAACTGAAGTGAAATAATATTAAGTTAATTGTTAGTACAGACTTTATATACAACTAAAAATACATTCTATATGTGCAGTGGATAAATGTTATAAAAATACTAAAGTTTACCTTCATTAAGGTAACCAAAGACTAAAAACTTACTCGAAGTGTAAAAACAGAAGTACAGAAAAGGAAATATATTTAAGCAGTGACTGAATAGTATCCTTGGTAATCGAGTACAATGGATGCCGCAAATATTCTGAGAATTATCACCAATAGCACTTGGATGGGTGAGTATTTTCTTTATTTTTGTTTTGTTTAATTCAGCCATAGTCCTTTACGGATTTTGGCCCGATAATTGCATTTTTCCGCAATGAAAGTTGCGTGAATCATTGTCATTTACTGCGTATCCTTTAACAGTAATCTTATTAACATTTTCATTTCATACATTACGACTATCCGTATTTGGTCTCTATCTCATAGACGTAGTTATGCAAAATGCCACAAAGTGTACATCATAAAACGAACATTCATAAAGTTCGCGTCTTGGAATTGCTTGGAAGTGTTTCGAGTGTTTCCGATGCCATGTTTTGGCTCTGAATTAAAGGTCACACATAGACATCGCGTCCGCATTTCATCTTATTTTCGAGAGATAAAAGTTTCATTTTAACCTTTACGGAGCGGCGACTACATATAGCCTGCCAGAAATATGACTTACGCCATTCGTCATTATAAGCGTCGGATGGGTTAATGGAAGTCCCGTTACTTTTTTTTTATTCTGAGGTCATGTTACAGCTAAAAAACTAAAACTAAAAAAAAACCGGTAAGTACTGTAGATATAAAAGTGATTACAAATTTTAAAAAGTTCTTAAGCACTTTTAAAAAATCAATACACGATGATTAATTGATAATGAAATAAAATATCCTTAAATTCTGAAACAGAATGTATAATAAGACCTAATATCCGCGAGAGAGACCGTGTTAAGAAGAGTCAAAGTTCCTAATATTGGAGTTGAAGTTGTTCTTTGCCTTCCGAAACACTCTTTCCTGTTCCTTTAGACTTTAGAATAAAGTTTTGGAGTCCTGAATATTCATTGTTTGAATTTCCTTATAACGTCGAAAGGGTATTGGCAAATCCGTAAGTGCGAAGGCGTGCAAAGGTAATAATTGCTTTCAGACAATTTTTGTATCAATTGAGTATTAATTTCTCTTCTAAGAATTTTTTCGTGTGCGTATGAAAAGAGAGGAGAATATTTAAATCTAAAGCTTTTATTTAGCTTTCAATTTTATCTGGTGTTTTAATTCGAAGCGTATTCAAATTAATCCTCTTTATTAAGCTCCATAGTATTATCTAAGATTAAATGAAAGCGTCTGGCTTTTAAGAACAAAATAATGACAGTGGCCGTTAACTAACAAAGGATGAGATATAGAAGGTGTATAATCTTCACAGATTCACCTGTCTTCGGTATATTTTAATAAAATAAACAGCGTTTAAAGCTGCTGAATCTGTTCAGCCGATTAACGAAAACTGCTGTTGAAAAATGATTTTTTTTTTAAAAAGGCGAAACTGACTGGACTGTTTCTGAAGTGAGAAAAATAACTGTAAGATTTCTTTTCCTCAAAAAGTGATAAATGAAATAAAGGTTTATAAATAGTATATAAGAAACCGTAAATAAAATAAAATTGATATTTGAATTTAATAATTTATTTTAATTAGATTTTATGCTCATTATGCTTATTAAATGTCATATACTATAGTATATACTGGATATGAACACTGGACAGTGAATATTGGATATTGGATATGAAGATATCTGGACACAGGAGAAACACAGGGTATCCTGAAGAAGGTGAACATTGTCCCCATATATAAAGGAAGAGACATATCTCAAGCAAAGAACTATAAACCATATCTAATCTCACCAAAATATTTGAAAGAATAGTTAAACAGAAAATGTATGACCTTTTGGAAACACAGAGAAGATTGAATGAGAACCAGCACGTTTTCCAATCAGGAAGATCGTGCCTATAACAACTAATAGAGCATTATAACAATATAACTGATGCACTTGAGAACTATGATGTAATATAAGTGGATTTTGCAAAAGCATTCAACAAGTGTGATCATGGTGTAATAGCACATAAAACGAAATATATTGGAATAATGGGCAAAGTGGAAAAATGGCTCTATGACTCCCTCAGAGAACGTCAGCAAGTTGTCAAAATCCAAAGAATATCATCAACAGAATCGGAAGTGCGTAGCTCAGTGCCACAAGGCACTCCTATTCATTATCAAGCTAAAAGATATAGACAACAAAGTACAGTAACCAATAACACTGCCCAACACCAATTTTCCTGATTTAATTCTAACACCTGTTCTTAGGTAACTTTGGTGTGCTGATTTCAAAAATCACCTTAGTTTTTGCCTATCACGTCAGGTTTTCGAGCAATCAAATACAGAGATATCGCATTTTGGCAGGGTTATGCCCAATTTTTTTCTTTTCAAAAAATAAGTTTTTACATACTCAGAATCAGCATGGAAAAGTAAACAATTGTGCAGGGAGTGAACTTTAATATACAATGGTAATATTTCACATAAAGTGATTAAAAGTGTTTAAATAAGCAAAAAATGAATCCATGATCATGACGTCACGCTCACACCTGGGGAAATCACAGATACCAAAGATTTTAATATGTTGTACATGACCTTTAGATTTAATGCACAGATTTGCGTATTCCACAGATAAAATTTTAACCGCAAAACAGCTGTTAACAGGTCTCAAAAATCATCAATTTTGATAAGTGCCCTTCATGGATCACCCAAAATAGGCATATTGCATTGCACATTGCACGAAAACCTGATGTGATGGACAAAATCTAAGGTGATTTTTTAAATTAGCACATCAATATTATCCAGAAACAGGTCTTAGAATTAAATCACCAGCAAAAAATGTTTTTTTTGTTGGGCAGTGTAATAGTAGAGTAACACCCTTTGCTGGCGATACAAAAATCAGCAGAAACATAAAAAATGCAAATGATGTGAAATCCCTACATACGGACACAAGCATAACATAACATAGCAGAAGAAAACAACATGAAATTTAACATCGAAAATGGTTAGCTCTTAAGATATGAAAAAAATGAGGAACTGAAACAAACAGAATATTATGCTCCAAATAGGCAGAAAATCCAAAGAAACACAAAAACAAAAGATTTACGAGTTATAATGACCGACGGTGAGAATTTCAGACATAAAATCAGAGAATAATAATATTACAAGACAAAAAGAATTACGGGATAGATACTAAGGACAATATAAAGAAATGGACAAAAAAGTTATGATTCCCTTCCTGAAAACGCTGATCATACCAGAACTGAAATACTGCTCAGTTTTTGACGTCCCCATATGAAAAAAAAAGAAATTAATGAAATAGAAAAACCCAAAAACTAAAAACTTTCACAGCCAAGATAAATGACCGCAAAGAACTCAATTACGTACATTAAATCTATATTCCTTGGAAAGAAGAAGAGAGAGATATACCACAATATACGCATGGAAAATAAGAGAGAAACTAGTACCTAACCTCATACAACACTATGAAATAGGAAAGGTAGAACGTATAGTGTTCCCATACTAAAGGTCAGAAAATGGACATTCTTAACTCTGAAAGAAAATAGCTTTGTTGTCAGAGGGTCAACACTATTTAACAGCTGCCCAAAGACATCAGGAACATTACAACATTACAAATGTCGAAGTTGAGGTATTCATAAGAAGACTACACGCCTGGCTCAGAATAGTTCCGAATGAGCCAGTTTCTACCTGGATATGTGAGATACAGAGCTCAGACAACAACTCTATCTTGCATCAAGCCAGGGCTAAAGGTGGGGCTAACAGCCCTTCGTGTGAAGAGAGACCGACCCCCAGAAAACTTGCAAGGTTGCAAGGCATATTATATAAATTATGAAAATGAAAAGGTTTATTGGCAGACTATAGTCCATATGACAAATATTATTAATACAATGACAGTTCATATACTAAGGATAGAAATATACGAGGAGTGATCAAAAAGTATCGATAATTTTATTGCTACGGACAAATGAATGCAAATATGAAATAACCGTTTACAATATGTGTCTTCCTGCTCTCTGGCGTCTGCAGTCTGAAGCAAAGTCTGCTACCATGAGTCAGTAGTTGGTTGGAGCGCTTAAAAGGAGGGTGTGTTTTTGCAGTACGTATAAATCTCTGAAATGGAACAATGCGCGTTCGGAGACGAACGAAATGATTAAAACAGCTTTTGGAAATGATGCTCTCAGTGTAGCTAACGTTTACAAATGGCACAAAAAGTTCAAAAATGGAGAAACATTTGCTCGTACCAGAAATATTACTGCAAAAAGTATGAAAGAGAGTATATATATATATATATATATATATATATATATATATATATATATATATATATATATATATATTATATATCAGGGTTGTGAAGTCGGGGTCGGAGTCGTGGAGTCGGTTATTTTTGGGTGGAGTCGGAGTTGGAGTTGGAGTCGGAGTCGGTACAAATCCCTCAACTCCGACTTCAAATTTTTATGGCATTTCATGTCTTATATTTTTATTATTTTATAACTATTAAATAACGTTTTAGTTTTTATTATTGTACGAAGAAAGAATAATTAAAATCGAGATTTTAAAATTAAAACTATCGAAATTCACGGAGACTATTCATTTACCTACACCATACCTATACTATATAAGTATATATGCCATACTGTTAGTATATACTACAGTCGGAGTCGGAGTTGGAGTCGGACTTGTAAAATTTCTGGAGGCGGAGTCGGAGTCGGAAACTTTTTTCACCGACTCCACAACCCTGATATATATATATATATATATATATATATATTTTTTTTTTTTTATATATAATATATATACAGAAAATTTCGTGACAGAGAAAAACATTCTTCCTTTTCCAGCAATATAGAGGACGTTTATTTTTGTTTAATTTCCTTTATGGATGATACAATTTTTTTTTATAAAGAAGCAAAATATTACATTCCAGTGGCGCTCATAATTTTTCGTAAAGAGAAATATTGGTGCTACTATAGTATGCGGTCTACCTACGATTCGGCGGTCTACCTTTTAATTATAGCTTCTTATCTTGTTTACTAATTGCTTGTTTACAGCCAAATGTCAATCGCCCTTGACGATTGGTTAGGTTTAGTCATGATATTTTCGTTAGTTTTAACGAAAATATCATGACTAAACCTAACCAATCATAGGTAGACCGCAAAGAATTTGAGGAAAAAAAAAAAAGAGTCAAAATGCAGAAGCTTTCGTACATTTATTTACAAAATTATTTAATACTTTCTGTGCCTACCTTAGGCTTGAAGAATTTAAAATTGTATCAGTATTAGTTGGCTGTTTATTGATTAGAGACTGTTGGCAATTCTGAATTTTAGAATTCTCTCTTTGAATATTCACGGAAGGCGGATGACTGACTGTACAAGCCATTAGTAAGCAGTGGGTCGTCGTGGGAAAGAGCTGTCTACAGATTTTAAGAGTTCTGTTATTGCTGCACACGAGTCTGAAAAAAGTTATAGGAAGATAGGAGAACAACTTCGAATTCCATTTACGACGGTTGCTGCAGTTATAAAAATATGAAAAGGCTTTGGAACAATCAAAACTCTACCAAGGTGTGAACGACATTGCAAGATTTCAGAACATACAGCTAAACGGATTGAAAGAATGGCTGCCGCGATTCCACGAGTAAATACAGGTGATATTTGCAAAAACCTAAGATTGTTTAAAGAGCGATGTCCATCCCTCTAATGTACGTCGTACATTCAGGAAGAATGGTCTGCATGGAAGAGTTGCACGAAGATAACGTCTGCTACAAAAAGTGCACATAGTACCTCGTTTAAAGTACGTCAAAGATCATCAAAATGATGGATTTGCATTCTGGAAGAAAATTCTCTGGAAAGACGAGACTAAAATTGAATTATTCGGGAAACAACGAGCAACGATATGTTTGGCGAAAATAAAATACGCCATTCGAGTTTCGAATGGATCGCAAATGGGTACTGAAGTCGTAAATAATTTTGTAAATAAATGTACGAAAGCTTTTGCATTCTAACTTTTTTTTTACTTTCCTCAAATTCTTTGATGTTTTACATTATATGTTGGAGTTGAACTAAGTTTTTATTTGTTAAATTTTTTCAAACGTTAACGGTAAACTTTCCATAACTATCCTATGCATGGTACAAAAGATAAAGGCGAATATATGTGAGATTTTTCTCCGTACGAATACTTATGAATGTCACTGTAATTGCATGGAACAACTAATTTTTCCTTTCCTGGAATACCTTTCTGAATTCGGTAATATGAAAAAGTTCTTTGTTGAAAGTAGAAAAACATTCTTGAGTATGTTCAAACTTCTTTTTATACAAGGTCTCTGAAATCATTTTCAGAGAGAAGGAATACAGTGTTTTGCAAATGAGATAGGATAAAGTATACAACAAAAGGACAAAATACAACCATTTTTTTACAAAGTTCTGATCAATTCGACAGCGAAGCACAACACTTAGACAAACCATTCCACCTTTAACATATCGCCAGATTTAAAAACCAATCAATTTAGGAGTGGACAATGCTCATTTAAATCGTGTGCGGACAAGATGCCGAATGCACTTTCGCCGAAAGTCAGGAAGCCGAAGCCAAGACGCCGAAAGGACATGAAGCCGAATGGACATGAAGCCGAATGGACATGAAGCCGAATAGACATGAAGCCGAATGGACATGAAGTCGAATGGACATTATTGAATTATTGAATACCCGGTTAGGTTCATTGAATGCCAGGTTAGGTCATCTGTACGCCCTTGACGATTGGTTAGGTTAAGTCGTGATATTTTCGTTAACTTTAACGAAAATATCACGACTTAACCACTCGTCAAGGGCATTCAATTAACCTACCCGGGCATTCAGTTGACCTAATCGGGCATTTACTTGACCTAACCGGGCATATATATATATATAGCATTCAGCATCCACCCAGGCAACGCCTGGTCGCTCCGCTAGTATATATATATATATATATATATATATATATATATATATATATATGCCCGGTTAGGTAAATTGAACGCCCGGTTAGGTCAACTGAATGCCCGATTAGGTTAATTAAATGCCCGATTAGGTTAATAAAATGCCCGGTTAGATCAACGTATGCGAAACCATTAAGAAGCAGCTTCCTGCCACCTCTTGCCGTTTTAACGAATTCCATGATACTGTGAAGGGTTTATGAAAACGAATAGCTTATCAGCTCTTGGTTGGTTTGTCAAAACCAATAGTTTTATCTATATATATATATATATATCATGTCTATTCGGCTTCATGTCTATTCGGCTTCATGTCTATTCGGCTTCATGTCTATTCGGCTTCATGTCCTTTCGGCTTCATGTCTATTCGGCTTCATGTCCTTTCGGCGTCTTGGCTTCGGCTTCCTGACTTTCGGCGAAAGTGCATTCGGCATCCCGTCCAGCTACCCATTTAAATATCAACATTTTACGAGATGTCTATCATCAATTTTTTTTATGCAGGAAAAGGGGGCCAAGTGCAAATCCTCGCAAACACACCCTTCCCCCCACCCAATGAAGAAGAGAGCCAAAATCAAGGTCTAGGGTTTTTGAGATGCTTGGACACTCTGCGCTTGAAAAATTGGAGGTCATAGACAGAGGGAAAGTTGGATTGGAGAAGATTGTTCCAGAATTGACCGGTTGAGTAGATGAAAGATTGAAATTACAACGATGTATTTAACAGTTTTCAAATACAATTGTTAGGTTACGTACACATTTAAGATCCATAATCAATAACGTAAGTTGAACACATACATGTCTTAATATACACTACATACTGTTTACTCAATTCCAAATATCCTCCATATCAATACACTTGGGTAGATACGTTGTACAATGTACGTATATAACAGCTATTTTGTTAACAGTTTCGACTGACACGTTCAGTATAGCCTCTGAGAGTGCCCGATGTAGGTGGTTTTTCCCCCACTGAATAAGTGTCATTCCGGCCTCTCTTGCCCTTTCTGGTGTCATGACATTTTGTAGGTCATACAGCTTTTTTTCAGCATTGCCTTCAATGCACTAAAGACATTTTCTTTAGGATTTAAGAAGGTAGAATGAGAAGGCAACTGTTTTATTATTTGATGGAGATTTTGAAGGCAGGCATCATTGTCACAAGAGGAATTGTCCAGAATCACCACAGAGTGTTCCTCGCTTATAATGGTAAAGAGGAAATGGGAAAACTCAGCAAATACACATTTGTTCACGCCACTAAAAGCTAGCTGATAATAAAGCGCTCCTACGTTTTCACAAATCGCCATGATAATATTAATATTCCTGTTTCTTTGCCCAGCAACAATCTTGTTAGTTTTTCCCCTAGTGACGATCTTCCGTACGTCCGCTTCCACAGGCAGATTTACGGAAGGAGGGGGGTGGCTTTGGTCAATTTGGCGTCCCTTTTGGTCATTCTTGGCGCCCCTTCCAAATGCTTTATTTTTTATAATAAATTTTTTAATTTCTAAAAGCAAAAAAGTACATACTTTTTTAAATTATAAAACTATCAACACCACCCTTGTAAATACCTGCCAACTTACCTTTCAATTTTATTTTTAGAAACTGTGTATAAAAATAAATTTCCCTTCGTATACTCAATTAAATTATGCCTTCCAGCTTTACATTTTCATTTATTAATGGTTGTAAGCACTCTGAGAGTCCCATTTCTGACACCAATTATATTATACTCGGCCTTTGGGGCAGTCGGGTAAAATCGACTTACGCCAAGAGGGTATAATATAGTACTCCTGGATCGTCTGGGCCTTCTCAATGTATTGCCCAGACGTGACCATAGAGCGCGTCGAAAATGAATTTCGTTTAAGAGTCCCGTAATTTTTTCCTACCCGTATTTCCGCCAAGTCAAGAGTAGATTAAAGAAGTTACTGGCTGAGGTTAATCACTTTAATCAATTTTAGGCAAGCGGATTACAATCAGGTATTTCTTCACAGAATACGGTTTATTTATAATAAGAATATTTCTTCTACCCAAGTTTATAAGAGTTATAATGATTTAATTCTTAATTCTAGAATTGACATTTAATGTTACGTTAAATTAAATAATGTTTGAGTCTACTGGCATTTCCTTAAGTCAGATCCTCAAACCCGATATTCCACTACAAACCAATTTCCCAACGGGGGTGAATTACGCTCTTCACCCGGGAAAGATCCTCTTCTAATGCACTCACCTGCTCGTTCTAGGATCTCAAGCACAAAGCAATTTTCCCTACGGGGTGACTCGCGCCGATCACCTGCGGAGATCTTTTCAAGAATCTGATTCTCAAACGCTGAACCCCTCCTTATATACGAAGGAATCCATTCTCACATGAGTCAGCTAGGCGTTGGACAGTGAGATACAAGAAAGCGCGAAGTTCTCAGAGTCAAAGCACTTTATATTCAAGCTAGTTGAATTCCCATGCGGAGTTCCTAAGCGGACGTGAGACACGCTGAGCCCTTTGGGGCTGGTTGAAAGGCAAACACGTGAGCAGCGAGCGAATGATATCTCGCAGTTCGGATCGTGTTTCGCGTGAGGGCTTTGTACTGATGGGCGACTGTTCATGTATAACATATCTTTCAGAGTGAAATGTCAGACCGATTTGAGAGAGAGAGAGAGAGAGAGAGAGAGTTACAAGGAAAAGAAGTACCTCAAAAGGCCTTGCGGCCCATACCGAGGAGGTACCAATGGCAACGGGTGCCACGGAAAATTTTCTACACCCTTATATAGTGTGCAAGATTTGGTCTAACTTTTTCTTGAAGTGATCCACAGAGGAACTGTTCACAACTTCCGAAGGTAACCTGTTCTACGTGTCACAGATCTTATACGTAAAGTGATTCCCACACACACTAGTCCTAAACCGTTTCAAATCCAACTTCCAACCATTGTTGCGAGTTGGGTTATCATTTAAACTAAACATGCTTCTAAAATCAACATCGTTGAACCCGCGTAAGAGCTTGAAAACCTCGATCAGTTGACCGTGCAGCCTCCGAGTTTCCAGCGAAAACAAGTTCAGTGCGCGTAACCGTCGATTGTAGCCCATATTCCTAACGGAAGGGATTAACTTTGTGGCCCTCACCTGCACTCGCTCCAGCCTCTCAATATCTTTCCTGAGGGTGGGCGACCAGAACTGCACAGCATACTCCAGGTGCGGCCGAACCAGGGAATTATACAGAGAGAGCATAATCTTCTTGTTCCGAAACTGAAATTGCCTCCTGATATAACCCAACAGCTTCTGGGCTTTCTTTTCCACCTCTACGCACTGTCTCGTAAACTTAAGGTCGCTGCTAATTAGCACACCCAAGTCCTTTTCCAAATCAGTCGCCTCGATATTACTCCCCAACATCGAGTAGTCCGACTTCGGATTGGCGTAGCCAATGTGCATCACCTTGCATTTACCCAAGTTAAACGGCATTTGCTATTTTTCGGACCACTCTCCTATCCTACCTAGGTCCGCACGCAGTTGCTCGATCGCCTCCGGCGTCCCAACGTTGGCCCCAAGCTTGGTGTCATCAGCGAATTTGGCGATCCGACTTACGATGCCACCGTCTATATCATTTATGTAAATGATAAACAACAGCGGCCCCAAAACGGAACCCTGAGGAACCCCGATAGTGACCGAGGCCAAACCCGAACTAGCCCCTTTAATTACAACCCTCTGCCGCCTATTCTTCAGCCAGTTTTGAATCCACCTACCTACTTCCCCACCGATACCCAGCGCGCGCACTTTCGCCATTAGCCGGCAGAGAGAGAGAGAGAGAGAGAGAGAGAGAGAGAGAGAACTAGGTAGGTAGGTTTGCTTAATGTCGTAAGGCATTTTTCCAATATATTCTGTGCGGACGTAATTTGAAACAATCGTATAGGGCTGTTGTTCTTTTAATGTGAAGTTGTTCTACCAATGTTACAAAGTCTTCCTCATTGTTACAGCATTCAATAAGTCTTTCTCCGTCGTCCTTGAAAATATGGTAAGTAAAGAAAGTAAAATAAAGTAAGTAGAGAAATTTGGTACACTGAATACAACAATGAATTCAGCAATACTTATGAATCAATTTTTTCATTTAATCTTTGCTTCAATATAATTGACTACTTTCAAAAAGTTTTCCTCAAGCGTTTTCAGATATTGAAACACGTCAGAAAAAATAAAATGATTTCAATTTTATTTTAATGTAAACTCTGAATGTACTAACCATCCTCACAGTTGAACATGATTAATTCCTTTCACCGGAGTGTGTGCTTCACTTGAAGACGTGGAAAAGAATCTAACTGAAAATACACACCGCGAAATATATATATATTATATATATATATATATATATATATATATATATATATATATATATATATATATGGCTCTTGGCCCATTTCAAGATAACAAATTCGGCCCGTGAGCTCAAAAGGTTGGGCAACACTGATTTACTCGATGGCTTGTTCATACGATTTTTCTGTCAAAAACATCATTGCGTTGACGTAATGAAATGAATGTTATCGAAAGCATTTGAAGTTTCTTCAGCCACATTTGCAAAACGTTGTATTTTCTTTCTCCACACTCAAAGAGAATTCGATGCGTGGTTATTTATATCCTTGACTCTAAATATAAAACAACTATTTGATATTTCAAACAATATTGATAATTTTGAAATCGTCAGTTGATAAATCACTCATTTAACTTCCACCTCTTAAATTTTTCAAGTGAGCAACTGTGAGAAATCCAACATTTTGGACATCTCATTTGGCCGTGTGTCTGTTTTTGAATTGGACCGTCTAGTGAGATACAGTATTAATATAGGCTGATTTTAATTGATGACCGCTAAAGGCCTGCATTATATGATCGTATTACCGTACAGGCTAATCACCTTTACTGAAAAGCCGGGCTGAATTGTGGCCTGCGTCTAGACTTAATCTAACCCACAATATACTTGTTGATAGAATGTCAAGTCGATCAGACGTCGTAATCCCGCAACTACCTACAGAACCTTACTTAGCCTTAGGTTAGGGCTATTCTAATATTAATTTCAGAGTAGCTTAATTGGCTTTTAGCTCAAGGGTCAAACCTAAATAATTGATTAGGTCCTACAGGTTGTCTTGGAAAGGATAATATAGGCCTATGTTTTACATAATCTTGGGACGATAAAACATCTAACGAAACATCGAACATCCTTTAGAGTGCAGACACCATTAATGTAAGCGAAAATAAATTTACTTTTTGATGAGAATGTACTTCCTCAAGAAACTAAATCCGTGTTAGAGTGTACAGAATAAAGCGAAATTGATAATGTGAAACTACGAAAAGATAAAACATAGAGTTTTGTATGTTCTTCAGTAATTTATTGTCCACAGCCGAAATGAGAATCCTTATACTACTGCATTAATTTCATAGTTAATATATGAATAAATCCTTTCTTCCTAATTTAATTATATATATATATATATATATATATATATATATATATATATATATATATATATATATATATATATACAGGGTGTCCCATAAGTCCGGCATCATAGGAAAAATAATAAAAAAGGCAAAACAAAAGCTTTTATTTACAGAACGTGCTCAATATGTCCACCATTGTTTTCAATACACAAATTCAGACGTGATACCCATTCAGCAAGCACACGGTGAATGATGTCAGGAGTAATAGTGTTACATGCCCCAATAATGCGCTGCCGCAAATGTTCAACACTCCTAATATTCTCTGCGTATACCAGCGCTTTCAATTCCACAGGCCCTCGACGTCCTATCCAATGACCAGGGAATTGTTGGTACAGGTATTCCTTTACTTGGGTGCTGTAATGTGCAGGAGCGCCGTCTTGCTGGAACCATGTTGGGAAATTTCCTTCTTCGTTCAAGACACTGGGAAATGCTTCTTCCTTGAGCATACGTAGGTAGGTGTCTCCAGTGACATGTTCATCGAAAAAGAGGGGGCCTATGATGCGATCCTTCCAAATGCCACACCATACCATCACCCGAGATGCACCTTGTTCCTTTGAAGAGGTATACCAGTGAGGGTTGTTTTGAGACCAGTAGCGGGTGTTCTGTCGATTTACCTCACCATTTCCATAAAAAACAGCCTCGTCACTGAACAGAATGGTGGACGGGATTCGTTCTTCCTTGCTCACAGACATTATGGCCTGTAGAAAGAGAAAAATATGAATTATGGTTTGTAGAAATAGAAAAATATGAATTTCTCCTATGATGCCGGACTTATGGGACACCCTCTATGTACACACACACACACACACACACACACACACACACACACACACACACACACACACACACATATATATATAATTTAAAATTTAAAATTTAAATATGTGGATGAAATTATCACCAGCTCCTTGAGTGACGACTCAGACATAAAGAATCATTATTGAAGTTACTGTGCTAAAGCAAACATGATTATAAGGAACTTCAAATTCTGTACAAGCAAAGCTAAAGGCCCTCTTTTTTCCGTACTTTCTGCACCAATATTTATGGGCAGCAACCATGGGCGTAGCCAGGACATTCAAAAACTTTTTTCACGACGTCGTGAAAATTGAAAATACATCAAACGTCACAAGAAATTGTATTTATTTATAAACAAATAAATAAATAATAATAAATAAAATAAATAAATGATAAAGTAAATAAATAAATAAATAAATACACAAATGAACAAAACATAGAACACTAAACTTAATTTGAAATTTTAACAATCATTCTGAAATAATTATTAAAAGATGACACGAGTACAGTTTTAGGTATTGTGCAGTTATTATTAGTTATATAAAAAGCAATATGCAATAATTAGTATCAATATGTAGATCAAAGTTAATTGCAATATTTCAGGTTCCCACATATTACTATTAATGGGCAACTGTGAATTTATATATAAAATAAATCAATTCTCACGTATTACTATTAATGCTGCAATGAGAACTAGTGACACGGGTCTTGTCTTGGGATAAGGAACGCACCAACCGTTATTGTGAGAATGTTTTGCTGACTAATGTTGTGCGTATAAACACGTACGCATGTTCAGAAACAATGGCAGAATCGAGACGCAGTGATTCTCAATACAATAATATAATGTAAATGAAAAGATATTATCCGGTAACCGGTCGCGAATTAAAAAAAACTATACGCACGTGCGTATCATTTGTATGCCTAGTTACGCCACTGACAACGCTGGGTTAATTATAAAAAAGGCTCCTGCAGAACCCTCAATTTGCTTTACAACAGAACCTACAGACTGTTACATAAGTTACCTCCAAGATGCTCAGGCTCTCAAATGTTCGCTAACCGCAAAGTTTCGAGCCTCCCTGAGGTAACAGGACGTGCCCAATACAGTCTAATGCGAAGAATTAAAAACTCAGACAATCCAATTGTCCAAGCTATTCATCAGTCCTGCTTTATGTTTTCTAGACTCTGGACCTTTTGGTATGAAAGTGTGTCTCTATAGCTCCACTTAACTCCTGCATTAGCCATCCCATTACATGTACTTTTTATTTTTATGGAGCTGCTATTACTATTTTTTTAATTATTATTTTTTCTCGTCTCCTTACGTGTATCACTGTTATTTCTTTATTACCTTCGTCCTTTTTTGTTTTTGTTTTTAAAGTTAGTGTTTAATTAGTTGTATCGTTCATAACCTTGATGGATAATGTACCTTTTTTTTAGGTTGGGGGATCTGTCTCCCGTTAATAAACAGCAATATCGTCATTATCATTATCATCATTTTTGGAGTCTTAGCAGTGGGTAGGTTTTTGTTCTTTTATTATTACTTGTTTCAGGACGTGTCATATGTTTATCTCCTTCAGTCATAATTTGTAGTTTGTTTTTAAATGTATTATCGTTTGATTTATCTTTTATACTGACAAGCATATTGTACTTTTATGGGATTTATATCCTGCCAGTAAAGTTTATTATATATTAGTGATGTAGGTCACATCCGCATCCGCACTTTGGACTGCGGATGTCGTGCGGATGTGGACCGTTGAGATAAAATGTCATTAATAAGCGGAAATTATTAAATTCTACTATATTAATAGAACTAGTTCATTGTGCGCAAAAGTGATGCAAGCGACAAGACGAGAGGCTGTTCTTGTATGAAGTTACTCTCTTGCAACCTACTTAGATTCACGTTACAAAGCTAAGTTATTTTCACCTAGTACATTAGAACGAGTTAAATCATCACTTGGCAAAGCAGTTGAAGAGCTTCAATCTCTTGAATCTGTCGCTTCGCCACCCACCAAAAGAATAAAAGTTTCAGTGACAGAACCAACACCTTCAACAAGCAAATCTATCACAGAATCTGTCTCTCAGTTTCTTGAGTCAAGCAGCAATGACGAGACCTACGCGATGTCAAAAGATGTAGTAAAAAATGATCGAGAGCTATCACCAAGAAAAACGCCTGGCTGCATGTGACAATCTATTAGTTGGTGGAAAAATACGCAGAATATCTATCCATACTTGAGTAAACTTGCAAGGAAACATTTAGCCTGTCCTCCAACAAACGTACCAAGCGAGAGATTATTTAGCAGTGCTGGATTAATATATGATGAAAAGAGAAACAGACTGGCAGCAGAAAAGGCAGAAAAATTAATGTTCCTTAAGCATAACCTTCCTATAATTAAGTTTGAACATTAAACGATGAACATCTTAGTTTACTTTATTTTAATTACTCATTTATAAATATGCCTAATAAAACTTTAATTTAAACTTAATATAAATAGTTATCAAGCTAATTAAAGATCTCTTTCTATAAGGGTGGAGGTTGGGGAAAGAGGTCGGTGGGGTGCATTTGAGTTGGGTTCACGTCCCGCATCCTGGTAACACAATTATGGTTTCTAATTGTGGCTGAAACTCAACAAAATATGACGAATTTATTTGCAGACGAATTCACTAATTGATTTCTATATTAGTTAGATGCTTGATATTATTTTATATGTTCAGAGAAAAGTACAGCAATTATTGTACAATTAATCAATTATACTACATTATAGCTACAGCTCTCTCTATATAATAACTTATTATATACGTTAAACACAACAAATCTCGAATATATCCTAAAAAATAACGAAAATGTAGACATCCGCATCCGCATCCGCGGATGTTGAAATCAAACATCCTCATCCGCATCCGCATCCGCGGATGTGAAAAAAATGACATCCGCTACATCACTATTATATATATATATATATATATATATATATATATATATATATAGTTACGATAGAAGTGTTCTTCGGGAACCTTATCCTCAATATGAATATGAAAACAAGAGATACGACTCTCAACATTTATTGGCCAAACGTTTCGGTCCACTCAGGGGCCATCTTCAGTGACTAAATAGAAGCATCTAAAAATAATCATAAAACTAAAGTAAATACAAATGTCAAACTGTACAATAATAAAATCTAATACAAAAAAGTTAAAAAGTTGTTAAAAAAAAAAAACTATCTGGAATATAAAACAAAAAAGTAAAAATATAACTAACTAAAATTTCAAAAATTAAAAGTTTAAAAATGTTAAGTTCAAAATTTAAAAAATTTAAAATTTTGTAAAAAGGACTGACTGACCTGGATGGTAAAAGTTACAAATGACAAGTGGAGAGAAAAGAAAAAA
The DNA here is from genome assembly GCA_023014485.1 of Bathynomus jamesi. Lineage (NCBI taxonomy): Eukaryota > Metazoa > Arthropoda > Malacostraca > Isopoda > Cirolanidae > Bathynomus > Bathynomus jamesi. The sequence goes on from JAJOZX010000560.1 coordinate 341,527, forward strand.
CGACTTAAGTTAGTGCGGTAGTTGCGTTAAAAAGGTGTTGGTTGGTTAGGAAGTATGTAATTTTATCGAGGAAAAGCTATCGTTTAGTTCTGGGTTTAATTTCTTGATAAAAAGGGATTCTAAAATTTTAAGATCAAGTGAATTAGAAGCAGACGACAAAATAGCAAAGGAGTCCTGGGGGCACGGGTGGTCATGGGTCTCTGAATGATGCCGAATAGCAGAGGATTCAGGAGTGGAAACAGGGCGAGAAGTTCGATAAGAAAAACCCAAATGCTTCGAAATCCTAAGTTTTAACTGTAGGGCATTTTAATGGAGCACACTCCTACCTTTACGCAAGCGTAAATGATTAAAAAGTTGAAAAAATAAAAGACACCTGTAGGAGCTAATGTAACTATAATGACCACCGACGCAAATGTAGGAGGAATTTGGCCATTTAGGAATACACACACACACACACACACACAACACACACATATATATATATATATATATATATATATATATATATATATATGTAAAGAACGACGCTTGTGTAGAAGAACGTTCCGCACAAGATGAGGAGGAAGAACGAACAAATGAAAAATGAGGTTACCACCCGGGAATCGAACCCGGGATCTTCCGATTGCCGGTCAGATATGCTAACCAGTGTTGCCACTCTAGATTTTTTTCATCTAGATCTAGATTGTTTTGCTTGCGCCTAGATGTAAGATTTAACCATTTAGAATTTAGATGATGGATATAAATCTAGATTGTTTTTCTTTGGATTTAGATATTTGTAGATTATTTTGCTTAATTGTCATATAATTTAATAAAATGTTGTATAAAATAATTTTTTTGCATTATGAAGATGCGTCACCCGAAGTAAACGGAATATTTCTATATACTTTCTTCAACATAAAGTTGGCAACACTGCTTGTAAGTTTGTAACGAACATGTTGTGAACTTGTGCTCAGTCTTTTTGGAGTGAAGTGAAACAATTTAAAGATGCCTCGGGAAACAATCCATTTTGTAAACTTTTTGAATGTGCCATGTCTGCCCTAATACTACCCCATTCAAATGCTGACGTAGAAAGAGTGTTCAGTGCTATGAATTATATAAAATCTAAATTTAGAAATAAAATGAAACTTGACCTGCTTAATGCTATCCTAACAATAAAATTTGGACTGATCAGGGTAGGAAAATGCTGTTCAACTTATCAACTTCCTGATGAAGTTTTAAAAGAAATTGGAACTGCTAAATCATATCAGAGCCATTTGGCATGTGAAGCTTCATCTCAACTTGAACCTTCAACTTCATCATCCCAGCCAAGTTCTTCCACTGCATCTTGTGAGATAAACATCACTGAGGAAGACATTTGTCTACATTTTTGAATAAACAAGGTAATTGCCATAAATTACTCTTTAATTTTCTTAATTTTTTACCTAGGTATATTTTTGGATTATTGTTTGCAAAACCTAGATTATTTTAGATTTAATTTGCTTCATTTCTAGATTACTACTCTTGAAAGAAAGTGGCAACACTGATGCTAACCACTACACCATGGGCCTCGATTAATCAGAAGTCGTAATTCTCCTACATACGAGCAGAAACCAATGCCCTGAGGGGGCACCTTCGCATGTCGTACATATATATATATATACATTTTAACTGCAAACAACACACAGTATAATTAATGTAAAGAACGACGCTTGTGTAGAAGAACGTTCCGCACAAGATGAGGAGGAAGAACGAACAAATGAAAAATGAGGTTGCAGTTAAAATGTATATATATATATATATATATATATATATATATATAGAGAGAGAGAGAGAGAGAGAGAGAGAGAGAGAGAGAGAGAGAGAGAGTAGCATTTACTATCCTGCCCACATATTACACAATGTCCATGAATTAAATAACTTTTAGTATTAATTCGTTTGCTGTCTTTACTAAACTGGAATTTGTTATATAGTTATATATTAATTTTTCTATGAGCTTCAAACTACCATTGAAAAGTGTAAATGTATCACTCATATACTCATATAGCTAAACGGCAAACGAGGAAGTCTCTAAACTGACTGGCGCCTTTTTTAATCGTAATTCAATTATAAAAGGTCAATTATAAGGGTTGTTCGGTTTTAGGTCCCTTTTCCTCCTGAGGGTACTGAAACGTGCGGTAACGCCACTAACCGCGAAAAGTAAGTCCCCTTTAAAAGGGGAACTGGGTCGGGCCGAATATATTACTTGCAGCAGGTTCGTTTCTTCACCTCCCGCTCCATTTCCTTGGCCGTGAGGAGAGTTTGGTTAGATTCCCAGCGAGCGCTAAATCACTGTAAAAACAAATGTTACTATATTTTTTTGCCACTTTGTTGCCAATACCTTACTGTTGACTCTTTGGTGACCAATATGTCGTTTATTTAACATCCTTCTCCACACTGCAGAGATTTAACATTGCATTAATATTGATCGCATTTTCTTAAGTTATTCCTTCAGTGTCAAATCATCAGACACGTCCCTGTATTTTTGCAACTAAATTGTTGGATATAGTGATATAGAGGTTTATTATTGTAATTTTAAATGAACCCATAAAATTAATTTTTACTATTACTGTTTATACAAGAGTAGAGTAATTTCATTTTAACCAGTAATTTCTTTTCGATATAACAGGCATTGTAAATTTAACAGCATTAATTAAAACTGGTTCCAAAGCTGTATCTATCATAATTTTAAAATTAGATCAATCAGCGGACGGATTCATAGAAAACGAGATGCGTGTCTCGATGAGCTCGTCAATGTTAAATATTGTATTTATTCGCGTAAGTCACGCAGACATATTTGTTACAACTGTTATTAAAAAAAATGGGTATGCGGCTTATTCGAAGATTCATTTGTAGTATGACTCCATTACCACCCACACATCTAGCCAGTGAAAGGCAGAGAAGTTACGGTGACTGACTGCGGTCATTGATCTTAGTCGAAGCTTCTTCTTTGTCATAGGTGATAAAGAAGGGGATGATAAAGAAACAGATAACGATGATTAAAAGATCACTATGTTTATTACCTCATTTTACAATTTTTGTTCATTGAATTTATCCTTATTTTTTATTTTTAAAATAAATAGTGAATAATTGTGAAACCTTGTTTTACTTTTACGAATATAAAAAAGGGGTTCACGGCCTATACGAACAACTACAGTAATTAAAATATATTATATATGGAAAGTACATTACAAAGTAAGTATTTCCGTGAAAAATTCATAATTGTAGTACAGATGTGTGTAGGCTATTAATTGTCAATTCATCTTGTTATGAAAATTTACAATACATTCTCAAAATTAACAGCCTTCTGTAAGTTGCCAATTACTCTCTGACCAGGAGACAGGCACTGTTTTTAAAAGTCATTTGCTGTTAAAACAACTGAGTTTGCAAATATGAAAATATGAGGTTTGTTTTCAAATTAACAGTAATAATTTAGGGAATTAACAGCTGCCATAAATAATGTATAATGCTCATAGCAAATTCCTTAAGCCACATTTTTTCATTTAAAATAACAAACTAATGATTTGAAAATTTTCAGTTCAACTTTTAAATTAATAGCTTAAAATTTGTAATCTAATTTTCGCTTACAATGTGTTTGGGTTAATAGCGGAAAATTGCATTATAAAAGTTTACAATCGTTCTAAAGGATATCATTATACTGACAGAATAAATCCATTAACATGCTTTTCTTAAATTCATAAAAATGTTAATTAACATTAAAAAAAATAAAAAATCCGGTGCAGATAAACATTTTCTGTAATGCGTATTTCAAACAGTTTTAATAATGGTGTTTCGAAAAACAGCAAAACATTTGTACAGGGTGTCCACAATGTCTTGTCACCCCAGTAAAATATCATACTAACTGATTATTTTTCTTTCAAACCCATTTGAAATGTGATACCAGCAACTATACGATTGAACAACGCATATTGGCTAGTACCTGGGTTTGTGAGCGACCACGTAATGGCAAAACCATTGAAAATATTTATGCAGACTTCTAGGACTGATTTAATCGTGCAGCTCCTCCAAAAAGGATGGGTCTGAAAGAAAAATGAAAATAATTTAGTATTTTACTGGGGTGACAAGACATTGTGGACACCCTGTAAAAATGATAGTTTGATCTTTTGTTCGTGTCTGCGAACGTTATTTGAGAATCGACAATTTGGGAAGTTAAAAATCTCTCTCAGAAAACAAATTACTTGAAATTGGTTGTTTTCTCATATTTTAAATAAAAAAATAGCAAAATTCGAGAGGACTCTCAACGGTTAATTAAATTTCCAGTCCCATTACTCACAGTAGGATCATTTGGAAGCAGTGTGGCATATTCACTGATCATTTTTCTGAGCAGCCATTACGCAGTAACTTTATTTTTGTTTAATTCAGTTGAATTCAACTGAAGTCAGTGATTAGACAGTTTGATTGGACTCACTGAATTGAGATGCTACTCAGAGAAAAAATGCCTAGTTACAACCGAAATACACAGTTAATTATTTATCAACCGATTCAAATGGTTAATCCGACCATGCAACGATATTACACAAACCATGTTTATTTTTCTGGTATGAAATTAAATGGTTACAGTAACCATGCTTAATTTTCTAGAAACAAACTTCACTGATTAGCGCAATCATATCATTGTTGGATTATCCAAATGAGTCGAGTGGTAAATGGTTTGACGTATGTGGTTGTAGTAACGAAACATTTAGTTAGTAAATAACTAGCCCATATACTGTATATTAAGGTAGGTTGATTTTCCGCATTTTTTTAGATATCGACTTTGGACTAGTCGAGATAGTCATGGCTTAATATGATAATAACTGACAAAAGATTTCAGATCCCTAACTTTAACCGTTTTTTGAGGAAACTTTTCAAAAATCGTCAAAAAATCGTACCGAAAAATACCGCATTTTCGCAATTTTCGGCCGAAAAAAACATGCTATTTTCATAAAAAAATCCTGAAAAAAGTTACAATTTTATTGAAAAAAAGTAAAAAAAACATGTACAGAGTCAAATAAACACATTCAGATCCCAAGATCATCATAATTTTCACTGTAAGAGCCCTTAGAATAGGCTGACCATATTTCCTTGAGACAAAAACGGGACATTGGGATGGCAAAAAAGGGACGGGGGTTATGTAATATTCTGTATTCATGAAAAAGTAAGTACATAAACATATTGAGCTTACAATTATTCTTCAGTGACAGAATCCATACAAAAATCCATACAAAACGGTACTGTCCCGTTCAAAACGGTACGTATGGTCAGCCTATCTTAGAAGCAAAGGAAGGCCTCATCTGGCGGCTTAGGGCTTTGGCCAGAATGTGTTTGTGCCTTGATTCGAGTCCATAAACAGTATGGGAAGCTTCAGATGTCAGCTTCAGGCCCTTTCAACACTCTGAGAATGTGAAGGCAGATCAGGCAGCTCCAGCTTGGTGCCATTCAGCAATGCTTCTTGAAGCTCCTGGTCAGAAAAGTCTTCTGTGAGAGCAGGTTCACAGATGCCACTTTGAGAAAGGTTGATTAGTTCTGACCGGTGGGTAGCTTCAATGTTGATGGCTGTGATCTTCTTCAGCCTCTTCTTCGCTGGCTTCCCACTTCTGAAAGAATAATAATTAATTTATTTTTTATTCCAGTTTAAGATTTAATCCCTATTAGTCTCAGAATTGCTGATTTAAATTAAACTTAAATTAAAAAAAAAAAAACAGTTCTATAAATCCCCATAATCGAATTTTTTTTCAGAAAGAAGGTAAGATTATTTCCATTATCAGAGGGGAAGGGGAGAATTGGGATAAGAAAATGTGAAAAAAAATTCGATTCTGGGGATTTTTAGAACTCGGGCCTTTTTTTTTATTAAATAAATCCCCATAATCAAATTTTTCTTTTCACATTTTTTAAAATTAATAAATGCTTACCTGATGGACAGAATTTTCTTGAGAGCAGCTTCTCTCACTTCCAAGTCATCAGACTTCATCATGGAGTACAGCACATTCTCGGGCAGCAAGGCAAAAGCATTGTACTTCAGGTTCTTGAAAGCAACACCCTGGATTTCTTCAGACTGCTGCTTGATCATCTGGATCATGTTGAAGATGTACAGCTGCTGATTGTGGAAATTGCTGTCCCTTTTGATCTCAAACCAACTGACTGCATACACTTCCACAATGAACTTGATGGCCTGGTAAAGCTTATCCTGTAGTTCTGGAGGGTAAGCACCTCTGGTCCACAGACACATCAATCTAATTGCCAAAGTCAACCATCTTGCATGATTTAATGGTCCAATTTTCCAGGCAGCAAATCCTGGGTTGACTTTGCCTCTGGAAATTCCAAGCACATACTCCAAAAGAAGCCTCTGGTCGCTACTGAGATCATTCAGTGTCTCCTCAGCAAATTCCATGTCATCCAGGGGGCCACTGAGTTTGGTGAATTCCTCTTGTGGCAGATCTTGGTAGTCAATTTCAGAGAGTTTTCCCAGCGGACCAGTGAAAGCAGTGGAACTTTTGGTACTGCCATCAAGATGCTTGAAAACAGCTCTGAAAGGAAGCTCATTCTGATGGAGTGAACAGCCAGTGGTGTGCAATTTCCGCTCACTTTTATTTTCCAAAGCTGTTACAAGGGCTCCCTCCCAGCCAGTGTTTGTATTTGTGTTGGCAAGGAGGACAGCTTTCAGGGTATGAACACTGTTAAACTCCTCCAAGACACTAGCAACTTCTTCACCAAGAAGAACTCCAGTCGCACCTTTAAAAAGCATTTGATACACGTTCGCATTAAATCTTATTGAATGAACATGATATATACGGAATAAGAGGAAATATTATCTGTTGATTTAAATCATATATGTCAAATCGTCATTAGTACAACAAATTTAAAAGATAATTTATCCAACAAGGCGATGCTAACTAGTGGAGTCCCACAAGGACCTATTATTGACCCACTACTATTTCTAATTCACACCAACGATTTTCATCTTTCAACCACATTAAACTGCATACAATATGTAGATGAAACCACATTTACGTCTTACAATCATAACGCAGACTTTCTGATTAATGAAACGAGCAGGCAATTACAAAATGTGTATAAATAGATGTGTAGGAATAAACTTTAATTAAAACTGACACAGTCATCTTTTTTTATGTAGTAAGGAGGGGCCAAAGGCGATTGCCAGCAAAGATGACCCCCCACCCCCCACCCCACAGAGGAAGAAGAGAGCCAAAATTAAGGTTCAGGGTTTTCGAGGTGACTGAACACCCTGCGTTCAAAAGATTGGATGTAATAGAGGAAAGATGGAGTGAGGAAGATTGTTCCACAGTCGACCGGTTGAGTAGCTGAAAGATTGAAAATACCGATTAACCCTTGCGTTAGAGAGTTGTATAGAAAAGGAATGAGAATATGTCGAAAGTCTGGTACTGCGTGCTCTCCTTAAAGGAGGAATAATGCAGTTAGAGAGTTCAGAAGAGCAATGTCCGTTATCATAGCGATAGTAAAGAAAGAGTGAAGCAACATTACGGCGAAGAGAGAGGGATTAAATACAGTCAGCAAGAGGCGGAGAAGTGATGAGACGAAAAGCATTTGATTCCACCCGGTCAAGTACAGCTGTGTGGGTTGAGCCGCTCCACACAGGAGAAGCTACTCCATACAGGGACGGACAAGACCCATGTACAGAGACAGGAACTGAGTGGGGTTGAAGAAACTGCGGAGGCGGTACAGCACACCTAACCTCTTAGAAGCTGTTTTGGAAAGAGAGTATATGTGATCCTTCCAAGAAAGATCTCGAGAAAAGGAAACTCCAAGAATGTTAAGAGAAGAGGAAGTATTGAGTTCTGTATTGTTGAAGGTAAGGGGATAGTAGTGTGGAAGAGTGTGACGAGTAGACAGATGGAGGAACTTAGTGTTTGAGGCATTAAAAGCCACAAAGTTTTCCCTACCCCAATCAGATACAGCAGAAAGATCAGAGGTCAGGTGTACCATAGCCGTCCCACGCGAAGCATGGAGTGGCTGTTGAGAGGGATGCTTTATAAGACGGGTGGTGAAGTGAAGAGTGGAATCATCGGCATAGGAGTGGATACGACAGGAAGTGCGACGTAAGAGATCATCAATAAATGAAAGGAAAAGAGTGGGGACAGGATAGAACCTGAGAAATACCACTATTCATAACTTTAGGAGAAAAACAGTGGCCATTTACAACTGCAGCTCTATATCGGTCAGAAAGGAAATCAGATATGAAGGCACAGCTAAAAGGATAGAAACCAAAGGAGGTAAGTTTAGAGATTAAAAACTTTTACCAAACTGTATCAAAACATGTCTAGCGCAATAGCAAAGATTTCACGAAAATCCAGAAAGGATGATGACCAAGAGTCAGAGAGATAGACAAGAAGAGTGCCAGTAGAGCGTCCCTTGCGGAACCCATATTGACGATCTGAAAGAAGATTTTGAGGAGAGAGGTGTTTAAGAATCTTCCTATTAAGGATAGACTTAAAAACTTCAGAAAAGCAAGAAATCAAAGCAATTGAACGATAGTTGGAGGGTTGAGAGCGGTCACCGTTCTATGGGAGGGACTGAGTGAACGAGAACTTCCAGTAGGAAGGGAAAGTACCAGACGAAAAGGTTTGTCTTGGCAGGGTGTCAGCACAAAAGTACAGTTCTTAATAACAACAGGAGGAACACCATCAGGACCGTACGCCTTCCTAGAGTTGAGCCCAGATAGGGCAGAAAAAACACATTTGGAAGAGATTCTAATTTCAAACGTAATTAGTCGGAGGGAGGAGGAGATGGAGGAACAGCATCAGAATCGTCCATGGTTGAGTTTGAGGCGAAAGTTTAAGCCATCGGAATGGAAAAGGGGAAGGAAAAAAGAAATAAAGTTGTTGGAGAGGTTCTTGGCTAGATGCCAGAAAGAGCGAGAAGAATTAGAATTGGATAGATTTTCACATTTTTGTCGGATGGAGGAATTTTTGGCGAGTCGAAGAACAGATTTTGCATGATTCCGAGCAGGAATATAAGCTAAGTGAGAATCAGTAGTTGGATGGCAACGGTACCTTCTGAAAGACTCCTCTCTGTTGCGGATAGCAATAGAACAAGTAAAGTTAAATCAAGGTTTTTATGTATTATTAGTAGGAATAGAATATGGAATGTACGCCTCCATGCCCGAGAGAATCACCTCCGTGATGCGCTCAGCACACTCAGGGGGTGGGGAGGAACCCCGGCCACGGAAGCAGTAATCATTCCGGGGAATCACAAATGTAGTGCTTAAGGTCCTCCCAATTAGCGGCGCCAATGTGTCAAAGGCTCCTCCTCTTGGGAGGATCCAAAGGCTGAATTTGAGCAATAGGGCAGGAAACAGATATAAGATTGTGGTCGGAGAAGCCTAACGGAGAAAAAAGTTTGACAGAGTAAGAATAACTTTGGAATTGGATAGTCAGTAGAATTAGGAGAAAGGTAGACCATGCACATGTATTTAGTTTGAGAGGGGCATCATTACCACAAAACATATTACTACGAACTCCCAAATAAAAATTGGGAATCACTCCCCTTGGAAGGGTGAATGAGGTTAAGGTACTTAACATTAGTTTATATGAAAAACTAAATTTCAAAAGTCATGATATTTGATGTATACTACATATCAAATCCAAAATATCAAGATTTCTTTTCATATTATTTAAACTGAGAGAGACCCTTCCTCAAAACGCACTCCTTACCCTATGTTATTCCTTCATCCATCCACATTTATTATATTGCATTACAACATAGGGAACAGTGGCGCTCATTAGTATTCACTTATATTTGTCCTTATCTTTTGACCATGTATTGGATCGTTTACCGTTCACGTTTGGAAAAATTTAACAAAATGAAAAAATTAGTTTAACTTCAACATACAGTATAATGTAAAACATCAAAGAATTTGAGGAAAATAATAAAAAAATTAAAATGCAAAAGTTTTTGTACATTTATTTACATATCAGGTAGGCTTCATCACTAATGAAGGGTACTCAGTTTCTCCCCAATCACTTTATAGAATCTAAACATGTCTTTCTGCGAAATGATGATGAGGACTTTATTCAGGTGATATTATTTCCAATTTTTTTATGCAGGAAGGAGGGGCCAAGGGCAAATGCCCGCAAAAAGCGCCCCTCCCGAAGAAGAAAGCCAAAATCAAGGTCTGGGGTTTTCGAGATGCTTAGACACTCTGCGTTTGAAATGGATTGAGGAAGATTGTTCCAGAGTTGACCAGTGGAGTAGATGAAAGACTGAAAATACCGATTAACCCTTGCATTAGAAGGTAGCATTAGCCAGCTTATTTCTAAGCCTAGATGAGTTAGGCCTATCAGCGTACGTGGAAGTGTTTGGTAGTTTCGGTGTACATGAAACACCTACGACACGGTTCTTGGGTTTTTTTCGGATGTCTTCCACGGCCCTGCGTTTGGCTTTGGGCCTATCTGTTATTATTTTTTGCACCAGTATTATATGACTCGTATAAGAAAACTAATTACACTCTTTGGAACGATACCTCTCTTTTACCAGATAACTCCTTGATGATTGTGTCACTGATCTCAACGCAATTACTTTATAAAATTTCACCATTCCGATTTCGTCCCACCTTTACATCACATTCAAGACACTGTTCTCGGATTAAGAAATAAAACACACTGTTATAAACATAATTATTGTTCACTCAAGTCACAACATGAACCCTTTTCTGATGGCAAACACCTCTTAACTCTACTGACTCTTTCCAAATCAACTTCAACTGATCGACTCCTTTCCGTCTACAAACTTCTCTCTACTGACTCTTACGCGCTTCCCTTCTTCCTTCAGAAGAGAATTCTAGTTATTCATCTCGCGCCTTGACAAACATTTCTGTCTTTTTACCATTGAATCATTGAATCTAAAATTAGAAATATCCATTACTATATTATTTTAAGAGTTTTTACAAATTCCTAATTATTTTATATTATTTACTGACTTACTTGGCCTATTTAACTGTATTAATTCCTTTTATTATGTATATTTTATACCGTATGAAATCTAAACTGTTTTTAGTGACATAACTGGATGAAACAGAAGGCGTTATATCACGTGACTCCTATACTTATACCTAATTGGTAGAACATTAACTTGGCTCTAAACACGTATGAACATGTTGGAACTTGTCTGACTGTTTTCGTGCCAGCAGTCGAGTAATCATGCGCATGTTTTTCTAAATACATTTTAGACCTACGTATAGTTTGTATTTTACCTAACTTCTGTTTGGTAAAATTAATAAATTTCCATTTTACAAACCCAACGCTAAATGTATTTCGCAAATCACTAAAAAATTACTTCATTATCTCCTCCTGATGAAGTTCAATACTGCCATTTTTAACGTAGTAATGAAGTTCCCATTTTATAATCATCTATTTAAAATATACTAATTTCATTAATCACCTTTAATTTCGTAATCTTTTCTTTTTTATATTTTTTATTAAGCATCATTTATTTCCTACTAAATATACAATAAATCATTTAATTTCAAATTATGTAACATTTTGTAAATTTTATATTGTATTTATTATTCTTGTTATTGCTATTATTATTATTTTTTGTTATCACTATTACTATCACTTGGCACTTTCACTATTTTTATGTAATAAATAAACTTAATGCCATTAATTTTCCTTAAAATGCTTCCACGCTTCCAAGGGCATATTTAGACGAGTACTGTGAATATATTAAATGTTAAATCAAATATCTAAAAATTGTAAAACTCTGCCACTTTTATTCTTTTCTGAATAAAGTTATTTTACTTTTTAATTTTTTTTTTTAAATTTTGAATTGTTAAAAGTTACTGCCAGGATTTTTTTTTTTTTCATTTTCCTAATCTAGAATAGAAAATAATTTCTTTCATGTTATTCATGTAAATAAATATTCCTTGAAGATACGCTTCGCTTAATTAACTGTTTTTGAAGATGAATTATATTTCATATGAAAATGTTGCTAAATTCATCTTCAGAAGGTAAACAAAACGGATTCTCACTCTTTATTTTCCTTGGGTAAAACATTAAACGGAAGTTTATGTACGGAACTCCGATTTGCAGGATTTAATTTGTACTGTTATTAATGTGAAATACTTTATAGCAGCTATTATTAATATGAAATACCAAATGCCGATTATAATTATTGCTGCGCTATTACGGCAGTCGAAGATAAGGCCATACTAATTGATCATCAAATTATAAACGTCTCTTTGATACAGGTGAATGAATTAAAAGATTCTGTATTGTAAAACATCAAGGTATCACACACGCGCGCACACACGCGCGCGCACGCACACACACACACACACACATATATATATGCAACACACATATGCACACATATATATATATATATTTTTTTTTGTATACGTGTGTGTGTTTGTATATGTGTGTATGTATGCACGCGTGCTTTGAATATATAGTGACCGTGAGGATTACATTAGTAACGGGGTTGGAGAATGCGTTGGGGGCCCCTCTCCGAAAAATAGAAACGCTTTTACTAAGAACAATGCAATTTGCCTCAGAAGTATGTACAGTATTTGCAGGGACGGACACGAGGTACAGACGAGGATGTGACGAAAGTGCCGTTTATGAAGAATATAGAAAGTTAGGAGCAATCCAAGAATAAGCCCCCCAAAGTCCCCAATCCAAGAAAAAGCACCCCAGTTAGACCCCAATCCAAGAAACAGCACCCCAGTTCGACCTCAATCCAAATTAAAGGATTTTAACATCAACATTCCTCGAAAACTTTGTCCAGGTTGGATCGCACTTAGCACACAGCATCACTTTTTTTAATAAGATTTTTTCCCTTACACCAATTTATTACCGGCAATGGATCTTCAACCAATGATGGTAACACTTCAGTTTGAAGTGCTACCATTATTATGGATTGCTCATATATATATATATATATATATATATATATATATATATATATATATATATATATATATATATATTATATCGAAACCTACGGTAAAATTATTGAATGTCCGGTTAGGTTAATTGAGTGCCAGGTTAGGTCAACTGTACGCCCTTGACGATTGGTTAGGTTAAGTCGTGATATTTTCGTTAAAACTAACGAAAATATCACGACTTAACCTAACCAATCGTCAAGGGCGTACAATTAACCTAACCGGGCATTCAATTAACCATTTTAGAGCAATTAACTCCATTTTAACTCCATTTTAGAGCAATCCAAGAATAAGCACCTTCGTTCGACACCAATCCAAGAAAAAGCACCGTAAATTGATTTGGGGTGCATTCTTGGATTGCTCCGAAAGTTATATTGGTAAAATGTGAGACACTGCAAAGATCAGTCTGGTAGAATATATGAAGCAGAAATGTGAAGAATGCGTTGGTAGATGATGCTACTATAGTTGTTTGGTAGCATATGCAGAAATGTATATTACGGTGTGATATACACTTTATCAATTTGCATACTGCTGAGA
>JAJOZX010000560.1:360000-692500 GCA_023014485.1 Bathynomus jamesi
TGCAGACGACACAAAGATCAGCAGAAAAATCAGCGGTATAAAAGGGGTGGAGGCCTTGCAGATGGACATAAATAGAATATGCAAATGGTCAGAAGACAACAACATGACATTTGACACCGAGAAATTTCAGCTCTTGAGATATGGTAGACAGCATATTATGTCCCATACAGACAGGAAATTCAGAGGAGCACGAAAGCGATAGCTTTGGGGATTATAATGACCGATGATGCGAAATTCGAGACACAAAATCAGATAGCGATAAAGAAAGAAAAAAGAGTCGCGGGACAAGTCCTAAGAACCTTTAAAAGAAGGGACAAGACAGTAATGATTCCCCTGTTGAAAACACTGATCATGCCAAAACTTGAATAATGCTCAGTCTTGACGTCCCGATACAAGAAGGAAGAAATTAATAAACTAGAAGATATTCAGAGACATTTCACAGCTTAGATCAATGGCTGCAAAGAACTCAACTACTAGGAAAGACTACGTAAACTAAGTCTGTACTCCCTGGAAAGAAGAAGGGAGAGGTACACCATAATATATACATGGAAAATGATCGAAAAACTGGTACCAAACCTCAAACTAAACCCAATTACCACCCAAACAACACTGGAAAATAGGAGAGGCAGAATGTGTAGTGTTCCCAAATTAAAGGTCCGGTAAGGGACCTCCCTAACATTGAAAGAAAACAGCTTGGTTGTCATGGGGCCAAGACTTTTTAACCAACTTCCAAAGGACCTCACAAACATGACAAGGGTCAAAGTTGAAGTCTTCAAAAGAAGACTAGATGCCTGGTTCAGGACGGTACCAGATGAGCCGGGTGTACCTGGCTATGCGCGGTGGAGGGCACAAAAGAGCAACTCGCTCCTCCATCAAGCCAAGCCTACAGGCGGGGCCACCAGCTTGACCTACGTGCGAAGCGAAGAGAGACCAACACACGAAACTACTATCAGGTTTACCAGGTAAATATGTACAGTGGTACAATGTCATGACCTAAGAAATATATATATATATATATATATACACACACACACACTATATATATATATATATATATATATATATATATATATATATATATATATATATATATTACCTTAACTGTGTTGTGTTGCTATATGTTTGTGCTATAAACAAGTCACTAAAGGGTAAATATTAAGGCCCTTTAAATTACAAACTTCATTCCCCACTATTTTATTAAGACTACTCGCATTGCCTTATTATAAGTAGATTTTATCAAGAAATCAAACTTGTTACGGAGTTTGGCCCTAAATTTATTTACACGATAATCCAAAATACATATTTTATGTAGAAAAACCTCATTGCACTATCATGTTTTTTGTTTTTTTTGACATTTTATAAACAAGTTTATTCATAGCTTTTAAATTGTTACATATTTACATTATTATTATGAATAAATATTGACAAATAATTAATTATTATTATTATTATTATGAATAAATATTGACAAATAATTAATTATTATTATTTATTATTATTATTATTATTATTATTATTATTATTAACAGTTGTGCAGCATTAAATTACTTGAGGGGTTCAACTTTCACTTCATTTTTTTTTCCAATTAAAAAGTTTTTAATGTAAATTGACAAAGTTCCCACCTAAGTATTACGAGTTTGAGAGGTCAGATGTTCAATTTTATGGTTGGAATCGCTAAAGTTTTGGCTAATTGAAAAGGAAGTTTCAACTTCACATGATCCAAGTATAAACAGTTATACTACGAGTACACTTTGGATGTAAATTATATTTCATTTAATTGTACCGAGTCACGTACGAGTACAAGAAATATTTTTTAAAATTTAAATTTGTAATAGCGAAACAAATGAAGAATTTGAAAAGTTCTCCTTTTATTTTTTCTATCTCATTTTGTTTAGCAGAAATTATAAATTTGTATATTATACAGGGTGGGTCATTTATATTTGACACATTTATTTTTTTAATAAATCAGAAGTAAACAAAGTAATGCAAGTTTTTATTATATGAAAGTGAAGTACAAACATGGGAAATTGTCACTCTATCACGGGTATACGTCTTAAAAATAACGTTCTTTAAACGCTGTTCTTCACAATTGATGCATTCCCTGCATCGAACCATTACATTGTTCATTACTGTTCTCAGTGTGTCTTCACCAAAGGCAACGATGGCTTCATTAATCCTGATTTTAAGTTCATTTCTACTTTTAGGACTATGTTATGGGGGTTTTTTTTTTTATTCGATTCTGATGGGACTGCTCGCTACGCTGAATTCTACCTCAACATCTCGTCGATTGAATCTCGCTCTGGCAAAGGTGGCAAAGTTGGAGGAAAATTTCTTTACCACTCGTCGATTGAATCTCGCTCTGGCAAAGGTGGCAAAGTTGGAGGAAAATTTTCTTTTCCCGGAGAATCATTTCTCGCCCGCTTTTGCCTGCCCAGAATCACTACCCGCAAGGGAATAAGAGTTCATCTCGCCCAGGCAGACTAATACGAGCAGCATTGAATTCGCTTGGACCCCGCAGACAAGACAACGCTTCGTTTTTCTTCGCCGAAGTGCACGCGACAGTAGTATTGGCGGCTAAAAGTACAAACCCAGGACATCGCAGAAATAAGACTACTTCTATTTGAGCGCGTTCTACGATAGTATGTGTCGTCACTAGAGACCCAGGGCTTGCTGGGACCAAGCCGGAGGGGCAGGTTGGGGGGTTTCACTAGAACCCGTCTATCGATGCGTGCATCAATAGTATCTGACGAAGGAGGTCTGAGGCTTAGCCCGCTGCGGACCAGATCAGGGTTCCCTCGAACTGCATCCAGAATTGCACTCGAACTTTGGCATGACATCACCTCTCGGGGGAAATGCATGTCAGGGCTAGAGGTTTCCCAAGACCACGGTGCGACTCTAATCACCCCGTCTCCGTGTATGGAAACTGCAATCCTGATAACCAAGCCTGAGGGGAGGCGGCGCTCATAAGTCCGCCATGAGTCATCCCCCTCAGGAGATGCGGCCAGAGCCCATTTTCATACACCACCATTCTCACCCCCCCCTCCTGCCCGATGGCCGACCCCTGGCGACCCGTATCTCGCGACACATTTACAAGATGGCGACCGCAACGCCCCAAAAACAAATGCGATAAAAATCAAAGCAACATCTAAGAAAGCTACGAGAAGCTATCATCTCGGAAGTTTTCACGAGGGCACGCGTGCCCTTCATCCGAATTTACGGTGAGCACCCTACGTTCACCGCAGTATGCAGGGAGGAAGACGCGTCGAAGCTTCTGGCGCCTGAAACTAAAGAGTCGCTTCGTACCGCGGGCATACAAATCCAGGTGCCCCCTAATATCAGAGCCAAGAGCTCTGTCTTTATGAGAAAACTCGACCGCCACATCGGAGGCCGGTCTAAGGAAGAAATAAAAGAGGAACTAGAAAAGGAGAACACGTGGGCCAAAGTTGAAGAAGTCACAAAAATCAAAGACTTCACCCACGTCGTTAAAGTTGAATTCAAGACCCCCGAGATTGCGCACAAAGCAGCGGAATCAGGACTGTTACTATTCCACATGTTCGTGACCCCTTCTCAGATCACCGTGGACGAATTTATACTGTCCTGACTTGTTTAATTGCTATAAATTCGAGGAGCACCCTTCGAAGGACTGTCCACCAAACACATCACGGTCTGCTCCGAGTGCGCAGCAGTGGGACATAAGTGGACCGAATGTAAGGCCACACAAAAGAATGCATCAACTGCCACGGCCCGCACCGTACACTGGCAATGGCATGCCCGAAGAAGAAGGAGGCCATCCGACTGAGGAAGGAAAAAACTCAGGAGGACTCGGCCGTAAAAGAGCTGCAACCGTACAGAGCTGCAGTCAAACAGTCCTCGAGGAGGCTCGCTCCCACCTCAGTCCCACAGAAATCGTACTTGAAAACTCAAACAGCCTGACCCTATTGACATGCGTCATACACGCTCATCTCCTCAATATGGGCACCCCAGGCACATACTCGAAGCACCTAAATGACATGCTCAGGAGAAACGGCATGCCGGAAGTCAACGCCCCCGACGATGTCCCCTCGGCATCTATCTTCGCGGCACGACTTCCAGAAAGGACAACTGCCGCCTCCGACGAATCAGACAGTGAATCAGAACCTGAGCCCGAACCCGTACCCAAACCCGTCTCTGCCCCAGTATCAGACAACGAAGCGGAATCTTACACGGATGCCCCACGACCCCGCCGCACTCGTGCGGGAATACGGGAGGCACCGAAAGTGAAGCCCCTAACCGGGCAAACCTCTTGCCCCAAATCTCCTGAGAAGCCGAACACTGAATCCTCTAAGCCGTTACCGAAGAAGATTGCTCGTACCCAACACAAGGCCTCAGATCTGGGGCTAAGGATCGTCGCGAAGGCCTCCAACCCCTTCCCTAAACCCATGGTGCTATCCCAACTGGTGAAAGGGCTGAGAGAGGGATCTTATAAGTACACCTTCGAAGAGAACTTGGACACCACTTATGACATCCCACTCTTGATCGAACAACGAGAAATCGCTGTCACGGTGAGGACCTCGACGTTCTCCCGGACCAGGCATCAAAAAAATTCGTTCAGGAAATGCGACGCGCTCCCCCACAGGCACTGAACCAAAAAGCAAAACACAATCAACATGCACGCGCAACAACTAACCTAACGATTCTTCAGCAAAATGTACTGCATTGGCAAACGCACAAGACGTCTCTGGCCAATACCTACAGACTAATCGACCCAGACATCATCCTCATTAACTCACACAGCCTAAAGGCACCCCAGCAAATAAAACTGTTCAATTACAACATCATACAATCGAACAGATCGCAAGAACTGCATGACGGTGTTGCAATTGCCGTCAAACGTGGTCTTCGCTTCGAAGAGATCACAAGCTTCGAAGACGAAACACTGGCAGTGAGGTTAAACTGGGCCACGAAGACCTCATCATTGGGACGACATACTGCCCCCCGAGGAGGGGCACCATCTCATCAGCAGATATTATCAAACTTCTGAACTACAACTGCCCAGTTTACATCATCGGAGACCTGAATGCCAGACATGTGGACTTCGACGATAACTACAGCAACCATTACGGGAAACAACTGGCAGAAATAAACAGAAGGGGGAAAATGAAGTGGTTAGGGCCACATTTTCCAACTTTTTACGGCAGGAACGCCGGAACGATGCCCGACAAAATTATTGCCAATAATCTGGCATACCTCAACACTCATCACTATCCGGGCCCGCCACACCCAGCGACCACGTCCCTATCATCATGAAGATTGCCTGCGCTCCTTTACAAGTCCCAATCCGTCCCCGCCCCTCCATCCGCAAGACGAACTGGGAGGAGTACCAGGCTGATCTCGCCCAACACGAGCCCTCAGAACTGAATGGTGGGGGGATAGCAGCAATTGAAGCTGCCACGGCAGACCTTCTGAAGGCGCTGAAGACTGCCAAGGAAAAACACGTACCCACCATCACCCACCGCATTCTGCCACACCCCTCCCCCTCCGAAGAAATCGACGCCGTCACACGCCAATTAAACGTCGTCAGGAACCAGATGGACAGCGGCATAAATTACCTGCATAACAAACTGCAATACAACATCCTCAGAGCCCGACTACGAGGCTTGTGGATTGAAAAAGAACACGACATGTGGAACGCGCTCGTCGACAGGATAGACGTAGAAAGAGACCCAAAAACCTTCTGGTCACAGATAAGGAAACTAAAAGGAACACCCAAAGCTGAAAAATTCAAGACACTCCGGAATGAAAACGGAAGACCTCTCATCTCGGACCAAGAAATAGCGGAAAGCTTTCGAAATCGTCTCAGAAGAACGTTCAACATAAGTGATGAAGAAAATGACCTGTTCGACGAAGACAATGAAGCAAGGGTCACACAGTGGCTGGAAGACAACCACGAAAGGATCCTACCAACGGATAGGGCAGAACCCCTAAATGCCAACTTCAGAATTACGGTGAAAGAGGTCACTGACACGATCAGCCTCTTTAAAGAAAAGGCACCAGGCCCCTCCGGAATCACGAAAACCCTGATCCAAAAGTCGCCCCCGAACATACACGAAGAGATAGCAAACATATTTAGCGCCAGTCTCTCCATCGGATACTTCCCAAAAGCATTAAAAACCGCAAAAATCATCATGATCCCTAAAGGAGGGAAATCCGCAGAGTTCATCGAGAACTATAGACCCATCAGCCTGTTAGAAGTACTCGGCAAAACCCTGGAAAAAATACTCCTTCGGAAACTGAATTTCCACCTCACGGTCAATGGTGCACTTTCAGACGCCCACATGGATTCAGGAAAAAGAGAGGCACAGCCACAGCCCTCGCCATTCTGCACGAAACGGTGGCAAACAAACTAGCGTTCAGCAGAAGAGTCTCGATAGTACTGAGAGATGTGAAGGCCGCCTTCGACAAAGTGTGGCACCAAGGATTACAATACCGCATCCTCGAACAGAACATGGAAGCAAACTTAGGAAAATCCTTTGTAGCTTCCTCAAAGATCGAAAAGCTTACGTCCAACACAAGACCCACACTGGCAAGCTCTTCGACATCCAGGCGGGAGTGCCCAGGGAGCGATACTTTCGCCCACTCTGTACAACCTGTACATCGCCCAATTGCCTCCGCCCCCACCACACACCCGAGAAGTCATCTACGCGGACGACATCACGCAAATAGTAACATCAAACCTCAGCAAAGAGCAACACGCCAACAGGCTGAAGAGACAAATTGAAAGAATCAATGAATTCGAGGAACGTTGGAAAATTCAGACAAACCAACAGAAATTCACAGTTATTAACATTGGCCGCAGGAACGTTCACGCACTAGAAATAAACAACCGAATCCAACCTTACAAGCAACAAGGCACAGCTCTCGGCCTGACCATCAACAGCTTTGGCTATAAAAACCACACCACAGCAAGGTCAAACAAAGCGAAAGGAGAGCTCAGTAAACTCTACCGTTTCAGGGGACTCTCGGTAAAAAATAAGAAGATGCTGTACACGGCGCTCGTACGGTCTATCCTCGAATACCCGGCAATTCCACTGCACACAACGAGCGACACAAATCTGATGTTGCTACAAAAAATACAGAACGCTGGAACAAGATTCATCCTGGGGAAACGACTCAGCGACAGGATATCATCCCAGGCACTGCACCAACAAGCAAACTTACCAGCCCTCAATGCTCTGCACAAGGGCGGAGAAAACTTGGAGGAAGGTACGAAACACCTCTCCACAGACCTATGAAGAACTCGATATTGGACCTCAGCGCGGGAGAGAGTACTTCTACTTCAAGAGAAGTCTACCCCGCAGCAGAAACCCCCCACCAACGGCACTTTTTGTACCGTATAGAAGATAAAAAAAAAAAAAAAATAAAATAATAAAATAAAAAATAAAAAATAAAATATAATAATAATAAATAAATAAAATAATAAAAAAATAATAAATAAATAAATAAAAATAAAAAATAAATAAATAAAAAATAAAATAAAAAATAAATAAAAAAATAAAAGAGGTAGAAAACCCAAAAATAAGCTAACAAGTCAAGCACCCTACAAAAGCTTGAACGCGCAAGGAAGGTGATCACTATCACCAGACCTTAAACCCCCCCCCAAAAAAAAAAAAAAAAAAAAAAAACCTGCGCATCCTTGGTGAGCCCGAGGACCTATCAACTCTTCATCTATATTTCCCATTTCCCCACTTTCTGATATCACTCCTACAACTCTAATTTCACCTCTTATAACGTCAACAACAACAACATGGGGTTTTTAAGGCAACAGATTGGGGAAAAGATAAATTTTATAATCTCTAATTTTAAGATTCTATAATGACAAATTTTATAGATGTATATGTGATGTATGGGCACACACACACACATATATATATATATATATATATATACAGGGTGGGCGGAAAGTAGCTCCCTATTTTGGATTGGTAAAAAAATACGTATATTATCCATTTATTTCAGAAGAAATAATATGAAAAGGTAGGCATACATGGTAGGTTTTCTCTAAAATTCAATGTGGGCTCCAACTCTTTCCACCAGCTTCTGGAGCCGCCCAGGAATGGCGTCCACTGACTTTAGCAGGAACTCCGGCGGGATGGAGGACATGACTTCCCGAATTCGGTCCTCCAGTTCTTCCAATGTCCTCGGTTTGGTGCGGTAGACTTCTTCCTTTACCCACCCCCAAAGAAAGAAGTCGCACGGTTACCGCTGAAAAACGGCAGAATCGGTTCAGTGTAACGGTGTGGTGTGGTATGACCTCAGATCAGGTT
Source organism: Bathynomus jamesi (assembly GCA_023014485.1). Lineage (NCBI taxonomy): Eukaryota > Metazoa > Arthropoda > Malacostraca > Isopoda > Cirolanidae > Bathynomus > Bathynomus jamesi. The sequence continues at coordinate 368,304 of JAJOZX010000560.1, forward strand.
GTGGGCCCGTTCCTTCTGCGCAACACCATGAATGCTGAGCGGTACCTTGCTACGTTGCGAAACGAGGTCTGGCCGGTTGTCAGCACATGGGAGAACATCGACGATCTGATATTTATGCAAGATGGCGCCCCTCCGCACTTCGCTCTTGTTGTCCGTGAGTGGCTGGATGCCCACTTCCCTGGGCGTTGGATGGGTCGTCGTGGTCCACATCAATGGCCAGCCAGGAGCCCCGACTTGACACCGTGCGACTTCTTTCTTTGGGGGTGGGTAAAGGAAGAAGTCTACCGCACCAAACCGAGGACATTGGAAGAACTGGAGGACCGAATTCGGGAAGTCATGTCCTCCATCCCGCCGGAGTTCCTGCTAAAATCAGTGGACACCATTCCTGGGCGGCTCCAGAAGCTGGTGGAAAGATTTGGAGCCCACATTGAATTTTAGAGAAAACCTACCATGTATGCCTACCTTTTCATATTATTTCTTCTGAAATAAATGGATAATATACGTATTTTTTACCAATCCAAAATAGGGAGCTACTTTCCGCCCACCCTGTATATATATATATATATATATATATATATATATATATATATTTGTGTGTGTGTGTGTGTATATGTGTGTATGTAAATATGTCTGACTTTAAGTTTTAATAATTCTATAATTTTATAACTTTCAACTCTACAGTCTCACCGTGGATACATATATAATATCCTGTTCTTCGTTCTTGCTTCAACTACAGCCGTTTTTTATTTTTTATTTTATTTCATTTTATCCATATATATATATATATATATAGTGGCAGAGATGTTTTCAAATACTTTAGCGATGTTCCATCAACACAAACACTACCAAGATGACGTCACAGCGCGGGAATATCTCGAGCATTCCTTCTTCCTTGCCTCACACCTCAATCTCGTTACAAGGACTTCTCGAGTAGGCAGTCACCATCGCAACTCGACTCTCTCTCTTAGAAGAACCAGTGACACGAGAGCTACCATCATGTAAACATCATTGTGAAGGCCCCATTTTGGCCTGGTGTCATTCACCTGACTTTTTATGAAGACTACCCATTACCTCCCTCGTTATTACTATTGAAGTCATTATTCAAGTGCACGTTTAATTTCAACTGTAAACAACCAACTTTATTTTGCCTCATTCATAAATCATTTATTCTGTATAATAAAGGAAGAAAACTCATTCTATCAATCAACCTAATTAATAACATTATTTGATCTGAAAAGATCATGGTGATCCTAACCTTATCAAGCATCAATCGTTAACAATTAATCGTAACCATCATCATATATATATATACATGTGTGTGTGTGTGTGTGTGTGCGCGCGTGCGTGTGTACACACAAATACACACACACACACACACACACATATATATATATGTGTGTGTGTATATATATATATGTGTGTGTGTGTGTGTGTGTGTGTGTGTATGTGTGTGTGTGTGTGTGTGTGTGTGTGTGTGTGTACAGTGGCTGTAGTCACTATACACACATATATATGTCTGTATTTGTGCTGTATATTCTTGGTTTTCGGTTTTTAGCACTTTTCTTAACGCTATGATTAACGCTTTGCGTACTGTTAGATCTTTGAATGAAATCATTGAGTCTCAAAATACGATAACAACTATGTGACAGTGAATATCTTCTTAAACGAGCGACATAGTAACAGAGACATATCTATTTTGAACTTAAATATCAGAAGCCTTTCAAATCACTTTGATGAGTTGACGGCCAATCGAAAGTTGTTACAATATAAATTCACATGTATTATATTGACTGAGACCTGGTTAAATGAAAATAATAATTCATTTTTTAATATACCGGGCTACACGAACCACCACATACTATGTAGAAATGATAACAGAGGCACCGGAGTAAGCATTTATATGGACACTAATCATAAAAGTAAAAGTATTGAGCAACTGACAGGCATAAATGATCAATCTGAATTTCCGAAACCCTCGCAATTGAGGTATATATAAATAATATTTCCTATTCAATATTAGGCATCTACCAACCACCAAATGGTAACTTGCCAAAGTTTATTTCGAGCATAGATACAACTTTAACTTCTAATCATATCAACAGTAAATGCATCATTGCGGGAGATTTAAACATTGATTTCGCTAAAATAAACTCTAATAATAATGCTAACTTCTTCTACAGTCTTGTTACCGCAAATGGCTTTAATTTAACTATAAATTAAACATATATGTTTAATTAGAGACTACATAATACCATAGAAAACCACTTTATTACACCAAATCTGGTTGCGATCTTCCTTTAACTGTACGTCAGGTATACTCCTATTTTACATTACGGACCATCTTCCCACATACAAAATGCTAATTAGCCATTTACAAATAAAGGAAAGAATAGAAATTGATTAATTATTTATAGACCCTACACCTCTAATAATAAATTGAAATTTATCAGAAAGATACCAAGTTTTGACTGGTCGAGAATAACGGAAAGTAACTGTGAAATGGAAACAAAATTTCAAACATTCTTAAACACACTAATGGATATATTTCATTAGTCCAGGCAATCTAGAGCAAAAATAGCTTCAACCTGGGCAAAATTGCTTCAGAAGCTTTCTAAACTGTTTCCAGCTCAGGAACCATTGCAGAATAACATATCCAAAATCCGACACAATTGGACTCGGGAACACCCCCAAAAATGAAATTGAAAATGGCGGACTGGCAGTTTCCTACGAAATGCAATAAATTTTAATTTCGCTTTGTAGAGAGAGTTATGACGTTTTTCTTGACCAGTAAAATGTTTTAAAACACATTTTCGTTTCTAAATTAACCTATATGACACTAAAAATTGTATTAGGCGGCTAGTATTAAACTATGACGTCACGTAATGTAAATAAAATATACTGTATGGAGTGTATGTGAGAATGGACATTGCTACATCTTTATAAACTTATATTATATACAACTCTTTAATTCCTACTACCCACTATCAAATCTGCGTATTTGTGCTTGTCATTTTCTTTAAAACTGTTATTATGTACTCCTTTTAAATACTGCAACACAGTTTATTAATTTGTGTTTTCTGTTTCAGACTGACTCGGTGTACGGCTGACTCGGTGTGCGTCCGCCTTCAAGAATGCAGACCCCTGAAGAATTGTGCGTGATTTGTGAGGAGAAATTGGACAGCGGACAGGAAGTGGTTCACATCTCGCAAAAAGGAGCAGATGGTATAAATGCATCCAGCCGCAGCCGTGGAAGCGATGTTGTTGCAACAGCTGGAATAAGTGTTCACGTTGTATGTAGGAAAAGGTTTACGGATAAAAAGACCATTGAAATAAAGAAGCGACAGACCGCAGCCGAGGCAATACCAAGGAAAAGTGCTCGTTTTCATGAATACGCATTTTCCAGTGCTACTCACTGTTTGTTTTGTGATACCTTTGTGGCCTTTTTTCCAAACACAAACCAAAATCAGAGTATGTCAAAATAAGAACTACAGAGTTCTCCGAAACCATAAAAAGGTGCTGTGAAAGCCGCTGCGATGAATGGTCGTTTAATGTAAAAGGCCGTCTGGAGTATTATCTTCGTGATCTTCCTGCTGCAGATTGTGTCTACCATCACACCTGCAGCGTAAATTTCCGAAGTGGAAAAAACATTCCTCGCGCATACTCCTCCGACGATCATGATTCGAAGAAAGGGAGACCAACTAATGAAGAGCAACACCAAGCATTCCTTCAGACCTGTGCTTACCTGGAAGAGAATGATGATGAACAACTGTTGATTGGAGACCTAATTTCCAAAATGGAGGAATATCTTCAAGGAAGTCAGAGCTCTGTCTACGAACGCAGGCACATGAAGAGAAAGCTTTTAGAACGTTACGGAGACAAGATCATAATATCAGGTGAAAGTGGGAAGGCAGATGTAGTAACACTACGAGAGACAGCTAATGAAATTCTTATAGATTATCACAAAAAGTCGAAAGAATGTGATATAGATATAGAGCTACAGAAGATTTACCTAGTAGAAGCTGCTGCAAAAATAATCAGAAGTGATATCAAGTCTGTCGACTCGCCTAGAAAAGATGTGTATCCATCTCCAAATGACATCACTGCAGAAAGTGCTCTTGATTACATTCCCAACAGTCTGAAATTGCTATTATCAAAAGCATTTGCGGGACAGGATGCTTCAAGAAAAATAGGTGCAATTGGGCAGAGCATTATGCAAGCAACCCGTCCTAGAGGATTACTATGTCCACTACAGATCGGTTTGTCGGTTCAGCTACACCACAACTTTAGGTCAAGGTACCTTATTGACGTTCTCCATCAGCTGGGTTACTGTTCGTCGTATGCAGAAGTAACAAGATTCGAAAGAAACGCGGCGCTGGCAAGTGGGTCTGGCTCTTTTACTGTTGATGAAAACACTGCAGTCCTTCTAGCAGCAGATAACGTCGATCATGATGTCTGCACTTTGGATGGGAAGAATACCTTTCATGGAATGGGTATGATTGCCGCAATAACTCCGAAGATCAAGATCCACCCTTCTATTCACAGGCGTAATGTTGGTGACAATGACATTAAAAAGATTGCAACCGTTGACATTAGGGAATATAGACACGCGAGAAGCATGTTGAGGGACATCTCATTCCGCGAACTTCCAGTACCCACTGCCACCATAAGTCGACTTAGTCTTCTCTGGCAGATATCTTCAGCAGAAAGATCAGGTCCAAGTTGGCCCGGAACAATGCAGGCAATTCACGGTGGATCAAGTGTCTCACATCCAGGTGTGGCGTCGATCACGTTCCTTCCCATCATAGATATGTCGCCAACTGACATGACCTGCATATTTTCGACATTACTATATTTGAGCAAGATAGCACGCGATCAAAAAGTTCCATGCATTATTACCTTTGATCAGCCTTTGTTCTGGAAAGCTTCCCAAATCATCAATGAACAGAGAGACCTGCAGGACATTGTTTTAATGCTGGGATCATTTCACACTCTGATGAATCTTTTGGGAGCAGTCGGTACTCTTATGAATGGTTCAGGATTGTCTGAAGTACTTCAAGAAATATACGGACCAAATGCCGTGCAACACATGATGTCTGGAAAAGCTGTTTCAAGAGCGATACGTGGTCATATGATAGTAGATGCAGCTCTTAGTACCTTACTAGTCGCAGACGTTTTCCCTCGTAATGAAGATGGAACTCCTCATGACCTCCATAAGGAAGCTTGTGACCTGCTCGACGATGTTATGACCACCAAACAATCAGTTGAGGATGTGGAATCTTCGAATGCATTGTCTCAGATTGCTACCACTTTGGATGCGAAGAAAACTGACCTACTATCTACTTCGCAAACAAGTCAACTCTGGTTGGAATATCAGCGAATGATCAACATTGCACGTTCCTTGATAACAGCAGACAGAACCGGCTCGTGGGATTTGCACTTGCAAGCTATGCTGGAGACCATCCCCATAATTGCAGCAGCCGGACATCACAATTACCTGAAATCGATATACCTGTACCTGCAGAAAATGTTAAGTTTGCCTTCTGAAAATCCAGCCGTTAACAAAATGTTCCAGGAAGGTAAGTTTGTGGTAAGAAGAAGCGACAGATTATGGGCCGGACTCGGCACAGACCTGGTGATAGAACAAGTACTAATGCGTTCCCTGAAAAGCAGAGGCGGACTGACACGCGGAAGTGGATTTACAGACATCCAAAGGACAACGTGGCTCTTTTCTATGCCTCTGTGTTCCACTTATAACTTAGCAATGCAGGAATACACCAGAGTTTTGTTGGAAAGTAGTGAACAGCACAAGGAAATGAGGGGAAGTAGACAAATCAGGGACAGTAATGACATGAAGAAAGTACTTGAACGTCTGGAATCCTTATCCCCATTCCATTCTACCTCGGGTCTCTGCAACATTGTAACAGGGCTAACTGCTGATCCTGGAGTTAACGTTCATCAATTGCATTCAATCGGTACGAACATTGTCGTAAAAATGATTGGGAAACAAGCCTTTACATATTCTGCCAAAAGATCTGACAAAGTGAAAACACTAGGATCTGCTTCTGCCGTTGTGATCACTGATGCTTCAGATATATAAGTAGATCCTGCACTACTGTTTCAGAGAATGATGACTGTTGCCACTGGCGAAGACATGAATCTTGAAGATGTCATGTGTTACGAACTGTGTGCATATCCTCCTGCATTGTTCGAATCACGAAGTATCTTGAGGAAACCCGATAAGTCTCAGCTAGCTCATGCAATAATCAAATACACTGACACTTTACGCATGGAAGAAGTTCAAGAAATTCAGTGCACAGACCAGTACGTATTGGATGGTGGATCTCTACTACATCGTGTTTCCTGGCGTCAAGATGAAACATATGACAGCATCGCCAACTCATATGCCGATTTCACTCTCAAAACATATGGAAAAGCAATCATTGTTTTTGATGGCTACAGCAGCTCTCCTACGATCAAGGACATGACCCACAGAAGACGCAGCACCAAGACAAGCAGAAATGTGAATCTCAGTCCAAGCATGAAGTTTGTTGGCCAGAAGGAACACTTCTTGGCTAATGAAAACAACAAGCAAGCATTTATTTCCCTCGTGGGTGAGATGTTGAAGAAGCACGGGTGTACTGTTCACAACGCAGATGGGGATGCTGATGTGGACATCGTTCGTGCAGCAGTTTCCTCATCAGAAAATGCAACTACAACAGTAATAGGGGAAGACACCGACTTGCTGATTCTCCTTCTGTACCATGCCAAGGACAGTGGTTTCAAGTTGTACTATCGCAGCGATATAAGACGGGGACCATCTCCTAATCCTGTGTATGATATTCTCAGCATTCAATCATTGTTAGGCAATGACATCTGCAAGTATCTCCTGTTTGTGCATGCTTTCACGGGCTGTGATAGCACATCCAGAATTTTTTCGATCGGTAAAGCCAAAGCATTCGACACACTGATGAAGGTGGCTGAACTCCGTTCAGTTGCAAATACATTCTGTTCTGATTGTTGCCAACATTCTGACATTGAAGCCGCTGGAAGAAAGGCAATGCTTCTGTTGTATGGCTGCAAAACACTTGAATCCACTAACGCACTACGTCATCGAATGTTAGTTGAAAAGGTAGCTACAGCTAAATCTTTTGTTACACCCGAACGTTTGCCACCTACCGATGCGTCCACAAAGTACCACAGCTTTCGTACATACTTTCAAATACTAATCTGGAAGTCTACAGAAGAGAAGATCGATGCAGAACAGTGGGGTTGGTATGTAAAGAATAATTCCTACTACCCTACAGCCTGCGACAAGCCACCAGCTCCAAATTATCTACTCAACATGATCCGCTGCTCCTGCAAGACGAAATGTGCTACTTCAAGATGTGGATGCAAGCGTAATGGAATGCCCTGTTCAGCCGCTTGTGGCGAGTGCCAAATCAGTGGTTGCGATAACAACCCAAGTACCGGTAATCTATCCGATGATAGTGATGAAGAGGATTAATTTCTGTATGTTTGTGACCAGGTATCACTTCTTCTGTAATGAACATAACTTGAAACTGGGAAAAAAATAATTGTTGTATTATTGATTATAAAAATCTGTAAAAAGCTATATAACATTATATTTGCGTAATAACTGGTTGTGTTGTATATTGTTGAATTATTTAAAACATTACAACTGAAAGAAAAAGCATCAAATGTATCTCTATAAATAAAAGCGTAAATTATATATATTTTTTTTTCGTAGGAAACATCCAGTCCGCCATTTTGAATTTCATTTTTGGGGGTGTTCCCGGGGCATGGGCGCCCGCAGGTAGGGACAAGGGGGGGGGGCGCTTGCCCCCCCCTGGAAATGCGAAGAAAATATATTAAATATTTTCTAAGAAAATATTTATATCCTAAACTTGCTGAAAAGTATCGAAAGATCCTTCACTTAAAACATGGCTGAGGTCTACTATGTCTGATGAGCGACTCTCTGGGTTATGTATGCTCAGTGTACACCGGGAGAAAATCAACTCCAACAAAACTGATTTTATGGAAAAGGTTGTTCATAATTTTGGTAGTGACCGCAGACGACTACAATTCCTATTCAAATGAGCAGTGTAGGTGATGCTCGAAACACCGTTTTCAAATTAGGTACATTTACTTCAGTGTGCTTTTTTCTTCATTCTATCATGTTTCTGTTATAAATAAAATAATGATTATCATGTGCATTGTATGTATATACAATATATATTTGCATTTTCCATTACAGAAAATGCAACACTAAACTTGCTTAGAATTAACCTGCTGGTTCCTAAGGGGTCAAAAGTTTTTTGCTTGCTCCGGTCCCTACCTATTAATACATTAAATTTTGCCCCCCCTTGGAAAAAATCCTGCGGGCGCCCATGTCCCGGGGTCCAATTTTGTCGGATTTTGGATATGTTATTCGGCAATGGTTCCTGAGCTGGAAACAGTTTAGAAAGCTTCTGAAGCAATTTTGCCCATGTCTAACTACAAATTGCCTGGACTACATACTAATTTTCCGATAAAGTCGAAACTCGTGTCAGAAAAGAACTATAACAATCAGTGGATCACTCCAGCACTCATTGTAAGCATAAACCCTAAACATTCTCTCTATAAACTATGGAAGAATGAACAAACGTATAAAAATTATTGTAACAGACTAAATTCGCTCATAAAAACCGCAAAAGTGGACCATTATTGTTCTAAAATTACCGAACAAAAATCTAATCCTAAAGGATTATGGAATACCTCAAAGGTGCTACTTAACGCCAAAAAAAAGAAAAGACAAATCCCGTAACTTCGTTAACACAGGATGGAATTTCCTACAGTGATCCCAAAGACATGGCCAATATATTAAACAATTTCTTTTCGAAAATAGGAAGCAATAAGGCAGCTGCCACTCCAGAATCAGACAGTCACTACCAACAATATATACTACAACCCACAGCCGAACAAAACATCAGCTACATTGAAAAACTAAAAAGAAAGCGCTGATATAAGTTTAATTCCAGTGAAAATATATAAACTAGTATCAGATGATATAAAAACCCCACTCACAAGACTTATGAATGAGTCAATAGTACAAGGTGTATTCCCTGATCACCTGAAGATATATAGCCAGGGTTTGTCTAGTATTCAAATCAGGCAGCACTGATTGTCCATCCAATTACCGACCAATCTCCGTTTTACCAACTCTGAGTAAAGTATTTGAAAGAATCGTAGGCAATAGACTAAGCAAATTCTTAGCTAAATACGACATCCTAACAAACACACAATTTGGGTTCAGAGAAGGCCACACCACAGAAGACGCCATCAACATGATATTAGAAAATATCTATAAAAACCAAAGCTACAAAAAACACAATCTTAGTTTTCCTTGACCTGTCGAAAGCCTTTGATATGCTCTCACATGATATCTTACCAGACAAATTAAACACATATGGCATAAGGGGAAATATGCTAAATTGGTTTAAGTCATATCTCTCTAATTGTTACCAGTATGTTAAAGTAAATGACATTTCATCAGAATATGCTATATTGGAAAGTGGGGGTTCCATAAGGATCAGAGTGTATCCAATATGCGAATGATACAACACACTTCTACACACGACGATATCAATAACCTAATGAAAGAAGTGAACAGGCAATTAAATCATGTCCATAAATGGCTGTGTACAAATGAGGTTTTACTAAACTTGACAAAATCATATATGCTCGTAACTAAACTGTCTGCAATCGTGCACACACCATTAATAATTGGAAACACTCCTCTTGCGAAAAAATGAAGTTAATGTTCTTGGCATCAAGTTAGATGAAAAATTAAGTTTCAAAAGCCACACACACAACGTATTAAATAAAAAATATCTAGGCTTCTCTACATAATGTTTAAACGAAAAAAAACAATTCCCCAAAATGCTCTCCTCACACTGTATTACTCATTTATTCATCCACACTTGCAATATGGAATCACAGTATAGGGTAGTACAAAGGATTATATACTGTATCAGCTAGAAGTAATCCATAAAAAATGTTTACGAACTCTCTCAGACAATGATAATACGATCTCATACCTCTCCAATGTTCAGAAACTTAAATATTCTAAAAAACTAAATGACCTGTGTAAACTTACTGTCAGTATCGGTATGTATCATACAAAGTTACTAATAACAGAAACTATACTTCACCCATTCGTAGGGCGATTATCCCCTATCAGATCAACCATAATCATTATACAAGGCTTCCCAATGATTTCATACATAAACCAAATTATTTCATGCAAATTACTGTACAGGAAATGCTCTCTCCTAGAAAGGGGCAGATATCTGGAACGCTATACCCATAAACATCACAGAAGTACCATCCGTTTCGCAACTCACTAAACAAACACTTTTAAACTATTAATGTATGTTTGTATATATATATATATATATATAATATATATATATATAGAGAGAGAGAGAGAGAGAGTGCAACTTGTAAATATTACTAAACAATGAAAATCACCTATTATATATGCAAAATTCACAATCTTTAAATGGGTGCAATCATAAACCATATGAATTAGATGTTAAAAGTTTTCAATATATTACACCTCATTCATCTGTATTTTTGTAACTTTAAGATTGTATCATGATTTGTATTCACCATTTTTCTTTTCTATTATTTCTATTATTATTTCTGTTATCATTTTCTATTATTTCAAAGATTATTTCAATTTTTATTTGTAATGACAGAGTTAACTAAATGCAACATTATTTTATTTTCCACAAATTTTAGTTATATTTGACATTTTGCTCTGTAAAAATAGGAATGAATCTCAAAGACATTTGCCTAAAAAGCTGTCATGCTTCCCAACGTCATATTCAGATAAGAATACTGTAATTAAACTACAAAAATTAAACGTTAATCCCAACATTGGTTAAACCCGCATGGATGTAGTGTATATCTTATGTAATGTGTTCTTTCTGAATAAAGATTATTATTCTCGGTTCAGTACTGTTTTCTGGCCACCCCGATCCCAAGACGTGTGTATCCCAAGACATGAGAAATGTCCGCACCAGATTTTTTTTCTCTTTGAAGGCCAAAGTTTACAAGACACGTCTCAAAAGTAGAGATGAACTTAAAATCAGGATTAACGAAGCCATCGCTGCTATTGGTGAAGACACACTGAGAACAGTAATGAACAATGTAGTAATTCGATGCAGGAAATGCATCAACCCGTCATAAAGTGACAATTTCCCAGGGTTGTACTTCACTTTGATATAATAAAACGTTGCATTACTTTGTTCAGTCCTGACTTATTATTAAAAATATAAATGTGTCAAATATAAATGGCTCACCCTGTATGTACATTATATTAAGAAAAAAAGGATACTGGTATAAAAAAGGCATAATAGAACTACTAACGAAACCTGCCCCATCCTTAAACAGGTAAGTACTCATACGCCGTACACGGAAAAGTTAATTAAATTAAACCTTCAAGTTGAAGAAGAGGGTGTTCATAAAGTCACGCGAGTAAATATGGTGAAGTGTAGATGCATATTCACTTCCATGATTTTATGAGCACCCTGTATTTAAGGGTGTTGTAAAAGGTGTGGTATTTTTTCAGGATTTCAGGAATTTTGGCAGACCACCTCTGGGCAGTTCACAGAAACTTGCTAAGTTTAATGGGGTTGTACAGACCATCGACATTGATTTTAGAATTACTGAGCCATTTGACGTTGCGAACGAGATCAGCAAACAAACGCCACACCACACCGAATGCAACGCTTGCGATACGAGATTCCACTTCCTTGAACATCATTAAAAATTCTCGAGGCAACAATGATATGACGTAATGATAAAAATATGAATATATGACGTTGCAAGTAACAAACCGGATTTTTCAGTTTTACGTTTTCTTTCGAAATATATATGTAGCTGTTTAAAAATATAGTTAAAATATTAAATAAAAACCACCACGATTTTTCAAACATTCATTAAATGGGCTTTCTGCAACTTTAACGTTCCAATTATGAAAATAACGTTCCAAGTAATAAAGGATTCCCCGTATTGACCGTATAGGTTCCCTTTCTAGTATATAGGGTCATAAAGAGAGCCAATATGTTCCCGATTAATGTATACGAGGTCCCCACATTTTACCCTAACTGAGATGAACCTTTCCTCAACCTCCTTTGACATGGAGAGAGGACCAAATGGTTTAAAATTTTCATATCGTACAGAACTTTAAGAATTATAGTAGTCACACCATCAGTTGAGACGCGACTACTACAGTATATAGCTTTGAAATCTTCGAATCTTTATTCTTGCGGAACTGTTAAAGCTGTATGACACACCATAACTTTAACCGATACCCAACAACGTTCTCTCCAGTCCATATCGTTTCCAAATACAAATCTAGAGCAAAAACATACACAACCATCTCCTCTAAGTTATCTTTACTATTAATTACACTGGTCAACACTCATTTTATTGCCAATCATATTAGAGTGATTTTGGGGTAACTTTGTGGTGCTGATTCCGAATATGACATCGGTTTTGCTAGATTGGCTCTAATTTATGAGATAATTGGTACCCCATTGAAACACGTAAAAATGCAAAAAATTTAATGTTCAGGCGGAGCCTACTTACTGGTTGGGTGGCCGATGACTTATATACGGAGGGGGAATATTCTAGAATGATCGCGGAGTAAACACTAAGAATATTCGCGTGTCTCACCATCTAGAATGTTCCGGTAGTTTCCCATATGCACGCGTTATGGTTACGTTTCCTATTAATTGAGGGTATTCATTATCTCAAGAACTAGAGCCAAATCGGAAAAACTACTTTCATTTTGGAATTCAGCAACCCCAAAATACCCTAAATTCGTACGAATTTCCTTGGCAACGAAACAAAAATTTTTTTTTGTTGAGCTGTGTTATTTATCCTCCAATTACACTGGGGAACAAATTTTAACTTTTTTTTTGTTTCTTGGACGTGAATAGGTCGGTCTTATAGAATGTTTTCCGCTGATTCCGAATATAGCCGTAGAATTTCTCTATCACCCAAGGTTACTGAGAAATTTGTATTTTAATATTTATTCAAAAAGTGTATAGAAGTTAGTAAAAATACTTCATAAAAATTATATTAGTGGCAGATTGGCATTTAAAATATTCTTCTTAAAACTTCTTTGTCACTGATTTTCTCTTGTAGTTTTCATTAGGAGCTTCTCGCATCAATGTCCAGCAGTAATCAGCTAACATTGCCGGATCCCACCTCCCTTGGTAGCGTTTCTGCATAGTAGCTATATCTTGGTGGAACCTTTCTCCATGCTCATCGCTTACGTCGCCGAGGTTTTCAGGGAAGAAATCTAAATGGGAGTGCAAGAAATGGATTTTTAGTGACATATTACATCCCAATAACCTATATGCTTCAATCATGTCCTGCACTATTTTTTCATAGTTAGAGGCTTTGATGTTCCCTAGAAAATTTGTGACAACATTCTTCATGGCCTCCTATGCCACTTTTTCTTTTCCTCTCAAGGCATCATCAAACTTTTGATCTTTCATGAGCTCTCTGATTTGGGGACCAACAAAGATCCCTTCTTTTATCTTTGCATCGTTAAGTCGTGAAAACTTTTTCTTCAAATATTTGAATGCCTCATCTTCCTTGTTCATTGCTTTGACAAAATTTTTCATGATGCCAAGTTTGATGTGAAGTGGCGGTAAGTATATTTTCTTGGGGTCAACTAAGGGTTCATGAGACACATTCTTCAGTCCTGGGATACATTTTTGACGAAGTGGCCAATCCTTTACAAAATAATGCGAATCTCTGGCTCTGCTGTCCCATCCACAAAGGAAGCAGCAGAACTTCGTATAACCGAGTTGCATTCCCAGAAGAAGCGCGACGACTTTTAAATCCCCACATATATACCAACGAAACTGGTCATAATTAATCTGCTGAAGGATGAGTTTCATATTTTCGTAAGATTCCTTCATGTGGACAGCGTGCCCTACAGGAATGGAAGGGTATTTATTTCCATTGTGAAGTAGTACAACCTTGAGGCTTAGCTTCGAAGAGTCAATAAATAAACGCCAATCTTCAGATTTGTGCTCATGACAAAGAGCTAACAGCAGTCCATTTACATTATTACAGTAGCATAAACCACCTGACGAAGAGAAATACTGCATCAGATCTTTTTGGCGAGTGCGGAACGCCGATATGCTTGTATCTTTTGCCAGCAAATTCCATTCACGTAACCTGGAGCCCAATAATTCCGCTTTCTTTTTCGGAAGGTCCAAATCTCTCACGAGATCATTCAGCATAACCAGCGTTATCATACGTGGTTTATTTGATTCAGGTTGCTGAAAGTCTGTATCTTTAGTGTCATCAATTTCCATTGGTTCAACTTCAGACTCTTCATCCAGTGTCCATGACTTTGGGGGAGTTGGAATTGGGTTATCATCGTCATGTAGTACTGGTCTCATGGCAGATGCTAGATTTGGGTATTGAATTTTATGTTTATGTTTGGCAGAGAATCCTGAAACGTTAGTCATACAAAAATAGCAATCCGTTAGGTGATCCTTGGGCTCTCTCCAAATCATTGGTATGGCAAATGGCATAGATTTGCGGGTACCTTTAATCCAACCCCTAAGAGTGAAGGCACAGGAAATGCATGAGATATGAGGTGCCCAGGATTTGTCTTGGTCGCCTACCTTACATCCAAAATAAAGTTCGTAAGCCTTCTTCACGAGTGGGGTCATCGTCTTCCTCTGTGCCATTATGGTCAGTTCACCACATACGTAGCAAAATGTATCTCTTGGATTAATACAGTTTCGATTCATGTTGGCGGAAAATTATTGAAATCACGGAAAACTTTTTGGAATGAAAAACCAATTTTTTCTACTATGAAAAATTTTAAAATTTGAGCAAAACTTGAAAAAAATTTCTTTCTTTTTATTAAAAATCTGTTTGTTTAAATAGCTATATTTTTTTAATGCAAAAAATACTATTAAATATAGTTAACCTGGAAAAAAAAGAAAGTAAAATTAAATTAGTACACTTAATTTTAACTAATATTTTGGGAAAACTCTGAGTAAATGGAAATATTATTTTCTCGAAAACTATGGGTGATAGAAATATTCTGAAACCATATTTGGAATCAGCATCAAACGTTCTATAAGAAACATCAAACAGTTTTCAAGAAACAAAAATGTTGTTCCCTAGTGTTATTATTACAATTGTTAAATTATTATTATTATTATTATTATTATTATTATTATTTTGTTATTGTTAGGAATTTATTTATATTTTTTAAGGAATGCCTTCCCAACCATCGGTTTTCGCTTCCGCTTTTAATCCCTTCCGCTCTCGCCTTTCCTGTCCTCCATGACTACATAGCGTGTAAACCACTTTCTTTGACCACTTTTCCTTCGTATCCGAAGATGACTCAAGTTTTGGCAGAAAGTACTTACGTTTTCTGATAATTTCTTTTAATTTTCTCCGTAGATTTTTGTAACAATTAAAATAATCTCGAGATTGGATAATACCAATTACCAGAAATGACATGAGAAATTGAACGTACCCCTAAAGTCAAAATTAAAGTCTATTCCATTAATACAAATTCACGTTTGTTTCAATTTCCATCTAAGGTCTTATGAATTTATTTTTAACCTGAACACTATCTTTTAATGCGCAATAAGACTGGTTTAGATCGTGTGCCAACATCACTATAATATGGGTAATGAATTGATGATACAGTCGTATAAAATAAATTAATTAATATGGTAAATGAATGAGGATAGCGGTCAAAGGAAAAGTTCGTAGCCTTTCCTCTATAATTTCCTTTTCCATAGCTCTTGCATAAAATATTTGAAAAAGTAATCTTTGAATTGCGAGAGGAGGATTTTTCCCCGAAAATTTTTCCCACCTAGAAATTATTAATTCAAACGCCACACGTCCGATTCTATCAGTAAAACTTTGCGACTATAATTGTTATAGAGTACAATAGATTATTAAATCTCATGAAACTCTATTTAAAGATTACAATTTCAAAACCTACAACTCACACTCCTTGAAACAAGTTGTAGGTTGTTAGGGAGCGTAAAAAATAAGTTTTATTAAAGAATTTATGTAGTCTATTTGTGAAACTTTAGAATCCATATAATATTCAACATTTTTTCACGCGTTTTCTTATGTCAACTATTTGTGGCTCGTCCGTGTAACCTACGAACATACCCCTTACTATTAATTAAAATGAAAACTGAATGGTGAAAAATTATTAAAATAGAAGAAATAAAGAAAATTTGACGGTGCTTCATTGATAACCAGTCAACCTCATACATATGACATCGTGGAAAGAATAAATCTCACGTTCTCCTCCGAGAGAATTAGAGTTTCCAAACAAAGTTATAAATATCCTACTCAAACATCAAATTCCGTTGAACAGTTAAAATTCTTCGCTGATCTAACGGAAAGCGGTGTTGCGACGTGATCACGACGTATAGCCCAATATTTCGGGAACGATTATCATAATCAAATAAAATTTCTTTTAATGAAATCGTCGTACGAATAATACCTCTTCATACGTTAAGTGACGTTCAATATTTTCGCCTCTATTTCACTCGTTCTGACGCTTTAATTATATATCAATAAGGGAAATAAATCAGGTGAAACTCCGCTATTATTTAATTTCGGTATTTAACATCATTAAAGATTTAAATGAAGAGAAAATTGAACGCTTCCTTCAAGACGCCTTTATGCATTATTAAATACAAATAAACGATCTTTATAACTAATGTATATAAGGGTAAAATTCAAGGTATAATAATTAGAAAAGGTTTTTATTCGATATAACATTCATATATTAAAAGTTAAAAATGCTTTTATCAACTAAGTGAAATTAAATTTTCTTCAATTAATTAATTATAAGTTATTACACACACACTTACAAGCATCCCTTGTACACCTACTCACTCATATATATATATATATATATATATATATATAATCCATAAAAGCACCAAAGCTGGGACGAAGACGAACATCTTAACTTAATCTCTTTATTGAACAAACTTGCTAACGTTTCGGTTATCACAGTAACCATCTTCAAAGCAATCTATAAACGCTAAAAAGAAAACATGGATATATAGGCAAATAAAACAGGCTAAAATAGACGATGATTAAAACATTATACTGGACAACTAAATTTTTTAAATATTAAGCTAAAAATTAAAGATTAAAATAACGTAGACACAGTAGAGAATTGTAAGGTCATTACTATATTGATAACTAATAACTCAAATGGTAAATAAACAATCAGGTCAGATAAACAGAACATGGGCCTACCATTTTAGAAACACAAAAGTTCTACCGATTGTTCATTTCTGGAAATCGTAGGTTTTTCTGTCTTAATCAGGAGGGATTCTAGTATGAACAACTCCACGTCTCGGCTACGACTGGCCCCAATGGTAAACGACGAGTCGAGAACAGGGTGGTCAGGCTCGAGGCTATGGGTTCTTATCGCTGAATAAGGTGGATTAGTTAGTAGTTGTTCAGTCCTAAACGATCGTCCTTTATGTTCGAATAACCTACACCTGAAGTTCCTCTTCGATTTTCCTATGTATGTACCACTACAGGTATTACACTTATACGAATAACAATAGAAGACTGTAACTCTTAGATATTACATCCTTAAATCTAAAAAATATTTGTAAGGTTTTTACTTGGTTTGAAAATAACTAACTCTCACGTGTTGACCGTTGGGCGTATGGCCATACAAGAGACAACTTCATTTCAACACTGCCGCGAAGTGAAAGATTCTCCTTAATAATTAGCATCAAGACCAACAAATACTGTAGATTATTCAGCATTTAATAACTTCTTCACTAATGCAAGCGCCATTTAGCGTGAATTAAATCTGAGCTGCTGTAAGAATGCAGCACTTACTAGAATTCTCTACTAGCAATTCATCCTGCATTAACTAAAACTAATAAAATAAGTAAGATTACTCTCTGCTTTACAATATCTCCTCGAAGACGTGGACTTTTGAAAAATCATTTTCAACACTTGGTTATGGCCGTCTTTATTGTTAGAGAAATAAAGGACCCTGTTTTCAGGAATCAAACCTTTACCAATGGAGAAAAAGTGGTCACACCAACGAAGGAGTAAGGCTATTATGATAGAACATGAAGTTATGACAAAAATTGAAAGGCTTGTCACCAACGAACAGTATGTTCAAATATTGAAAGATGTCGGACGTAATTCTGGAACGAGAGTCTGAATGAAGACACTCTCTGTGTACTGGAATACTAGTCAGATAGTGGTCTTAAAATCACTCGTTGTTCATGTGAAAAAATTTTCATCAGTCTCCCGATTTAAACATTCGCTGATAGACAACCTGTTGATAAATACAAAAAATGTACTGACGAAAACCATATTTCTGCGAAAGATTAATTAACCACGTCAGTCCTTGATAATTATTTATTTTATTGAAATAAGTATTTTATGGTATTTTTATTTTAAAGAAAGCAATTTATAGTGAAATAACATTGTTTTTTCGTGCAATACCATTAAATAATTTAAATGCCCCTTTCGTTTTTCCTTCCTTTAAATTATATTGATATAAAAGACTATCAACTCATCAGTCATGAATAAATTCACAGACTTGCCTAAAAGTTTTGTAAGGCTGCGTGTTTTCATGCCTTTATAACTTAACCTTTTGATATTTTAAAATTTAGTAACTGACAGTAATTCTTCAGTTCCCCAACAATATTAGTGTAGATTTAAACGCTGTCAAATGGCTCGTGTCGTAGAACGCATTCTTATAAGATAAAACATCATCCACTTGTGAAAGGGGCGAAATGGAACGAGCGAGAAGGTTTATTTTTTATAGACAACATAGTTGTATCACCGATAAAAACTGAATTCAATTTATACAGTAGTTTAGCCCATAAAGTTCCTCGAGTAATAAACAATGATATGGAAATACAAAATCATCCACGAAGATTTTTTCGCCCTCTCTCTTCTTTATGTTATGTCTGTCAAAACTAAAATATTCTGACTGGTCTTTATGAACCGAACGTACCATCAATTGCAAAAGTCGTGATACAGTGGTTTGTTTGTTGATCTGTTTTACGCGCGTCGTTCAACTTAGAGCGTGATACAATCCCGACTATGTTAAACAGTGGTACCTTGGACGATGTATCTGACTAGGAAGTTCCTTTTCCTTTCAAACTCGCAATAACTCACAATTCTTCTATAATTTACCAGACGAGGGTATAGTGAAAGAGGTGGTAATACAAAGCGTGAAATAGTTGTATATGCAATGAGGTTAGAGGGGGGAGATGATTTTACTGTAAGTGTTTGTGAAGTGTGGTAAGTGAAAATATAAAAATTAAATGAATGAGAAAATTCAAGCACTATTAGAAGATTTTACAGGGGTAGTAAGCATTTGGTAAGAAATAAATGGTTGTCTGAGAATGCTGCAAAAGGAATGCTTGAAGGGATGCTTGCGTCAAATTTGTCATATTGGAGTGAAACTATGATATGTGAGGTGTACTTCAGAAGACTAGATTGAGAGCGGTTATAATGGATATCTGAGATGTATAATGGGAGTAAGGAGAATTGATAGAGTGAGAACTGAAGAAATGAGGCGAAGGTGTGATGTGATCGAGTCCTTTGGAGAGAGAATGGATGAAAGTATATTGAAGTGATTTGTTCATGTGTAAAGGATGGGAGATGGTAAAAATGACGTGCGCACATGAGGTAACACCGCGTAAAAAGTGGACTGATGGTGTGAAAGAAGTTGTTTCTAAACGAGGTATGGAGTTGGAGGAGGTGATGAGAATGGTGAAAGTGAGAGGGATGTGTGGAAAGGTCGTACGAAAGTTCAATATATTTTTTCATCGTTAAAAAAATTGGATTTGCTTATTTACAGTAGATATAATGAAATTTTTTTTTTTATAAAATTATTTTAGTCACTTAGTAAAGAAAACATTTTCAAAATTTAATTTTTCTATCAAGTTTCCAAAATAAAGATTGTAAATTTTTTAAAATAAAACTATCTTTACCGTCGGTAAACATTTTGACCATAAAGGAAATTAAATACTATTCTAGAATCTAAAGAAACTTCTTTTATATGATAAGTAATGTAATAGTAAGGTTGTTTAATATCCTTCGCAACATCTAAGGTCACGTGGCGGAAGGGACATACAGCTTTACTTAGCATCCGAGCCACTGGTCACTACATAATCTGGACGCAGAGACTGGTTTCCCACTCAACTACTTATCAGACATAATATCGCTTATATTCGCTGATGATATCTTCGCGGGGTTATGACAATGGTTACGACATAGTAATTTATGGGTCATATGAGGAAGGGGTCTACAGCTTTTATTGGGATTTAAACCAATAACTCACTAAAGAAGACTCAAAATTATGACTAAGAAAAACAATACATACAGTGATTTGCTTCGTGGAATATGTGATTGTGTATATATATATATATATATAATATATTAACGTGGTTCTTACAAATATAAAAAAATTTCGATATTACATTTTCCAGGCTCCCAACCCATAATTAGGTACTCTTGAATGAATGAACTTAACTCATAGAGTTTCTTCTATTTTAGAGAATATTTAGGGGTTGCGCAGGCTTAATAAAGTTTTGTATTTCATGGGTAATTTTTTAAAATTTTGTCAAACGGAAACTAAAATAAAGGATGACTAATAAAACAATATAAATGATGAATACTTTAAGAAAATAAACATAAATAATCTTCGCGGTATCTCAAATATGCTACCAAAATTTAAATAAATCTCCATGTAAAGTAGGATCATAAAACTAAGTGTTCTTTCCAAAAAAAACATAACATCCCAAAACATGATAAGCAAAAACAATATATTCTTCATATTACAAGAAATAAAAACAAAATTTTTAATGTTACAAGAAACCAAAGCAACATATTTTCATATTACAAAAAAATGTTATTGAATATTGGACTCAAGTGTGCATTTTCTGCTGTCAGGATATTTTCGACGATGATTAGCGACAACCTGCATCAGATACTGCAGTTGCTCCTCGTCGTGAGTTAATCGGCAATTAAATTGTTCATTGAGGGCCACTGCTCGTTCAGCATTATCATTAACAACTTTTATACCTTTCACAATGCTACATGCATATTTGTAACTATCATGAACAGTCCAGAATACAGGATCTTCATTAAGGAATTCGTCTGAAATGTTCAAACTTCTGAAAAACTTAACTGAGTTTTTCGATGTTAAGTCAACAAGGCTGACCTGAGCATTATGTGGAAGCTCGATCCGCTTTGGACAATCATCACTTCCTTCTTTGGTCCTCATGGCCTGAACCATCTCACGCTTAACGCTTACAGGAACGTCTTCGTCGAATAATGCAAGGGGCAGCATTTCCTCTGACAGATACCAGAGATGTGAGCTGAATTTTCTAATGGCAGCTTCTGCGATGATCTTATTTGGGTATCTTTGAAGTTTCTTAAGGAGAATAAGGTCTTCATGCGGAGCAGATACAGAAACAGAAGCACGAAACCGTGTTCTCATGTAAATTCGGACAGCAAAGAAAGAAATTTCGTTTAGGGCCCTTTATTCTTTGGTAGTTAGTTGAAATTGACTCTGAAACAACCATACCTTGATGGAGTAGAGAACCTTAGCCATCCATCGGGCGTGATGCATAGCTCCTGGAGTTTTAAAGCGAATTTCTTTTCCATCCCAAGAGTTTTGGCCCAAGAAAAGAAGTGCCAGCTCCAAGAATTCTTTGTAATCATCTCGAACTGTTCCTTCCTGTAGCATCTTGCAAGCAAAAGAAGTTAATGACCTCTTCTCTTCGTTGTCGATGTCATCTACAGCCGTCTTATATCTGGACTGATCAATATGAGGCCAAAACTTCTTGAAGCGCATGAATAAAGGTACTTGAGGGCCAGAAGGTGCTCCAAAATAAGACCAGAAAACAGCTTCAAACACCAATTCCATAATATGATGACGGCATGGAAAATGCAGGAGGTTTTTCCCTAGTTTTTGCTCGAGGAGAACGCAAGTTCCTGCGCGATGGCCAGTATTTGAAGCGGTAGTGTCAAAACTCATCCCAACAACGGACTGCTCAAGCCCCCACTTTTGGAGCTGGTTCACAATAGCTTGAGATTGCTCTTCTCCTGTTCCGGAAGAGAGTTTTGGAACACCAAGGAGCTGATACGTTTCTTTGTTGGAGACTAAGACAGGGAGACGATGGACGTTGGCTTGACCAGTGAGGTCCGGGAGAATTTTTCCATCCCAATGAACAATGATAGGACAGTCAGTGTTGAACTCTTCCATTATGTGTTGAGCCGTTAAAGAGCGATGCTGCTGTCTATACCGCCTCACACTAGAACGGTTAATAACTAGCTCCGATAAGTCATGACCAAGTCCCTGTGCAGTAGCTGCCAACAAGAAGGCTGCTGAGCGATCACTAACATTCGTGCGATCAAGGGTTGATGCTAGATTAGGAGTCATGATAGCGTTCGTTGCACGTCGACGCTTTGGATGTGAAGAACCACCTGCTACTGCACCGAATTCTTCCGTCTCTGTACCCGATTCCTCGGCATCACTGGAAATACTACTGTTATTTTCACTGGAAGAGCTTTCCAAATGTGCAGTTGAGGTTTTTGCTTTGTCCCGGGAAGCCACAGCAGCCTGATATTCCGCATATTTGAGCCTCCCCTTGATAGCCGCTTCCTCCTTTCGAACAAGGACCATATCAATCCCAGCCATAGATCCTTTGCGACCAGGTTCTCTTTGAGCCAACAAGAAAGCTCGATCTTCAGGAAGTTTTATCATGGCAAGTGCGTTTTCATGAGCGATATCAAAAAGGCTTTTTGATTCTCTCGTGAATTCCTCTCCGTTCTTGATCTGCGTTTCTGACCTCCTCTTCATGCTTTTCTTTAGTCTCTGCCACTTAACAAATAATTTATTTAACTTTTCCATTGAGTGGTTTGTGCGTTTGATAGGAATTCGCGCTCGATTCCAAAACTTTTCTACTTCCAGAAGTACCTCTTTCAAACTATCTTTTACAGTTCTTTTTTCATTTTGGTGAAGATGAAGGAATACTGATAACACTTCACCATTCGAAGGCAATTTTGCCCCTATAAGTTTGTCCTGCCAGTGCTCCATTAGAAATGGGGCGCTCGAGTGTTAGGTTTAATCTTTGACATTGTGAAAACTACTTAATAACGCTGAAATGAGTAAAAATTCCGATTAGATAACTCACACAATAAAAGTCAATAACCAAATAATGATCTCCGACTCATAATTGTTGATATTAATACATCCACAACCTAAACAAAACTCCCATGATAATCCGCAAATATTCACTTTACCATGAGAAAGGAATGCTTACTGAATTTACACGTGACTTGTTAGTGATGTACTTTCGATTAAGTAAATATCATACATGCAGACTATGGTGCCATTATATAATTATGAAATTAATAAGTGATGACACGTTTACGAAATGTTCATCACTATTAATAAGTGGAAGAATGTATTTTAATTTTTTAAATGTTTATATATTTCTTGGTTACAGTATGTTCATTGAACTAATTGTAATAAAAATAACTATAAATAATGACATTGATAAAATAAATAACATATGTAATGTTTTAACTTGAACACGTTCATTAACCGCTACATGAAAAAACAAAAATTTAGTTTCCGACAGAACCGAACACACCAACGCACCAGGACAGACTGGGGCTCTTTTGTTGGGGAGTGCAACGGCTTTGCGCGACTCCTTATAATAGAAGTAGGTTCACAAAAATTCTTCGTAAGTGTCTTTAGTAGGAGTACAATCTTTTCTCGGGTTGGGAGCGTGACAATTCAAAAGCTCATTTTTAAGGACCACCCTAATATATATATATATATATATATATATATATACATACAGGGTGGTCTAAAAGTCATGCTCGGGTAAAACACATTTATTTTACAGATTTAAATTTGCAGGTTTATAACGTTACAAGCTAGATCAAAACAAAGCATGTATCCGATCGTGATGCTAGAACCACCCTTTATTTATATACATATATCCTGTTGAAAATAATAATTTATAATTAAATAGAAGTGAATCATCTTGTTAAACATAAAAAAAATCGCATGTTCATTTGTCTGAAAATAATATAAACAAAATAAATTAGTTACTGATCAGATTATAAAAAAATATAGAATATGAATGTAAAAAAGTATATCATTAAATTTAATCACTTAATATAATATCGTAATTATTATGTTTTGCAAAATAATTTGTGATTATTTTAGAATTTTCGTTTCGAGATAAACTAAACAAGATGGCAAATCCTTCAATTACAATACATAAAAATTTAGAATGAGTTTGAATTTCTTCCTCAAAAGATATTTTTCCAAATTGTGATAACTGGGAAGATGTGTCGATTCCAGTGGTGTGAATGTGGTGTGAATTTAAAGGAAAAAAAATTGAAATTAGGAACCATCTTATATTTATTACCAAAAAATCTGTAGCTGAAACTGTATGTTTATCACTACATTCTTATTAAGGAAAACTTAAAGAAATCTACATCCAAAAAGTTTGGATAATTAATTCGAAATACTAATACACTACTACTACTACTACTACTACTACTGCTACTAATAATAATAATAATAATAATAATAACAAATTTTAATACATCTAGTGATGATATTCTCATAATCTGGAGAACAGCTTATATAATTAAATTGTATTTGCACCTTTTCAAGTGTACCTCTTCCAAAAGCCAGAGATACCTTTGTTAAAAGTCGAACTGGCGAATAGAAACTATTGTGATTATGTCCCCTTTAAAAGGGGAGCAGTCATTTCCCAATGATGTTCATTATTTTACATGAAAAATAATTTTGCAGATTACACTTTCAGCAAATTATTCCAGGAATACACCAGTCCAAAATTATGGTTGATTGAACATACGCGTATACTGCTTTACTCACACAGCTGCTCTAAGGTGATAATGATAATACGTATAATGATGAGGATGATGATGGGCCGGGGCCGGGGCCGGCGGCGGCGGCGGCCCAGTGGCGGCTCGTGGTAATTTTACTTACGCATGCAGTCACATGCATTACAGTGTAGTACATATTAGATAAGCTGTATTTTGTCTTTTATGGTATTCTTATGAGTTATGTAGTAACCGAGGATAGAACCAATATTATATTAATAATATTAATAATAATTTTAACTTTATTTTTTTAACTTAAATAATAATTTTAAATTCATTGAGTATATATTATTTACGCATGCAGTGCATGCCTTGCATTCATTAAGAAGCCGCCCTCACTATAATCAGTCATGAAGGACAGAAACTAGCACACCGCTCGGATCAACTAATGCGAACCATTGCGCTAATTCCTTAATTATCATTATCAGCACCAACGGGAGTCGAACCCACGACTTCAGCGTCTTCACTATTTATAAGGTGATAACTGACTTTCTTAGAAGTAAACTTGTTATGTAAACTAAAACCTATTAAAAAAAAAAATTTGAACAGTTTGAAAGTGGCAAATTCAAAAAATTTTGTTTAAATATGACAATATTATTTTCAGTGATAATAAACATTGAGGGGAGACAAAAACTGGCACAGCGCTCAGGGCAACTAATCCTGCCCATTGCTCTAACTTTTATATTATTATTACCAGCACCATCAGGATTCGAACCGCCGACCTCAGTGTCTTCATTTCGCTTACAGGGAAATGATATTACTGACTGAGACGGACGCTAGCTATTTTCATTGAAAATACCAAAACTATTCCTACAAATGTTAATGAATATTTATGTACTTAGACGAAAGTGGTTAGAGTCCGTAACTCAGTGAGTAACGTCGTTTCCCTATAAATGAAGCAAAGATACTGGAGTTGAGAGTTCGAATCCCGATGGTGCTACAAATAATAATACAGGAACTAGTCATGGGCCGTATTAGTTGACTTGAGCGCTGTACCAGTTTCTGGTCCTTCTCACTCATTTACGTGGAAACTGTCAAGTCGTATATATTCCTTCACTGCCCAGAATTTGTCATAAAGCCTAGAATTATTATTAGCATAATTAAATATAAAATTAAATTAATTATTAGCATAAATATAAAATTCAATTAAACACGATACATAAAGTCTTATTTAATTTACATAATCACTATCTAGCTTCGCCTGAATCTCACTATGATACATTAGGAAACAAACCAACTGAAACTTATAGTTATTTACTCTTAGATTAGATTAAAATTTAGAGATTCCCAATGTACAGGAGCATTGAAATTTATGATGAATTATGTCGTCTATTTACATTTTAGGAGCATTTGAATTTTTTAAACAAAAAATTTCGGAAAACCTCTTCAACGTTTATGTTCTTTCCTATAACATAAATTTTGTATATTGTGTGTGTCTGTGCAATTTTGAAAAGGTGAATTCAGTAATAAAATTAATGTAACGACATTGTTATGATTATCTTCGTGATAAAAATTCTTTATCATAAACAATCTATGAAGAGTGTTGTCAAAATTTTAGAGCTTAGAAAACGGTAAACGTTGTCGAATAAAGTTTAATGCAATGATAACACTGGTATGCATCAATTTTGCTGTCAAGGCTTTTGTAAGTGATTCTTATAGAGGTTTTCCTGCTGATTTCGAATCTGCAATCCGTTTTTCTCAATCAGCTCAGGTTATCCGGCTATGGCCTCATAAATAAAATAGAATTTTTCGTGATTTTGTCAAAGCGGAGTTGGAACAGTAACATCTATCATCACTTGTTTCACTTGTATAATATATTTTTTTACTTTTCAGGCATATAGATGAAATATTTCATAATGAATAGAGCGTGTAAAAATGATCCCAATAGATTCTGCTACATATGTGGGACGGTTACCATGCCAAATAACCAGTCCCAAATCACTAAATTTGTGAAGACAATGTATAGAGCATACTTTGGAATTAAGCTAGGGGACCAGGACAAAAATTTCGCCCCTCATATGTGATGCAAGACGTGCATTGAAAATTTGAGAAGATGGAGCAAAGGCAGAGCGAAATCTTTGCCTTTTGGAATTCCCATGATTTGGAGAGAAGGAAAGGATCACGTGACAGATTGTTATTTCTGCATGACAAACCTCCAAGGTGGGCTTATAAATTTATTTTTCTTAAATATTTTGAAATCCTCGTATGAAACTTGACATAATATTCACCATAATGTAATATTCACCATATATAGCATAATATTCACCATAATGGTACGGTAATCATACATTTACATATACATATTGTTATAGAAAATACATTTACACATACATATTGTTATACAAGTTACATTTACATATACAATGATTGTATATTTTCTTTCTTTTTCATTCATATTGTCCCCGAAGGGACAATATGAATGAAAAAGAAAGAAAATATACAGACTCCATCGACCTATTTCATATCTTACAGACCGCAGCCTTCCCTCACGAGCCGCCACTGTCTGAATGCTTCTTCTATTTCATATGCAAGTTTTATATCCATGTTTCTGTGTTTCTATTTTCAGGAGTTAACAAGAAGAATAAACACATTGTTGTATACTCTGACATTCCTTCTGCTATGAGACCTGTATCCCATGGTCCTGGAATTCCAATACCCGACCCACCTCAAACCCTGGACTTCGATGATTCTGATGATGAATCAATGACCAATGCCAATGACCAGTCTCAGTCGTATATACCTCAAAATACCGCTTCAAATGAGCCGAGGCCTCTTAACCAGGCCAAACTTAATGATCTTACCAGGGATTTAGGACTCTCCAAATTAGCTGCCGAGATCTTGGGCTCACGACTTCGAGAGGACAACTTGCTGGCTCCGGGAACAACATTCTCCTGGTATAGGAAACGAGAGGAAGAATTCCGCAAGTTTTTTGCAGTGCACGAAAATACCTCTTCCTTAGTGTACTGCTGCAATGTTGAGTTGCTAATCGAATCCTTGGGCCTGCCATATAACGCATCAGAATGGAGGCTATTTATAGACTCGTCTAAACGAAGTTTGAAAGCAGTACTTCTCTACATTGGGAATAGGGTTGCATCAGTCCCTGTAGCACATTCCGTACAACTTACTGAGAGCTACGATAACATGAAAATTTTACTGGATGCTCTCGTATACGACCAACATAACTGGAGGATCTGTGGAGATTTGAAGGTAATACTAATATCATAAGTAAACTATTGCTATTGACTATGTTGTTTTTCCAAAGGTTATTTGAGAGCGTATAAGAACACTTAACTTCCCCACAGAAGTGATACAGTCCAATGCATAGATTTTTTTATCTGATAGAACAAATTCTCTAAATTCTTTAAATATTTTCATTTTTTTTCAGATTGTGGCATTTGTATTGGGAATGCAAGGGGGATACACGAAATACCCATGTTTCCTCTGCAAATGGGATAGCCGAGCGGATGAGAAGCACTATGCACAGCGTGAATGGGCATCCAGAGAGAATTTTGAACCTGGGTCGCATAATGTCGTTTCAGTGCCCCTTGTACCACCAACAAAAATTTTGCTCCCACCACTTCATATTAAGCTGGGCTTGATGAAAAATTTCATCAAATCAATGAATAAGGAGGGTTCAGCATTCCGATATCTCGAGAGTAAATTTCCTCATATATCTGATGCTAAACTAAATGCTGGGGTTTTTGATGGTCCTCAAATTCGAACTTTGATCAAGGATACTCAGTTCGAAAACGCAATGACTCCAACTGAGAAGAATGCCTGGCAGGCATTCAAATCAGTTGTCACTGATTTTCTTGGCAAGCGTAGAAGTCCAGAATACGAGTCCGTTGTCGAAAACTTGATGGAAGCTTTCAAAGCTCATGGGTCGCGCATGTCCATAAAAAATGCACTTTTTGTGGTCCCACTTGGACTATTTTCCTGAAAATTGCGGGGATTATAGTGAGGAACAGGGTGAACGATTTCACCAAGATATCAAAATAATGGAAGAGAGGTACCAGGGAAACTGGGATATCAATATGCTGGCGGACTATTGCTGGTGTTTGAAGCGAGACGTGCCCGAAGAAAAACACAGACGGAAAGCCAAAAAACTTCATTCCTTCCTCAATAAACTTTTTTCCATATTCATTGTATGAATAAAAGTATTTATTCACACAATGTTTTCATTTTTCACGAGTGTTCTTATAATATTACTCGTATCTACAGTGTTTAAGCTAAAAAAATCAATAAATTTGGGGATAAAATTGGACTTATAATAAATGGCCAATAGAGCAAAAACCTGACCTGATTGAGGAAAACCAATGTAATTTTCGAATTCAGCATGGTCGAATTATATAATATGAGTTGAAAAAACCCTCACAGCAGACAAAAAAATTTCATATGCATACCAGTGTAATCCTACGAACTCTTTTCATGTTTCAAATGTTTCACGATTCGGTTTCCAAAATTGCTCATTTATGCGTAAAATGCATCTTAAATGGGAACTTTTGTGAATGTTAAAAGAGAGTTGAATTATCTTACAAAAGAAAGGACCAGTTATTATTACTTGTTTAAAATGGCTAAAGTTACTGTATTTTATACGAAGCCCTCTTTCCTTAACTATTTACTTATTTTTGTTCATTAATTTATCATATTTTTATTTATTTACCATATTTATTTATCCCTTTATTTATTTATATATTTAATTTCTACTTGATTTATTTTTATTTATTATTATTTATTTATTGTTTATTAGTACGTGTCCCATAACTCATCCTCGATTGCCGACACCCAATCTCCTTCCTTACTTAGCCTATCCCCTCAATCTCGATTCAGCATTCCTTTCAATATATGAGTAGTTTCAGCCTTTTCACTTGAAACGGAAATACGCTTTCCCCAAACCAATTATTATATTAATTATATTTATTATTTATTTCAACGTCTTATTCCTAAACTTAGAAACCAATCATACGCTGCCCGTTTAGAAACGTTAAATTTATTCTCATTTGTAAAAGGCGTATTCGAGATTTAATCCAGGTATTTAAAATGATTAAAGGCTTTGATAATGTCGACGCCAAAAAATATTTCACCTTCAGAAATGCAGAGGGAACTCGCGGTAATGGTTTCAAATTACTGGGTAAACATTTTAATTCTTATGAAGCTAAACATTTTTTCTTCAATCGTACAGTTAATTTGTGAAACGGATTGCCAGCCACCGTAGTTGAAAGTAATTCGGTCGAATCCTTTTAAAAAGAAACTAGATGCTTATCTTGCCCTAAACCCCGCCCCAGGTGGAAGAATTTGTTAGTGCGTAGAAGTATTGTAGAGTTTTCACTTGGATTCCGTCCTCTTTACTTTAAAATTTTCACTTTATCTTCAAATTTCTTTCCTTCCTTTCAACCTATTTTCTCTGCTTGGGTTTAAAACTTTTACTTGGCTTTAAATTTTCTTACTTCTTTTAACCTTCTTTCTTAAACAGATAGCCTCGTAGGGACCAGCCGGTCTGTTGTCGTTTGGTATCCTTTGTATTCCTTTGTATTTTTGTTATTATTATCATTATTAGTATTATTATTATAATACAGTATATTACATTATTCTAGGCCATACCACGCCAGGGTAAACCAGTGGTGGGGTGCCGTCATATGACTTTGGAAGTTATGAACTTATGACGGAAGTTAGACGGTTCCAAATTTTATTAATAATATTACCCTAGGCCAGGGGTGGGCAACCTTTTTAAGTGAGCGTGCCAAAATCGTCAAATCTTTGATGCAAAAGTTAATCTTTACCATTTTTTAGCAGAAAACATTAAGTTAAAATATAAAACTCAGCGAAGAATTTGGATATTTATTTATTTTAATTTTTTTTAAAGTGAGCCCGGGGAATCGCGTGCCTGAAAAAAGTCGTTGGCGTGCTACGTTTGGCACGCGTGCCAAGGGTTGCCCACCCCTGCCCTAGGCTATCCAATATGCCCTCCCGCTCTACCTAAGTCTGTGCGAAGCGACTACTTCTTCCTTCATGAAAAGGTTAATCTTTGACACTTTTTATATTTTCTGTTTGGATATGACGTGTTTGATCTTTCCAAGCGTTATAGAATTTGTGTATAGCACAAATGCTTTTATAAGTACAGTCGCCTGCAATAATTCCGCTCCACTCTCTCCGAGATGTGAAAACAACGTAGTCCCTCTTAAATCCCAGTCCCCCACCCTTACTCTCTTCCTCCCCCTCTCAAGTGTTGTCAAAGTAATACTTCTATTTTGTGCAAACCACTGACAAAATAAATATCATATATTGTTCACCGTAGTTTTGGTGGTAATGCTAGGACGACTATGTATTTTATTCATGCATTATTGCTAAATTCAGGAAATAGAGTAGTTAGGTTGTTTCACAAACGTGAGATAGTTTACTCTCCCTCTCGCTATTTCTCCCTCCCGTCCTCCCCTTCTTTCGCTACACCAAAAACGACGATATTACGAGATCAAACCAACAACATTTATTTGGAAGTATTAATATCGAATCATGATATGACAAAAGGTATTGCATTACGAATGATCCGAAAATTCAAAGGACACTGTAATTCGGCGTGTCATATTACGATTTGAATAGCATCTAATTTTAAACTGTGATTTGAATCCAACAACGAAATATATTAAATAATATACAGTATATTAATATATATGTAAAAATGAATAATTCTAACATTCATTTTTGCATATGAAGTCGAAACTCGCGTGACACTCTAACTCTATATAAAATGCAAGTTTGGAAAAAATTTAAATTTTCTTTCTATTTTATTTTTGCTAAGTAATTGATGAATTATTTCTTTTTTAAATTACCTTGTCATTTTTTAGATTAAGCTTAATCATGTAATCGTGTTAAATTCTGCAATGTTATTTTTTCATACATTCTCTCTTAGTTGTAAAAGATGAAGTTATAACTTGCCAAAACTCTAAAATGACACTTAATTTTAAATTTTAAGCATTTAATTTTGACTCATATGCATGTTTTTTTTAATCCATAATAAAATGCATTTTTCACTTTTCATTTTTAGTAAACTCGGCAAATCATGATAACATCAGCTCTCTCAATATGCTGTTTAAAAGAAAAATATGACTTCATGTTCAAATATCTTGCTTATCTGCCAGTAGGCTGTTACAGCAAAAATTTACCTTTATCTTCAAATATTTTGCCAAAAATATTTAGCCTATTGAGAATAAAAAACAAAACAGGTCACCATTAAATAATAATGATGTCACCAAATTTATTAGTATATAAACTTTTGTAATTTTTCAAATTATCATTCTAATTATTCTGATCTGACCTGGAGGCTGAAGTATTACCTGTAATATTTTAGAAGCAGTAAAATTCAGTCAGAGAATCTCTTTGTCTTTTCCTTTGAGCCCTACTTTCTCCAGAGAACTTAGTTTTAAAATAGAATAAATAATTTCCCGATACGCCACAAGAAGAATCGGGGAACCGTACCGTCAGATAATTTACCAAGTTTCCACAGAATCCTCCGATCCACTACAAGAGTGCAGTATAAAAGAAACTACTGCGATTCCTTACACGGTACCAGCTACCCAAGAGCGAGAAAACCGTTGCTGCCACCTAACCAGAAGTCCCGTCAACCTCAAACCACCCAAGGCCATAGACGGAGGGTTAACATATACATTACAGGATAACTGCCCTTCATACTGCCAGGATCATCAGACGGTGGTTTCAGGAACAACGAGATGTCGAGCTGTGGTGAACTGGCCCACCAAGGGGTGTGATCTAAACCCCATTGAAAATGTGTGGGCAAATGTGGTTAACGCTTGGGAGCCTGGGCAGGAGCGGATATCTTGGCACCTGGTTGAACGCACCATGGCAGAGTGGGAACTTTTCGGCAGGAACCCACAAGTTATCTACAATCATCATTAATAATAAAATAATAATTAATAATAATAATTAATAATAATAATAATAATTAATAATAATGGAGGATGGAACAAGTATCGAGTAATTGTGTATAATAATGTTATGGTTGTGATGTAATAAATATATATTTATTTACTTCAACAATTGTCAGTTCCTTATAATTTGAACATTATGTTTTGTATGTTCTTAAGAAAATCCCTAAATTTACTTGATTCATGTTTATTTTTGTAATAAAATATTGAACTATGTTATCATTGTCTCTCCTTTTTCTGGATAATCGTTTGTTGATGATGCATGGACTTTAAACAGAAATGTTATTGCCTGGAGGAAAAGTCGATACTACAGTTTATCTCACACTTTAACTATAACATGGCCACATAAAAATCCTATGATTGAAAGTTTTTATCCCACGTTTGTGAAATAACCTAACTCCGCTATTCTCTAAATTTAGGAATAATGCATGAATAAAATACATAGTCATCCGAGCATTACCACCTAAACTACAGTGAACAATATATTTATTCTGTTATTAGTTTTCAAAAAATAAAAGTATTACTGTGACAACACCTGAGAGGGGGAGGAGGAGAGGGAGGGTGGGGGACTGGGGTTTAAGAGGGACTGCGTTGTTTTCACATCTCGGAGAGAGTGGAGCGGAATTATTGCAGGGTACTGTACAATAACGGAATTTAAATGAGATGGACAAAGGAAAGGTATTAAAGTGGAATTAAGGAGTTAGTGGGACTCGAACTTGCTGTTGGGCAATTTCAGAGTCAGCGCTCCTACACTCTAAAATCTGTCTGTTGTGTATCTTAAATCCGAGTGAAAAAAAAGGACTAAACATACTTTGTAAAATATTGAGTACAGTACTTTAAGAGTACATTTACAGAAGGTCAATAGTAGACAGACAATAGATGAAACGGTTATCGTCTTGACAAGCGGTGTCCTCTGAAACAGAACACTTCCAAAAATTAAAGAAAACCTCTCAGTGTACTTTGAATGTACTTTCGACCTACCGAGTGTACACTTTACATATTTCATACCCGGAGTAGCTTTACTCTTCTTTTTTTCTGCTCGGATCTAACTTAGGTACATGCAACGAACAGTTTTTAGAGTGTACCGATCACGCCATCCAAAACTCAAAAAATGTTTTGTTCAAACAAAACCAATATTTACGCTGTTTGACCATTCTCCTTTCACTTCCCTCGTTTATATGGAGCATATAAATATTTTATAGGCGCATTAGCCGCACTTTAATAGGTTCTGGATGGCATAGGCGGTGTAGGAGCGTTGACTCGGAAAACACGCAACTCGCGTTCATGTCTCACTAGCTACTGTATTAGTTTCACACTTTAATAGCGTTTCCCTTTCAAACATGTACATATATATATATATATATATATATATATATATATATATATATATATATAATATATATATATATATATATATATATATATATATTATACAGTTGTGGGAAGAAAAATAATTTGAAAACAGTTCCCAAATTCGGAATTGAAATATGGAAAAGAAACACTTCATATTAGCTACGGAATTACTATGACAAACTTGAAATACCAAATACAAAGTACAAATTCCGGAATTTGTATTTTGTATTTGGTATTTGAAGTTTGTCAGAGTAATTCCGTAGCTAATATAAAGTGTTTCTTTTCCATATTTATAGGGTCGACCTGAAACACCCTGAATATTAATATTTGTTTTTCCGATTGCTTTTTTTTTTTTTTTTGAGAAAAACTTTCAGATTAAAAAAAATTAAAAAATGGTAACTTTGGAGGCTCTTTTCAATTTTCAGGTTGAAATTTTTATTTTTCTAAAATTACATTTCTCTCTCTCTCTCTCTCTCTCTCTCCTCTCTCTCTCTCTCTCTCTCTCTCTCTCTCTCTCTCACTCAGTGGGTCAACGAGCCTACACGAGGCGAAAGCGTTCTAGACTTAGTATTCACGACCGAAGACAACCTCGTCACTGGCCTCACCGTTGACGAATCGTTGGGCGGGAGTGATCACGGTCTGATTAGGTTCCGTGTGCGCGTCTCTCGGGTGAAGCGTAGTAACTCGAGAGGCAGTAAGCTCGATCTCCGGCGGGCGGACTTTGTTAGCCTCAGGGATAGCGTAGGTGAGATGGGGTTAGAGGTCGGCGGCGATGTTGAGCGGGTGTGGAGTGCATTCCGGGACGAGTTTATGGTGCTGCAGTCTGCTGCCATACCCTCAAAACCGGTCACACCTGCTTCAACGCAGCCTAAGTGGTTCAATCGTGACATCGCTTTGGCTATCCGAAATAGGAAAGTAGCGTATAGGAGGGCGAAGGCCAATCGTTCCCACGAGAACACTGAAGCGTATGTCCGCCTGTGTAGGGAAGTGAAGGCGAAGGTTAGACTAGCGAAACGTAACGAAGAACTACGGGTGGCAAGCCTCTGCAAGGGGAACCCTAAGGAGTTCTTCAGTTATGTTAATAGTAGAAATCCCATTAGAAGCATGATAGGTCCACTAAAGGACCGAAGCGGCGTTCTGCGGACCTCCGACGCGGACATCGCTAATGTGCTTAATGAGTACTTTGCGGGAGTGTTCACCAGGGAGGATACCCGCGTCATCCCCGAGCCAGGCGTGAGGCACGAAGGTGCTGGCCTGGATAGTGTGCGATGTACCGCGACAGTCATCGCCGATAGAATAGACAAACTGAGCGCGTTTAAGGCTCCTGGGCCAGACCAGTTTCTCCCAGAGTGTTGCGAGAAGTGCGAGACCAGGTGGCTCCCACCTGGCTACAGTCTTCAACAAATCGTTGGAGATGGGCCAGGTGCCTGGTGACTGGAGGGAAGCCAACGTGACCCCTATCTTTAAGAAAGGGGATCACGAAAGTCCAGGGAACTATCGTCCCATTAGTCTCACTTCAGTTGTAGGTAAATTATTAGAGATAATAGCTGATAGAATCGTTGACATTTGGATTCCTACAAGCTGCTTGGGGACTCCCAACATGGGTTTAGACGGCATAGGTCGTGTCTCACCAACTTGCTCGAGTTTTTCCACGTCATGTTGAGTGAGTATGATAAGAGTAGGGCGATTGATATACTTTATCTCGACTTTGAGAAAGCCTTTGATAAGGTACCTCACCGCCGGCTAATGGCGAAAGTGCGCGCGCTGGGTATCGGTGGGGAAATAGGTAGGTGGATTGAAAACTGGCTGAGGAATAGGCGGCAGAGGGTTGTAATTAAAGGGGCTAGTTCGGATTGGGCCTCGGTCACTAGTGGGGTTCCTCAGGGTTCCGTTTTGGGGCCACTGTTGTTTATCATTTACATAAATGATATCGACGGTGGTATCGTCAGTCAGATCGCCAAATTCGCTGATGACACGAAGCTTGGGGCCAATGTTGGGACGGCGTGCGGACCTAGGTAGGATAGGAGAGTGGTCCGAAAAATGGCAAATGCCGTTTAACTTGGGTAAATGCAAAGTGATGCACATTGGCTACGCCAATCCCAAGTCGGACTACTCGATGTTGGGTAGTAATATCGTGGTGACTGATTTAGAAAAGGACTTGGGTGTGCTAATTAGCAGCGACCTTAAGTTTACGAAACAGTGTGTAGAGGTGGAAAAGAAAGCCCAGAAACTATTGGGTTATATCAGGAGGCAATTTCAGTTTCGGAACAAGGAGATTGTGCTCTCACTGTACAATTCCCTTGTTCGGCCGCACCTGGAGTATGCTGTGCAGTTCTGGTCGTCCACCCTCAGGAAAGATATTGAGAGGCTGGAGCGAGTGCAGGCGAGGGCCACAAAGTTAATCCCTTCCGTTAGGCATATGGGTTACAATCGACGGTTACGCGCCCTGAACTTGTTTTCGCTTGAAACTCGGAGGCTGCGCGGTCAACTGATCGAGGTTTTCAAGCTCTTACGCGGGTTCAACGATGTCGATTTTAGAAGTATGTTTAGTTTAAATGATAACCCAACTCGTAACAATGGTTGGAAGTTGGATTTGAAAAGGTTTAGGACTAGTGTGTGTGGTAATTACTTTACGTATAAGATCTGTGACACATGGAACAGGTTACCTTCGGAAGTTGTGAACAGTTCCTCTGTGGATCAGTTCAAGAAAAGGTTAGACCAAATCTTGCACACTATTTGAGTGTGTACAAAATTTTCCCTGGCACCCGTTGCCATTGGTACCTCCTCGGTATGGGCCGCAAGGCCTTTTGAGGTACTTCTTTTCCTTGTAACTCCTTGTAACTCCATGCTGCGAAGGGTATATTCAAATAAGAGTACTGTGAATATATTAATGCCATAACAAATATTTAAAAATTGTAAAACTCTGTCACTTCTATTCTTTTTTTC
Organism: Bathynomus jamesi; assembly: GCA_023014485.1. NCBI lineage: Eukaryota > Metazoa > Arthropoda > Malacostraca > Isopoda > Cirolanidae > Bathynomus > Bathynomus jamesi. Next base: position 405,542 of record JAJOZX010000560.1, read on the forward strand.
AATAAAGAGTTTGCCGTTTGAAATAACGTAAAGTACTATAATATATATATATATATATATATATATATCCTTCCACACAATAAACAAAGTGGTTGGTAGATAAATGGGTACCCCGGGCGGCCTAGACGCTGGGCTTCTGGTGGGGCGTGGTTCGGATTCCACGTTAAACTGTAGGTCTAAGGTGGAGTGAAAAGCTTGACCTTCGTCAGAACGAACAATTCGGGCGGAAGCTAACCAAAGGTTATATATATATATATATATATCAGTGGCGACTGGCGTATAGGAGCGATGGAGCGGTCGCTCCCCCTTGCTTGAAACGATAAATATTAATTTAACAGATAAAAAATATATTAATTTTAAGATATTAAAATAAATATTCTTGAAATATATTTTAAAAATTCATGTGGCATATCATGATTCATGAGGCATTTTGAGTAAGCCTTCATACAGTACATAATATTCTAAACTTATAGCATAGCTTCAAATAGCGTACCGCTGTTTGAATACGAAATAATATTGCAGCCGAATGGAGCGATAGATTTTTCGCTCAAGTAAATATAAATTATATTTTACTGTTGTAATGAAAATATAAGTACAATCGCGAATTTTTTTTATAATAACTTTATTTTTACTAATAGTTACTTCAGTAATAATGATATAAGCCATTTATATGTATTTTATTAAAATTATTACTTATTTGTAATTAACTAGAATTGTACGTCTGGCATAGCCGCATATGTTAATACAAGTACAGTACTCTTGTGAGCGGCAGTTGGATTCGCACTAGCCTATTGTGAGTCCGTGTTGTCGTACAGTGGTACATTATTATAGTCAAATTTATTATAGTCAAATTTATTCAACAATTATTTTTATATTTTCTTAAAATATTTTTTAATACAAATTTATGCCTTCTTTTGACATATAAGTACCGTACGGAAGCACCATGTGATTGTTTATGTACTACAATTCTAAAAATTATAAATTTTATGAAATCGCACCCCCATACATTTATACCACGAGTCGCCACTGATATATATATATATATATTACTTTAAGTTACTTCAAACTTCAAACTCGTTATTCAAAAAAAAGAGTAGAAATGAGAGTTTTAAAATTTTTAAATATTTATTACATAAAAATAGTGAAAATAGCAAGTAATAATAATAAAGACAACAAAAAAAAAAATAATAATAATAATAATAATAGCAATGCTCTTGGAAGCATGGAGACTTTTTAGGCAAAATTAATCGTATTTAGCTTATTACATAAAAATAGTGAAAATAGCAAGTAATAATAATAAAGACAACAAAAAAAAAAAAAAAATAATAATAATAATAGCAATAATAATAATTACAATAATAAATACAATATAAAGTTTACAAAATGTTACGAGATGCTAAATTATTTACTATATATTTAGTAGAAAATATTATACAAAATAGTGAAAGTGGCATAATAATGCTCTTGGAAGCATGGAGACTTTTTAGGCAAAATTAATCGTATTTAGCTTATTACATAAAAATAGTGAAAATAGCAAGTAATAATAATAAAGACAAAAAAAAAAAAAAATAATAATAATAATAATAATAGCAATAATAATAATTACAATAATAAATACAATATAAAGTTTACAAAATGTTACGAGATGCTAAATTATTTACTATATATTTAGTAGAAAATATTATACAAAATAGTGAAAGTGGCAAATAATAGTTGTGACAACAAAAAATAATAATAATAATAATAATAGCAATAATAGTAAATGTTGAATACTGAACAACCATTATTAATAAAATAAATACAGTACTTTTACAATTTACAATGACATAAATAATTGTGAAAATGAACTATTTATTTTATTCAAAGTTTACAAAATGTTACATAATTTTAAATTAAATTATTCATTGTACAGGGTGTCCCGTAAGTCTGGACCCATAGGGATTTATAATATATTTTTTTATTATGTTATTATTATTATTTTATTATTATTATTTTTTTATTATTTTTTATTATGATTTTTATTTGTTGGGCCACTTGAAAGCCAAAGTGTACGAGGTCAAACTTCAGAACATTTTCCACCTTAAAGCACACATTGTGGAGGCGTGTCAAGAAATTTCTGCGACTGTGATTGAGAAAGTGCTGTCGCAGTGGAGATTGCGTCTTCAACTATGTGTGCGACACAACGGCAGACACTTTGAACAGATTATGTAATAAATTTTTGGACTATTTTGTAATTTTATTATTTTTCCCTATGGGTCCAGACTTACGGGACACCCTGTATATTGAATAGAAAATAAGTGCTGCTTAATAAAAAAAAAAATAGGTTACAAAATTAAAGGTGTTTAATGAAATTAGCATATTTTAAATAGTTTATTACAAAATTGATTATTATGATAAAAATGGCAGTTGTTAATTTATACATCAGTAGGAGCTAATGAAGTGCTTTTTTAGTGATTTGCGAAATACATTTAGTGATGAAGTCTGCCTGATATGCATGGGAATTGCATTCCATACATCTACTCTTTTGAAAGGAGCGCATTTCCTGTAGTTTCTATTGTATAGTTAGGTTTGTGTATAAAATCCCTGGACAGTCTGGTGAAATAACGAAGGTGTATTTGATTATGGGTGATTGCTCTTTGAATGGGTGATGTACAGTATGTCGACTTTTGTTGATTGTTTTGAACATACTGACAGCAACATTGAATTTGTATAAATCATTTAGTTTTAAGATACTTAGCTCTTTAAACATTGGGGGAAATGTATCTTTGTCTGTTGTCATTATTCAAGAGAGTTCGCAGACATTTTTTATGAAATACTTCGAAAGGATGTTTTATATATTTCTTTGAGTTACCTATGTTGTAATGCAATATAATAAATGTGGATAGATGAAAGAATAATATAGAGTGAGGAGTGCGTTTTGAGGAAGGATCTTTTTTAGTTTAAATAATATGAAGAGCAATCTTGATATTTTGAATTCGATATGTTGTGCATGACTTTTGAAATTTAGTTTTTCATCTAAATTAATGCCAAGTACTTTAACCTTATTCACTCTTGCAAGATTAGCATTTCCAATTTTTATTTGACAGTTTGTACTATCCTGTTTGTGGTAATAATCATATAAGATGACTTTGTTAGGTTCAATAAAAGTTTATCAGCACACATCCATTTATACACGTTTTCTAATTTCCTGTTCGTTTCATTAATCAGAAAGTCTGAGTTATGATGGAAAGAAGTAAGTGTGGTATCTCCTGCGTATTGTACGCAGTTTTATGTGGTAGAAAGATGAAAATTGTTGACGTGAATTAGAAATAGTAATGGCTCAAGAATAGATCCCCGTGGGATTCCCCTAGTTAGCATCGCCTTGTCGGATAAATTGTCCTTTAATCCAATGTACTGACATGATTGAAACCAATCGAGGATACTTCCTCTTATTCCATATATGTGAAGTTTATTCAATAAGATTTCATGCAATAGTGTATCAAATGCTTTTGATAAGTCGAGGAAGATCAAGGCAGTATGGTTTTTGCTGTTTAAGTTCTGCTACACATTTTCTAATAGCATGTTTATGGCATCTTCCGTTGTATGTCCACCTCTAAATCCAAATTGTGTTTTAGTTAAAATATCGTATTTGATTAAAAATTTAGTAAACTTATTGTACACAATTTTTTTCAAATACTTTATTTGAAGTTGACAATGCAGGGCATACAGACAATACAGGGCATAGTCTGGATTCATTTAGACTGTCAGCGAATATACCTAGTATTACTGATTCATTCATTAGTTTTACTAAGTGGGATTGCAATTTCATCCGATATTAATTTGTATAGTTTTACTGGGATCGTATTGATGTTAAAATTTTTATATATTAGATTTTTTTTATTGCTGGAGAGATATTGTTTGATAGGATTGGATCAAAGGAAAGTTAGTTTGGATTTGGTTGTGGCATGTATTGTCGGTATTGAATGTCTGTAATTGGGATCGATGCTGCAGCATTGGAGCTAATATTTGCAAATCAATTGTTTTGTAAACTGGCTATCTTTGGGGTCACTAAGAATTTCTGCCTTGTGTGAGAGAAGACGAGGGATTTGTTTCATGCTTCTTCGTGTTAATTAACTCTTTCAGTTTTCCATAGCATTTTTAGATTGGATTTTTATGAAGGTATTTTCCCAAAATATAGCGTATTCATCATGGAATGAATAACAAGGATAGACAGTGTTCATAAATTATCTTTACAAATTCAATTTAATTTCAATTTAATTTGTACAGATAATTTATGGACAGCCTGTGTATATATATATATATATCTACCTTAAGGGTGAACCAGAATTCGAGCACCATATGGTAATTAATATTTCATTTTGAGATATGGCTGGGAAATTAACGAAAGCACGACACTTACACTTTACACTTTATTTAATTATCAAAATTATCGCAACATGTTCGCCTTTCGTTAATTCCCCAGCCATAACTGAAAAGGAAATATTACTAAACCCGATGGTGCACAAATTCTTTTAAACCATATAATATATATATATATATATATATATATGAAAATTATTTCGCGAAAGTAACACGTGAATAATATTTATGAGGAAAATAACCACGAAGGAAAAAGGAAACACAGAATGGTGCTCAAACGTTTTCATTTAATGACATCCTCAGGAACACTGAAATAAATAACAAGTTCGAGACATATATAGGTCACAAAAAAATAAAATAGAAAAATAAAAATTGTAGGAGGAGCATACAAATTTATAAGGAAAAACTACCAGAGTTTTAGCACTTTGCCCTTCTTGCCCCTCTTCTGAACGAATTCAAAACAAGAGGATCAAGCGAAAAAAGGCCCTGGCTGATGTTAAAATTATTTGTAAGTTGAATACTGGCAGACTCAAGAATATTTCTATTAACAATGTTGCTTTTGTGAAACAAAATTGAAGCATTATGAGTGGTGCAATTAATTTGCACAATACTGTATATAAATCAATCATCATAAACTCCATTCCTTATCTCTTAAAAGTATCGTTTCTGATTGTTGTGCCAATTTTAAGTTGATATCATCCAAAAGAGAAACAGAATAAAATAAAATAAAAAATAAAAAATATATAAATGATCAAATATATTTTATGAAATAATATCAAAAGAAAATTTCTCATAAAAATGACGCACATTAGCTAATATAACATAATTTTTAATTTTATCCTACTTTAGTCAACTATGATCATTAGCGTACGCATTTCGTGTAAATATTTTCCTGCAACTTTTCCAATTTTTCTAAACGCTTTTCCTTAATTTTAATGTGAACAGTGACTAATGTGAGGAGTGAGATGAGTGGCTTCATCTAATTCAGTGATGCTCAGTGCATTTTCAGACAAAAAAGATGATGTAATTAATGAATGATAACTGTGCAATGAAAAAGTTTTTTTGTTTTGTGTCACTCATTTTCGAATTGTCGCATTTAGCTGTTTTTTCATACGTTTTTTAGAAACTTTTTCTTTTTTCGATACATTACTGCGAAAGTTACTGTTGATTAAGCTGTGCTCTACAAATGTTTCACATTTACTTTTAGTCGTTTGAGGTAATTGAATCGTACATTAGGCATATAAATTCGATTTTTTTTGCGAGTTTATTTAATTTCATTGAGTTCATATTTAGCCTTCCAGCTAAAACTTCAAAAATGGCAGCGACGCGTGGAATTTAGAAAAAAAAAAGTATTTTCAGGGTACTAAGATTATTTTTTATATATATATTACTAGTAGTTCAATATGTTAAATATATTTCAAGTAATTCATAATATGAATGTATAGAACTAAATTTATAATTTTAAAAGTACATCTCGAAGGGGTGAAATTCCATTCGTTTTCAACACAACTTCAGTATTAACCTCGCCGCCACTTAATTTAAAATGATGAACCTCGTTTGTAAGTATTTTATTCTCTGAAAATGATCTAGAAGAATTTTAATCACTTAGATTTTAGAATATCTGAAAGATTCATTTTCTCACGTTTCTCTTCCTCATAGACAATGATAAATATATAAATGAAATCAAGATATATAAATAAATTTTTTTTATTGAAAAACTAAATCTTTTGGCAAATAATAGCGACAAATTTTGAAAGTATCGTACAGCTGGCACACTTGCGTAACTCAATATCGCTACCACTCATTAATGGCAGTTAATCAAACTTTTTTTTTAATTAATATGAATGAAAAACATTATAAAAAATTTTAGCGTCTATTTATTTATTTATTTATTTATATTTTTGCAGGGTCTGTGTTTTGTATTTTATCTTAAGTAATAATGATAATAATAATAATCAGTGCAGTCGAACTCCCAATGGTGTCGAATTCCCGACCTCATTGTCTTCACTTCGCTTAGAGGGAAATGGCGTTATCTCCTAAGATACGGGGTTTAGTTTTATTTAATTAGTTGAACCTATATTATTCATTAATAGATTATACAATCTGCAGAACAAATATGGTTCTGTTATATTGAAAATACGTTTTTTTTTATGCAGGAAGGAAGGGCCAAGAGCGAATGCCCACAAAAACGCCCCCCACTCCATAGAGGAAGAATAGAAACAAAATCAAGGTTCAAGGCTTTCGAGATGCCTGGACACACTGCGTTTGAAAGACTGGAGGTCGTAGACAGGGTACAAGATGGATTGAGGAAGATTGTTCCAGAGATGACCGGTTCAGTAGATGAAAAGTTGAAAATACCGATTAACTCTTGCAATATAAAGTTGGAAAAGAAAAGCAATGAAAATATGTCGAAAGTCGGGTACTGCGTGCCCTCCTTAAAGGTGTAGGCATGCAGGTAGAGAGTTCAGAAGAGCAGCCGTTCTAATAGCGATAGTAAAGAGCGAGTGAGGCAACATTCCGGCGAAGACAACAACTGGGTAGCAGTGAAGAAACTGTGGAGCCGGTACAGCGCACCTAATCTCTTAGAAGCTGTTTTGGAAACAGAGTATACGTGATCTTTCCAGGGAAGATCACGAGAAAAGGAAACTGCAAGAATATTAAGAGAAGAAGGATTGAGTTGTGTATTGTTGAAGGTAAGATGATATGCGTGTGGAAGATTGTAACGAGTAAACAGATGAAGGAACCGAGATTTTGAGGTATTAAAAGCCGCAAGGTTTTCTCTGTCTCAGTCAAAGATAGTAGAAAGATCGGAGGTGAGGTCCACCACAGCCGTCCCACGCGAAGCATGGAGTGGTTGAGAGGGACGCTTTGGAAAGCGGGTGAAGTGAAGAGTGCAATCATTGGCATAGGAATGGATAGGACAAGAAGTGCAACTAAATAGATTATTGATAGATAAAAGGAACAGAGTGAGTGACAGGACATAACCCTGAGGAACACTACTATTAACAGCTTTAGGAGAAGAATATATGCCATCCACAGTATAACTGCAGATATATATCTGCCAGAAAGAAAATCAGAGATGAAGGTACAGATAGAAGGATGGAAACCGAAGGAGGGCAGTTTGGAAATTAAGGATTTGTGCCAAACTCTGTCAAAAGCTTTTGATATGTCAAGTGCAATAGCAAAGATTTCATCGAAATCTCGAAAGGAAGATGACGAAGAGTTAGAGATATATGCAAGAAGATTGCCAGTAGAGCGTCTTTTGCGGAACCCATACTGACGATCTAAAAAAAAATTGTGAGAAGAGAGGTGTTTAAGAATCTTCCTATTAAGGATAGATTCAAAAACTTTAGAAAGGCAAGAAATCAAAGCAATTGAACAATAGTTGGAGGGCTGAGAGCAGTCACCGTTCTTTGGGACAAGTGAACTTCCATATATTTACCTTATATAGGCAGTTGTGTTTTAAATTATATCTACAATAAATAGTTTAGGTCAAAATTTAGTAAATTATGGTACAATTACAATATATATATATTAACTGTTCTGGCATAAGGTAACTAAAGGTTTTTGTCAAAATAGGTAAACCGGTTTAAGCTAGCCAAAAATAGATGTGAATTTTGTCTGTTTTACAGGACCTTGCATTGACCTACCACCCTCCTTTCCTAAAGCTCAGGGTGTACGTGGAGGTTTGTCAGATCTAGATGTTGGTGACCATTAATTAATTATTAAAGCTTGACATGTAACTTGAAACAGAAGATTAATCAGAAAATTTTGTAAACAGGTCTCCCCAAAATTACTTAGTCATGGTACCAGATTTTTGGCAAAAAATAGAATCTTAGCTATTTTTAATAGTTAGTTGCTTTCATGAATGAAAGATTTATTTCATAAAATGTAAATGCTCTCTTGGTATTTAATCAAATTTTAATTGTGGTAAGTTACAATACTTATGCTCTAATGTTACTTAAAATGAAGATTTTGTAAACATTTTATTATAAAATACTCGTACATTCCTAGGCTCTTATCGTTTAATCTCAATAGGACAAAATGGTATTACCGTTTGTCTCCCTGGCTGCTCATTTTCCTTGATCTTATGGGTTTGAACTGCAATGTGGTGTTTATAAAACTATTTTACTAATCTACACTTAGGTCCATTAAAAGAAAACATTGAAATAAGTCAAATATATTAACATTACTATATAATCTAATAATTTAAATTAACACCGAAACCACGCACTTAGCTTAATACAAATATATACAACCAGTAGGCCCTGTTCCTACTTAAAGTAAGCTATCACTGCTTCACTACAGTTAATTCCAGTCGCAGTGGTGTCCAAAATCGTTGTAAATGTCGCAGATGGGCGGGAAAGGGTTTATGGTAGATTCGTCGCGTGGGGGATTTCGTCGCCAGGATGAAACTACCCAATTGACGATCGGGACGAAACTACCCGAGATTAAGAGACGCTTCGGGGATTTCGGGTAGTTGATGATTGGTTAGTTAAGTCGTGATATTTTCGTTAGTTTTAACGAAAATATCACAACTTAACCTAACCAATCGTCAAGGGGGTACAGTTGACCTAACCGGGCATTTAACCGGAAGCTGCACAGCAACCACATATCCGGTTAAACTGCAGTTTAGCACCGAACTGGTGATCAGGTAAACTTTAAATCTGTAACTTTTTTATTATTTATTTGCGACAAATTTGGATTCCATATTTGGAAAGAGGAGACAAGACTGCACTAGAAAAAAAAAATAAATAAAAAAAAATGGGGGTCACCAGTTGGGTGCTGAACTGCAATTTTACCAATCTCGTTACTTTTTATAAACAATTTGTCATCTGCAGAATCAAATCTATTTCAAGAATTCATTGCATTATTTAACCCCATATATAAAAGAATGGCGACGAAACTACCCAAATTCCTCAGGCATCCCTGAATCTCGGGTAGTTTCGTCCCGATCGTCAATTGGGTAGTTTCGTACTGGCAATGAAATCCCCCTGGCGACGAATCTACTCAAGAACGCAGGAAAGGAAAGGCTTTGCTTCCAATGTTGCCTTCGACTTCCAAATCTATTGCTGAAGCTCAGCCTCGGAATTGGGGCCACAAAACGTTCTGACCGTTCACGTTCAGCTCCGGTAGACGAAACAATTTCATTTAAACCGGGAATTCAGTTTCCCAACCAAATCCAAACGTTGTTCCAGATTCCAAATTTGAAGCCTATTGAAACAATGATAGAAAAATGTCGCTTACACAAGTTTGGAATCACAAGTCAAAAAGACATACCAGCTAAATAAACTCAGAAAAATGCACGTACATTTCCATGTTTCACATGTTCTTGCATTAAAACAATTCTAACTAGATATTACCTCGTATAGAGGCCTCAACACTCGCACTATAGGCAGGGCCGCTGAGAGTCACCACGGGCCCCGGGGAAGGATTGATATATGGGCCCCCCTCTTTACTCAGTATTTTATTATGAATGTTTTTTGTGTACATAACAAGCAAACTGATTATATGTCCAAGTCACTATTCAAAACATACAGTATGAATAAACAACTCAGAAAAAAATGACCATTTTATTTTTCGAATCAGTTATATTAATTCTATTACTATACAATTTACAAATGCAGTACCAGTCCATGCAAGCAAGACAATTGTTTACTGCAAGATTTTCCTAATTAGAAGTGTACTTTCTTTGCCTTCTCTCTAGCAAAGTGGTAAATGATTCTGATGAAATTTATAGTACGGGCTGGCTAACCTGCTTTCAATTACAATGGTTCCAGGGGCGTCCACACGAGGGGGCACCAGGGGGCCAAGCTCCCTCGTTTTTCAATGGTGCCCGCTCGTTTTTTCGTCAACTGCTTACAGATAGATTTTATCATAAACCCAAAATCCAGTGATAACATTTGAAGATAGTAATTGGTTACTATATATATTATTAATATTGTATAATTTCCCATATTGTTGATATGAAGAGAAAATCCTGTGATTAAAATTAAAAGATGTAAAATTTGTTGTGGAGAACTCGACTACGAGAGCGTGAGGAAGGATATCTTGTACATTACTTAAAGAGCTGAATACTGTCTTCAATAACCTTCTGAGTCCCATGAGAATTATTTATATGTACAGTATATTATGTAAGAATAATAAACTTGTATATCTACCAAATTATTGTGTATCTGGTTTCACCCTAATATGATGGACATACAAAGGATATGTAAAAAAATCCTTATTTTTCAGTATTTGAAGCCCTATAATTTGCCCTCCCAACTGCCTCCAGAAGGCAGGAAATGCTGTTCCAGACAACGTAATTTAAAAATATTTCCCGGGGGAGCATGCCCCGGACTTGTGACCCCCCCTGTATTTCGAAGTGCCCCCTTACTTAATTGATCCTGTGGACGTCCCTGAATGATTCCCAGATCTGTCAGTCGGTCTTGGGCATTGGTGGACCGCAGATAATATTTTATCTGTTTCAGTTTGACTATGATAATCTCTATAAAATATATGTTCATTAATTATATTTCCTCTCTGTTATTTAATCAATTGCTTTATTAATATTTTTAGATTTTATACCCCCTCTTTGATAGGCCCCCAAGTGGCTTCATGTTATCCAACTGTAATATACGTATGTAATTACTGTAGTAAAGTGAAACCAAAAAACTAATAATGCTAATAATATTTAAGCTGGAATCTGAGGAAAGGGGAGGATAGCTTAGCTGAAGCATTAACTGTTATGTTAGTTTGATCTATTAATTATGCAGAAGTATCTGATGATTAGAAACAAAGGTAGTAAAAATGAGGTAAGAAGTAAGAAACTATTGAGATTGTTAGTTTAACATAATAGGTAGGAAAATTACTACAAAGAGCTATAAAGAATAATATTGAAGATCATCTGGAAAGTTTTAAATCTTATTTCGAGTTCCCAACATAGTTTTAGATTGGGAGGATCCTATTTAGGATCAGGTAAATAAATGGTGGACATAATATAACCTACACATTATTTGTTTGGATTTTAGAAAGGCATTTGACAATGTCCTACATAGGAGACTTCTCTATAAATTAAAAGATCATGGAATATCAGGGTCAGTCTTAAACTGAGAATGGTTATAGGATCGAAAAAAGTAATTTTAACTTTATATGACAGAATAATCTTAATTCAAACAAGATTCAAATATTACACAATCTGGCCAATTTTTATCTTTACTTTGGGAATGATTTCCTTATGACTTGAATACAATATTTGAGGGAAACTCATGCATCTTAGCTAAATTTAATTTGTTTTGTTTTGGCTTCCATCCTCTATGAAAAGGAAAGTTTGAAATTGCCATGGCGTATTATAAATTTCATGTTCATTTCAAACCAGCTCGTGAGGTTATGTTCACTCCTGTTTGCTGGCTCCTGGGGTTGGTTTGAATTGGCCACTTACTCTGTTAATCCTCAGATAAAAGGTGATCACTTCGGTGCATTCACTCACATTGTGGGAACATCCCGTTTTTTTCTTTTTATTTTGTCAGTCAGAAGTTAAGTCACCCTACCAAATATACCTTAAGTACACTGCGTTTGCACTTATTAAGCAGATTACATTTTCTCCAATGTTTCCAAAGTTTTTCCCCGATTTCAATGAAATTTGTAGCAAATAATCATTATATATAGCAGCATTGATGGTATTCATTTCGATAAAATATTTTGATAATTAAAATAATTATCTCATTTTATTGAAAAATATGTAAAATAGTTTCGAATTATTAAGCAAGTATTCTATTTACGGATCTAAATGGTGAAAATGGGTAAGAAGAAGGATTTAATACTAACTGTGAAAAGAAAAATAGTCAAGTTACTCGCTGAAACTATAAAGTCTATTGAAATTGCGAAGCAGTTTGGCCGAGCTTATCGAACTGTAAACAGGTTTGTAGCGGAGGGTACCAAACTGAGGCAGCGAAGTGATAAAGGAGCTATAAGAAAAATGACAAGGCGGCAGATGTCTGTAATCAAGCGCAAACTGCAAAGCATCTATTGTCCTTAAGTAAAGAGGTTTTTGAGCAGGCTGGCATACATAATGTACCAAGAACATCTCGATGTGGAATCCTCCAAACAATTGGCAAGACGTGTAAACCTACGATTCAGTCACCATTAACACCCAGGTACAAGAAGCAGCGTGTTGAATGGGCGCGTCAGTACGTGAAAATAGATTTTAATACTGTATTGACCAATGCGAGCACTGTATTATTTCAAATGCATATAAAAATTGGTACAAAGTAAAACAAACTGCTCCAATTTTTTATTGCACAATAAGAAAAAAACTAAATTATTTGGGAACTAGGCTTAGGGGTTCTTATGTGCAGAAAAAAGGTTCATAAATTTAGTGTGGTATAAAAAATAAATCTGAGGCAAAAAGTATTAATCAGCGTGAGAATGGACAATGTTCACAACTACTGTTAACGTTGGTATGGTCTGGATGATGATGATAACCCAATAGATTGTTTCTTGGGTCAAGTAAAGGTGAAATAAATTTAAATGTAGTATGGTAAGGTTCCCACTCAACTGATCTGTGTATCTATGTATTGAAAAAAATTATATTTAAATACAACGGTAGTAATTCAATTAACTATAGTTGTTTCTTGGATATAAACATACTGTAACATATGATGGAGTGAACCACAATATTTTATTTAAAAACTACAGGGCAGGAAAACTCCTTGTACATTTTAAACATATTAAAATTTTGGTATACGTACCAGTCTTTTACAGTTAGGCGAGTAGTGTATTTGTCCAAGTGTTTTAGTTCTTCCTGCGGTGTGAGACAAGACTCTCTGCTCTCTCCTCTGTTGTTTAATGTGTATATTGTTGGTTTAATTGTTTCACTTAATGAGGAAGCAGTTGAATATTGAATAGGATAGCTAATATAAGATAAATGACTTAGTCTTTGTCAATGATATGGTATTAATAATCCCTTCTGTTAAGGGCTGGGTTGTCTTTTAAAAATTTGTGAATTACATTTGCAGAACCATAATATTCTTTTTAATGCTACCAAAACTAAGGTTATGCAATTCACTCCTAAATACTCTAATTAGTCAGGTAATATTAGTTTCAAAATGAGTGATGAACCAATAAAGGAAGTAAAAGAATTTAAGAATAAATTGCTATAAAGTTTCAAAGAGTGATGAAGGATTTTATGATTTAAAGAGGGGACTTTTCATATGGAAATGGGGCCGGAGGAGAGAGCATTTATGGAGGCCAATTTGAAGGGACTGTATGGTAACAATCTTCCAGTGATGATCAGAGTTTATGAAAGTATATATCTTACCCATGAAAGCTCTAATTAGGCAGTTGATATTAGTTTCAAAATGAAAGGTGCAATAAAGGAAGTATAAAGTTTCGGATGAATTTGGATGAAGTTTGGATGACTTATAAAAAAAATGTATCTGTAGACCCTATGAGAACTTAGGCTGTTTCTAAAACTTTACCGATTTTTGTATAGGCTTGGTACCTTTTTGTTGAAATAATAAAATAGATTCCAGATTGAACTGTTTGAAGATTTTGCCAACAATATAAATTGTAGTTTAGCTTTTGGAAAAGTATTTTAATAAATTGTAGAGTCTAAGTTCTCATCAGATTCTTCTTTATCTGCATACACAAAAACAAACACTGGGTCACGAGCGGACGGGTGGGACTTCGGGAACGTGAGCAGGGCTGGTAACTGTGTGTGTGTGTGTGTGTGTGTGTGTGTGTGTGTGTGTGTGTGTGTGTGACCTGACTGGAATAGCTGACCTTGGAGGGATAGGGGATGGAATAATAATAATACAGGGTGTCCATAGATTATTCACCCCCATTATAAGCCTTAATAAATTCGTTATTATAGGAGCTATCTTAAAACAGTTTGCGGCAATTAATAACACAACTCAAGAAATTTTTGTTTTAATTCAGTAAACCTCCACGCGAGCCCCATTGGTAGCACGCAGAACATCAAGGCGATAGATGATTTCGTTCCAAACATTAAGAAGCATGTCTTGCGTGATGGAAGCTAATGTCTCTTCAATCCGGTGTCTTAATTCTGTGATGTTATTAACCTTCTTTGCATAGACTCTGTCATTTGTGTAGACCCATAAAAAAGAAATCCAGAGGCGTGATATCCGGGGAACGAGGAGGCCATGGAATAGGGCCATCTCGCCCGATCCAACGAGAAGGGAACTTTTCATTAAGGAACCTCTGCACTTCTAATCCCCAGTGTGGCGGTGCCCCATCTTGCTGAAAGAACACACAGGGCTGCATATCTTCAAGCTGAGGTGCAGCATACCATTCAAGCACATCTAGGTAATTTGTAGCCTTCACAGTGTTCTCATGGAAGAAAAATGGTCCAATCACACGGTTATGGGAGAGAGCACACCAAACGTTTACCTTGGGACTGTTGCATTCGTGTTCAATAAATTCATGCGGATTTTCTGATCCCTATATACGGCAATTGTGTCTGTTGACTTTACCAGACAGATGGAATGTCGCTTCATCACTGAAAACGACATTGTTCAAAAAATGCTCATCTTCATCAATACGGTCAAGAATGTCAACAGCAAACTGTACCCGTTTGGGTTTGTCATTTGGTAGAAGTTTCTGCAAGGTTTGCAATTTGTAGGCATAAAGTTTCAACCTCTTGTGAACCACTTTATGCACTGTTGAACGCGGTATTTGCAGTTCTCGGCTTGCTTGGCGGATGGATTTTGTAGGACTTCGGATAAACGCCTCCTGAATTCCTGATATCTTATCTTCAGACACACTAGGCCTACCAGCTCCTTTCTGATGTAGCACACTGCCAGTTTCTTGAAATTGTTTCAGACATCGCTTGAGTGACTGCTTTGTTGGTGGAGTTTTCTGATATTCCTCCCGAAAACGTCTCTGTACAGTAATTGGAGATTTGGTTTCCCACATCCACAGCACACACATTGCTTTCTCCTTCACTGTCGCCATTGTGCCCCTAGTGGATGTTCTGCGAAATAAAGAAAAAATTTCTTGAGTTGTGTTATTAATTGCCGCAAACCGTTTTAAGATAGCCCCTATAATAACGAATTTATTAAGGCTTATAATGGGGTGAATAATTTATGGACACCCTGTATAATAATAATATTCACCACTGACCGACTCCCAACAGCAAAATAATAATAATAATAATAATAATATTATTATTATTATTATGTGTTCGGCGAGAGAGAGAGAGAGAGAGAGAGAGAGAGAGAGAGAGAGAGAGAGAGAGAGAGAGAGAATTTATTACATTTAATTGATTCATTTTGTGTAGTGACCCCTTATCAGGGTGTGGTCTATATTTACACAGGTACGATGGTCTCCGAGCTTTAAAATGAGGATTGCCTAGTGGGAATAAGCCACGCCCTTAAAATGCATTTACGACGAGATGTGTTTGTGCTGAATTTCATAGTATAACGTCACACAAATATATATTTTTAATTTTTCATATTAGTCTCCCCACCCTTTTCTTACTACGCTTATGTTATCACCCTCCATCCCTCTTTGAGAGATTAAAATTTTGCTTTGCTTCTCCCCCCTTTCCCCCTCTTCTCCCTTCTTCCACCCCTTTTCCCCTTACTTGGCAGTGGCACCCCTTACCCCTTGGTATTTTTGCAATTATACTACTTCTATAACTATTTACGTCTGCTTTACACGATTCTTTATATTACCGTTTTGCACTATGGGGGAATGTGAGGAATTAATTTGAAATTAAATCGAATTGTTTTATGACATTTGCTAATTTTTAATTTGACTAAAGTTCCGTATTTTTACATTTAATGAAAGGATTAAGTGCATTAAAGGAATCTTTAATAAAATGCTTATTGTTATCCAGTTCAAAGTCAACTTATCATACCCCAAACTAACTGCGAAAATAAATAATTCAAAACAAATAAGGATAAATAAATGACAGATGGTTAATTCTGAAAAAAAAATAAAGATAATCAACAAATAAAAGATTAGTAGATTTTAAAGGTTGTTTACTAAGATTAATACTTAACTTAAGAATCCTTTTAACTAATTCTAAACAAAATTCAATAGAAATATGATAAAATTAAAATGAGCATATTTGATGAATATGATAGTTAAGTATATGAATATGGAAAGGTTAAATGATAATTTAACAAATGAATTGTCAACGGATATTCAATATATAAATGATTAATTTGAACAAGATCGAGAATAATTTTCAAAATAAATTTAGTTTTAAGTAGTGAAAGTAAACGATTAAAATTTTTTTAACTTACGGCAGAAATGCCAAATCTCCCTCATTGGGAGGGAGACTCACGCATTCAGCTCATGTTCATCGTAGTGTACGGTGGCCTGTTATCACACTATCAGTTCTTAGTGATTTCTGACTGCTGTGTGTGCATTTCGACTCATGTGAAAGTATATTTACAGATATAAATGTGACCCCGCCCCCTAGCTTGGCACTGTCCAGTCACTAAAATCTTCCGCATTCACGATCTTCTACTTGGCATCTTATGACTTATGACTTATGACTGGTAGATTTCACAGTAACCCTATCTATAGTAGATTAATTAATATGATTATTAACATAATCAATAAAAAGTTTAAATTTATCTATGAAAAGTTTGTAATTTAAATATCGATTATGAACTAAATTTTGAAATGGTATTTTTTAACTGTTAATCGTGCATTGATAATGAGACAAAAATTAAAGAACAAATATGATTAATTTTAGTAAGATCAAAAATAAAATTCAACATTATTATAATACTTCATGAACCAATTATGGTTTAAATTGAATTACAAGGTAAGAGAAATGACACACAATACGGGATTGATCAAATTCAAATTACTTAACTATTATTAAACAGATCGTTAAAAGGTCAAAACGGGTTGGTTAGTTGGTTGAGTTTAGTAATTTATTGTTAACATTATTGGGAGGGAAAAGTTCTCGATAGTGAGTTCAGTGGGTAACATCGTTTTCCTGTAAGCGAAGTGAAGATTCTGAGGTTGGGGATTCAACTGGTAGTGGTGGTTAATAATAATCCAGGAGATAGCGCGAGCGGCCACATTTGTCTGGCTTGAACGCTGTGCTAGTTTCTGGTATTCCTGACTGATTATCCAGAAATTATATCTCTTGCACTTGCTTCTCATAATATTATAGTAATAATTATTATTATTATAATATGAGAAGCAAGTGCAATAGATATAATTTCTGGTAAACCAAAATTTTTAAGTTTCATCTTGAAAAGAGCGAAAAGTATTTTAAAGGATTTAAATAACTTTCATTTTAACTTTATTCATTCAGATGATGTACTGTAAAATGGTTGTAAAATGTAAAATATAAAATTATGCAGCTGAAAGGTATTCAACAAGATTAGAGGAAGTATACGATTTTTCTTTTGCTACGCCAGTATAGAACCTGAAAGTTCTCAATCAGCTTACTGGAAGTGTGTATCTCTTTCTTCTCTTGGATTGCTTCTGCCGCGCGCGCGGATTCACTATTGTTGAATGAAGGTGAATGAAATTCGCAGCCTTTATGTAGTATTTTGCTGACATCCACATGGCTGATTTTTGTTTAGCCTACAATGTAAGTTTTCATTCTGAAACTGTTTATAAAATGTTATATTGATCAATGTATTAAAATGTATTTTTAATACATTGTATTAAAATTATGTATTAAAATTACCTTTGGTAACTTAGAGATCTGGACACAGGATTTGTATTAGGTGTCTTCACAGGCCTTGTTGCATGAAATGATTCAAGATTAGCGCATTTGTGAATTCTAATGGATGTTCTTCAAAAAGTTTTTTTAAGATGAAAATAACACAATGAAGATTACAAGCTTCAATTTTTAAGTTCAAATTTATAATTTATTTCAATAAGTTTTTAATCTAGACTTTATTTATTTATTTATTTATCTTCATGTTGAACCTCGCAAAAATAAAATGAGCATATAAAAATGTTGGAATACACACCAAAAGATCGGAACTGCATGCGAGGAACATCTGAATTCCGCGAAAATCTTCCATCTTCTTCCATTGTTCCATTATAGAAAGCTTCAGCTTAACGCATATTTGTCGCGAGAAGACTGTGCATTATAGGGTGGATCGATTTTACATTTTTTTCGATTTCCATATTCTAATAGAGAAAAAAACTTGCGCATGCATGAGAAAATAGCCTCTGCAAAATCTTAGCTTAATAGGTAATCATCTTCTGCCCCCGGCAGAGCGATGAAAATCATGTTTTAGTAGTCAAAAACGTATTTTTAAACCCTAGCCCAGAGTCATAAAATTTTGCGTGCGTGTTATTTCATGCCTAAGCAACGATATAAATGCTATGGGAAATATATAAATGCATTATTTAAGACAAAGAGCCGATCTGAAAATATGTATAATATACATATTTTCAGAGCGGCTCTTTGTCTTAAATAATGCATTTATATATTTCCCATAGCATTTATATCGTTGCTTAGGCATGAAATAACACACACGCAAAATTTTATGACTCTAGGCTAGGGTTTAAAAATACGTTTTTGACTACTAAAATATGATTTTCATCGCTCTGCCGGGGGCAGAAGATGATTACCTATTAAGCTAAGATTTTGCAAAGGCTATTTTCTCATGCATGCGCAAGTTTTTGTCTCTATTAGAATATGGAAATCGAAAGAAATGTAAAATCGATCCACCCTACAGTGTGCAACCCGTCACACCTCACAATACATTGTTTAATAGAAGAGGCAAAATAAGGTTTTAAGTTGTTCCTTGGGCCTCGAGAAGCCCAGATGTGAATCTTGTTGAGCACATCCGGGAACAACTTGACAGCATATTCCAAAGTATTCAAAAAACAATACCTCATATCATATCTGCGTCCAATCTAGTAGTATGACCGCAAAATGGTAGAGTGCAATTGCAATGTTGATCAATGTTGCAAAGGGGGGCAATGATGCAAAAGGGTGGGGAGTAATGTTGAAAAGAGGGGTAGGGGCGATGTTGCAAAGGGGGGCAGGGGTTATGGAACAAGGGGATGGGGGTAACCCCCCAAGTTGCATGAAGGAGAGCTTTGGGGGAGAAGGGAGGATGACCTCCCCACAAAGGGGTGACCCTAACCTCTTTGGGGGAGAAGCTGGGACGGCCTTCCCCCCCCCAAAGGGGCATACCTAACCTAAGACAGAGAAAGGAGGAGGAGAGTCTTTGGGGGAGAAGTTGGGACGGCCTGGCATAGCCAGACGCATAATAAAGCTCTCGGCTTCAGCACCTGGTTTATAAGGTGTAAATCAGCCAGTTGGCTTAATCTGGCTTAGAAGGCGTAATCGGCTTCTTTAGGTGTATATTAATAACCTTCGAACGAAACAAAAGCGCACAGACACACATGCACATACATCCCCTATTATCACACACACACACACAGCACACACACACACACACTGGCTTAATCAGCTATTTGACTTAGAAGGCGTAATTGGCTTGTTTAGGTATATATTAATAACCTTCGAGCGAATTAAAAGCGCAGACGCACATATACCACCCCGACTATATACATGCTCATTAAACACACACACACACACACACTGGCTTAAGCAGCCATTTGGCTTAGAAGTCTTAATCTGGCAGAGAGGGCGTAAACGGCTTGTTCAGGTGTACATTATTACTTTTTGTGTTGCCACATTGTGCTATTTATCTAATTAAAGCTAATGTTCTTGACAGTTGGCTTAGAAGTCTTAAGCAACCAGTTGGTTTAGAAGGAGTAACCAGCTATTTGGTATAGTGTATACATATATATATATATATACATCTATTGTAGAAAACGTTTATATATATTCCCATCTCGCCAGTTATTCCTGAAAATCCTTTATATATACACCCAAAAGAATTAAATATATATATATATATATATATATATATAATAAAAATAATAATAGTATAAGAAATACACAAGTATATATGAAATATAATTTTGTAAGTAAATGTACAAAAACTTTTGCATTTTAGTTTTTATATTTTCCTTAAATTCTTTGATGTTTTACATTATATGTTGTATTTAAATTAATTTCTTTTTTATTAAATCTTTCCAAACGGTAAATTATTTATAACTTTTTCAGGGGGTTCAGAATAAAATTTCATTCGTTAATAATTAGTAATTTTTACACTTTTTATATATTTCGGATTTCTAGGCTATTTTTTACTGCGTAATGTAAAGTACAGTATATAGTCTATGTATTTCGCATGTTTTGTAGCCACTTTTTAACTCAGCTCCCCGTTGGATCAGCGATGTTAAGCGTCGTTATGTCTGGGTAGTAGTTGGATGGGAGACCGTCCTTCGTGTACAGAAGATGTAGCGATCCATGGTTCAGATAGATTCGGTTTGACGTTCAGGCCTGTTTGGATTAAGAATTATGTAAAATAAATGGTGGTATTAATAATTCACCCGACAAGAAATAGTCATAAATAAAATGTCTCATTTTGATTTTCAGTAGTTTCAACTCTTCCAGTTACCTCATTGGGACACGTTGTGCAGACACAGGTTAAATGAAGTCCTTAATCTGTCTTATAACACATTATGTACAGAATACTTGCGTTGTCGATTTCTAACAAATAAAAACTCTCTCTCTCTCTCTCTCTCTCTCTCTCTCTCTCTCTCTCTCTCTCTCCAGGCAGCAATATAAACATCCATCACATATTCCATTGTTAATAATTAAAAAAAATCGAATTATTAAGGGTTCTTGAATAAAAAATCACCCTGTACTTCTGGAATCAGGTTTGGAGGAGATATGGAACGTGGTTCGGATTCCATATTAAACTGTAGGTCTAAGGTGAAGTGAAAAGCTTCATCCTCGTCAGAATGAGCAATTTGGGAGGAGACTAACCAAAGGTTACTAAAGGATGATATATACACTATATGATCAAAAGTATTCGGACACCCCGGAAAATCCGCATTTCTGCAAATATCACCTTCGCCGAAAGGTATGGTGGGAAAAAGCGTGGCGAAACTATAATGCTGAGGTGTTCTGTTAAGTTATCAGTAACTGTTGTGAAGCCATGCCGCGCGGACGTGAACTCTCCGAGTTCCAACGTGGACTCGTCATCGGATGTTATTTAAGTAACGTTTCTATACGAAACATTGCAGCCAAACAGGATATACCAAAGTCGACTGTAGCGGATGTTATCATGAGATGGAAGCACGACGGTGCAACTAACGCGAAAAAACGTTCCGGACGACCACGCAAACTGACGGAACGTGATAGAAGAAGTCTGGTACGACATGTCAAGAAGTCCCGCACGTCCTCTGCCGCTTCCATCGCTGAGGAGGTAGGAAGAGCATCCGGTACCTCCGTTAGTACTGTAACTATCCGCAGAGAGATGCACAGACTCGGTTATTATGGTAGAGCAGCTGTACACAAGCCACTGATTACAAAAGTTAATGCCACGCGTCGTTTGGCCTGGTGTGTCTCCCGTCGTTTCTGGACCGTGGAGGACTGGAAAACTGTTCTTTGGAGCGACGAGTCGCGGTATTCACTCTTCCAGTCTGATGGGCGTGTTTGGGTGTGGCGACAGCCCGGAGAACGGTTTCTTCCTGACTGTGTACGTCCAACGGTGAAGTTCGGTGGAGGGTCCATCATGGTATGGGGTTGTTTTTCCTGGCTAGGGCTCGGCCCGTTGGTTGTTATACCCACTACCATGAACGCTGACGTTTATCTCGACGTTCTGGACAATTCGGCCCTCCCTACACTGTGGCAATACTACGGAGATGGCCATTGTTTGTTTCAACAGGATCGAGCTCCCTGCCATACTGCAAGGCGTGTGCAGGACTGGTTTCGTGAAAATAAGGTGGATTTGTTAGACTGGCCTGCTCAGAGCCCCGATCTCAACCCAATCGAGCACATGTGGGACGAACTAGAGACGGATACGAAACCGCACACCACGCCCGGCTTCACTTGCATCTCTTGCATCAGCTCTGCAAAAGGAATGGCGAGCCATTCCTGCACAGACTTACCGAAAACTGGTGGAAAGTATGCCTCGACGTGTTGACGCTGTAATAAAAGCAAAGGGTGGACCTACTGGTTACTAAATGCCATAATAAAACCATTTTTCCCAAAACCATGCGGTGTCCGAATACTTTTGATCATATAGTGTATATATATATATATATATTATATATATATATATATATATATTAGGGTGGTCCAAAAAATAAAATTTTGTAATTTTTTACCTCCACATGGCTGCTCCTGTTCCTATATCTATCAAACATCTCTATGCCAAATTTCAGCCAAATTGAATGATATTTACTGGTCGCTATGAATTTAATTTTACTAATTTTCTAGTAGATTGATCTTCTGGGTTAAAAAATTAAAAAAACAAGGGCAAATACTAGTTTATTTGTTTGAAAACATTAAATCTCAAAGAAAACAGCTTTTTTTTTTTAGAAAACAGAATAACTCTTAAAAAAAACATTAATGTTTAAAGAACAAAAATGATATGTTTGATAGAAAATTACAGTTATCATTCGTTTATAATATACATCATTACTTAGATTAACGCTTCATCACTGACCCCTTCGAAGACAATGAGTGGTCTTGCCGATGTTTTCCTACTAATCGGAGGATGAATTGTTTTTGTTCTCCATCCTTCGTCAAAGATGTATTATATGCCTTGATAAGGGCGATACCCCTCTCCGCCGAATCATTGACAACTTTTAGGTTGATCGCCTCTATGCGTCGAAACTCTTGAAAGCAATCATCCTCCGTCCAGGAATTGGGATCGGTCCTCAGGAAGGTATCCTCCGCTGCCTTCCTTCCTTCTTTCTTTAACAGATTGAAGATTCCCAGGGTCCTTTTAGTGACCATTTCCTACAAATTCAAATCTTCAATGTTTCCTTGAAGCTTCAATCGACGAGTAACAGTGGTATTCTCGTTACGTTGGAGGTTTACGACCATCTTCCGTTTGGTCTCGGCATCGACCGTAGGATCGAAGAATGCAAGGCCGATGAGATGCCCTCCAAGATACCACAGGTGCCGTTGAAGAGCTGTGGATGTTGCTTTGGAAATGGTCTGATTTGGGTACTTTTGCAAGATTTGAAGAAGCAGAATATCGTTGAAAGGAGCGTTGATTCCGACGGTGGCCTCGTTCCCAAAACGTGCGTAGACCAAGGCGATAAACAGAGAGAGCTCGGTGATATTCTCCGTCTCACGTGCTGTCAGCTGTAGTTCATGCTTGAACAGATAAATTTTGAGGACCTTGACTTCTTTCTCATCACGGCACCCGAGGAAGGTGAGGCAGAGTCGTAGCAATTCCTTGTAGTCATCACGCGATTGTTTAGACTCCAGTGCCTTTGTGAAGTACTGGATCATTTCCTCTCGAAGCTGAACATCTTTGGATCTCCGAATAGGTTGTTTGAAGCCTTCACGAAGGAATCCTTCTGAAGTGATGGCCATTTTTTCTGAAATCGTTTAAAGAGAGTCATTTCTGGGCCACCTGTGGGTCCAAGAAGTGCGTTGCAGGTGTTTGGCAAGACGACTTCAAGGATATGATGTCGACAAGTGATCCAGACAAGTTCCCTCCCTACTACTTTTTCAATCATGGTACAGGCTCTACTGTGAAGCCCAGTATTAGCCGCAGTTGTGTCAAATACGAGACCTTAGATCTCACCGCGAAGATTCCAGTCATCAATCGTCGAAATGCAAGCCTTGGCCTGTTCTTCGCCTGTAGTTCGTTGTATTTTTGGCAAGGCTAGGAGTTTTTCCATTCCATTTCCCTTAACGATTACCGCAGTTCGTTCGGCTGTTTCCTTTGCGCCACCGATGTTGGGAAGTAGTTTCCCATTCCAGTGAAGAAGAAGGGGTCCTTCGACAGAAAACGAAGCTTGATCCTCTTTGGCTGCTGCCTGCCTTGCTTGCCTTCTTGAACGACGGATGGAGCTGCGTGAAAGTCATTGTAGAAATATCATAACCAAGGGCTTGAGCGGCTGATCCAGCATTGAAGACTGCGCCTCGATCGGGAAAGTTGACGAGATCAAGAGCAGCAACCACATCTGGTGATGTGAAGATATTGTTTCGTTTCTGAGGATGAGAGTGTACATTTGCTCTTCCGGTCGAAGTCGACGGACGATAATCATCGTCTTCAGCGTTGAATTCTTCAGAGGATGAAGTGGATGTGCTGGATGATGGAAGAGCAGTAGCTCCAGCTTGGAATGCAGCCTCTCTTTCTTTGTACCTTAGAGCTATGTCAACATCTTTCTCCTGTCGATATCTCTTGCGGTATTCCTTGGCAAAATTAATCTTGTCAGGGCCTGCCATACTGCAGGAAAAGACGTCTTCTTGTTGCATCATCGAGAATTGGCGGTCTTCTTCATTGTCTATCACCTTCAAGGCGTCCTTCGAGGCAACGTCGAAAAGCTCTGAGGGAGTCTCTTGGAACATGCTCTCTTTCACTCTGCAGCTTTGTAGCTGCGTCTTGCAGTTTTTCTTCAACGCAAGTAACGCTTCGTACAGCTTTGACAGCTTCCTAACGCAGGAATCGACTCGCTGTGTAGGAATCCTTCCTCTCTGCCATACTTGGAGGGCCTCTTTTCAGACCAAGTTGTAGCTCTCTTTCAAGGTCTTCAACTGTTCATGGTAGTGAAACTGAACCAAACGAAGCACATCACCACATGTGGGTAGCCTTGCAGTTGATGACTCGTTGCCGGGCTTTCCTAGAACCCGCGTTTCTGCAGATGAGCGAGTACTTCTAGCCATAACCTGAAAAATGATAGAGAAAATAATGCATTAACCAAAGCACAATTATACAAATGTTAAAGTAAAAAAATTGATTACAGTGGTTAGTGGTAGATGGGTAAGAAGATAGTCAAATTTTAAAAAATATATTTAAGAATAAGTAAATAATAAACTTCAAGAGACATAAGATTATATACTATACAATTTTAATCATTTAATTGAATAGTAACATCCTTACCGGTTATAAATGTGCTTATAAAGAACATAATTATCTATATATGTATATGTATTTATACTGAATAAATATAATACAAATGAATTAATATTTAATATATATGAATTAATAATTATATATATATATATATATATATATATGTTATAATGTTTCAGACCAACAAAGACCCTAGGATCCACTCATGGCTGGTCTACCTAACTGTGTTCGTAATTGTGTATTGTGTATGTCCTCCGTGTTGGCGGAGGGGACCTACAATTTTACGTGGGTTCCGAACCACAAGAACATAAGAAATTTATGTAACAACTGCCTGTACATTCGC
Organism: Bathynomus jamesi; assembly: GCA_023014485.1. NCBI lineage: Eukaryota > Metazoa > Arthropoda > Malacostraca > Isopoda > Cirolanidae > Bathynomus > Bathynomus jamesi. The sequence goes on from JAJOZX010000560.1 coordinate 431,144, forward strand.
AACGACCAATTTTTGCAAAAGTAAATAATTAGCAATTAAAAACTAATTAATTATCGATTTAAAACTAAAGATATATATGAATTAATAATAAATATATATGAATTAATACTTACATCAGATACTATTCCTAAGCTCTTGAAGTTTGAACGAACTTAAAATCGTCCTCCAACAAGTTTAAACTTGAAATGATGCATGAGTAAATGATTTGTGTGATTCACAAACAGCATTATACAAAAAATCGAACAATTGTATCATCCTCTGAAAGGTGGGCAGAGTCAATGTGGTGTGACTGCCGCGTCCTCTAAAAATGAAGCGGGTAGAAAATGATTAGCTAATTAATTAATTGAAAATGTGAAAATCATAGCGACCTCTTATTATGTACTAAATCGACAGATATTTTGCACAAAATCACCTCATATCTAAAGGAATAAAAGCAGCGATGTGGAGAGCATTTCCAACTATTTTGAAATTTTAGCCGAAATTTTGGACCACCCTAATATATATATATATATATATATATATATATATATAGAGAGAGAGAGAGAGAGAGAGAGAGAGGAGAGAGGAGAAGCTGTTAGTCGTATGAGGTGCAAATAAACCAACAATTTAAATCTCTCTTTATTTTAAATTATATTACTCTATGTCGATGTTTTACCTGAATAAATTATAGTTATTGCTTTAAGGATTAATAAAAGGCTACTCATTTCAATGTTGCAGTTTGCTGAATAATATAATAAAGAGATGTGGGCAGTGAAAATAAACCTGCGGAGAGAATAAGCCAAATTTGATAAAAACAGACCTTCATGTGAAAATAAATCTGCGGAGACAATAAGCCAAATTTGATAAAAACACGCCTTCGTTATTCGTGAAGGTGACCAATCAGGACTTCAATGCCCAAAGCGTTGGTCCGTTACATCGGTTTTTCTACTGTTGATTGGCACACACATTTAAGATAACCCGCCCAGTAACATTGACAACCAATCAACAAACTTACGAATCGCCTATTAGTCTTCTGGGGGTGATGTTTACAATTGGGAAACATGCATATAAAAGGAAGTATTTTCAGCTGGAACTCACAGCAGTTATTTTACCAGTGAATAAACACACGCATCATAAGTCAGTCACAACCGATCGGGATGGATTATTTTCAACGCAAGCCGTTGATGTCATTTGCAATGACGCTCAGTACGATCCGGCGCAAGGGATTGCAGTTGAAATGTGAGTATAAAAATTTATGTACCTGTATTTCAATTTTTTTTGTGGCCTATATTTAGTCGCGAACTTGTTACTTATTTTAGTGTTCCGGAGGATGTTATTAGGGGAACGCTCTTGAGCACCATTAAGTGTTTCCTTCGTGATTATTTTATATATATATATTATTTCATATACTGGGTGATCCAGATAAATGGGACCCATAAAAAAAAGCCAAATATTCTTAATATTTAATTCCTTTCATACAAACTATACATCATTCGAAAGAGTAGAGTTACAAGTTTATTATGAAATATTTATTTTTTAAAAATGACTCCTTTCAAATGTGCTCCATTAGTTGCCAAGCATTCCAGTGTTCTCGCTTGTAAGTTCTGCATCACTTTTGCAAGAGTGTGCGGTGGTATGGCCTGTATCTCATTTGTGATGGCGGCCTTCAATTCTTGCAAGGTCGTTGGGTTATTTCTGTAGACCCTACTCTTTAAATATCCCCAGAGATAATAATCTAAGGGAGAAAAATCCGGAGACCTTGCGGGCCATTCAAAGTCTCCAAATCTTGAGATTAACTCGCCTGGAAACGTTTGACGCAAAACTGCCATGCAGTTCCTCGTGCTATGGCAGGTAGCTCCGTCTTGTTGGAACCAGTGGTTTTCTAGACAAAGATCTCTTAATTTAGGAATAAGGAAATCGGTCAACATTTTTTCGTAGCGATCACCATTTACAGTGACCGTGTTTCCGGTGGAATCCTCGAAAAAGTACGGCCCTATGATCTGAGATGCAGTAAGACCACACCAAACAGTTACACGCTGACTATGCAACGGGACTTCGGTAATATTCAATGGATTTTCTGTTGCCCAGAAACGACAATTTTGTTTGTTTACAGTTCCATTCAAGTGAAAATGGGCTTCGTCTGACATAATCAAAGTTGCTAGAAAATTGGTGGTGTCATTTACCTTCTGTTGGATCCATTGACAGAATTGTCGTCTTCGTGCGAAATCTCCATCGTGTAGTTGTTGCACTGTTTGAATTTTATATGGAAAGAGCATTAAATTTTGCTTGAATATACGATGTGTTGTTGTTCCATATCCAACTCCTAACAGCTGAGAAGCACGTCTGATGCTTATGTTAGGATTATCCTGTACAATTTCATGAGTTCTGTTAATGATCTCGTCTATCCTTGCTGTGCGCACTCTTCCAGTTGGTTTTCTTTTTCCAATGCTGCCAGTTAGGGAAAAATTTCTGACACACCCACGGATTACTTTCTAAGAAGGTGATTTTGACATCTGAAAATTTGTCTTGAAAGATCTTTGAGCTGAAACTACACTTCTTCCATGCTCATAATATTGCTCAGTTATGAAACGCAGCTGTTCCACAGTCCATGCAGTCATCTTGAAGGGTTAGTTTTAACTAACACTTTTATTTTGTTTTGTATCTTATCTTGTCTTGTATTGTCAAAACCTATACAATCCTGTACAAACTTGTAACTATCCTCTTTCGAATGATGCGTATGATTTTATAAAAGGACTTATACTTTAAGAGTTACAGGGGTTTCTTTTGGGTCCCATTTCTCTGGATCACCCTTTATATATATATATATATATATATATATATATATATATATATATATATTATTTCATTTTTCATTTGTTCGTTATTTCTCTTCCTCGTGTGCAGAACGCTCCTCTATACTTACGTCGTTTCTATACATTAATATACTGCGTGGTCATTGCAGTTAAATATATATATATATATATATATATATATATATATATATATTATTTCATATATATATATATATTATTTCATATATATATATATATATATATATATTATTTCATATATATATATATATGAAATAATCACGAAGGAAATAGAAAGGTGCTCAAGAGCGTCCGCCTAATAACATCCTCAGGAACACTAAAATAAATAAGTTCGCGACTAAATATAGGCCACAAAAATAAATAAATAAATATATATATATATATATATATATATGCATACAACTGCAATGACCGCGCAGTATATAAATGAATAGAAACGACATAAGTGTTAAGGAACGTTTCTGCACACGAGGAGGAGAGATAACGAATAAATGAAAAATGAGGCGAACCGCCCGGGAATCGAACCCAGGGCCTTCCAATTGCCGGTTGGACGCGCTACCATTATGCTACGGTCCTCGCTTAATCACAAATCGAAATTCTCCCACATAGGGCAGAAACCAATGCCCTGAGAGGGCACCCTCGCAAATCGTGAATATGCGCATTTCGATTTGTGATTAAGCGAGGTCCGTAGCATAATGGTAGCGCGTCCAACCGGCAATTGGAAGGCCCTGGGTTCGATTCCCGGGCGGTTCGCCTCATTTTTCATTTATTCGTTATCTCTCCTCCTCGTGTGCAGAAACGTTCCTTAACACTTATGTCGTTTCTATTCATTTATATACTGCGCGGTCATTGCAGTTGTATGCGCATATTCACGATTTGCGAGGGTGCCCTCTCAGGGCATTGGTTTCTGCCCTATGTGGGAGAATTTCGATTTGTGATTAAGCGAGGACCGTAGCATAATGGTAGCGCGTCCAACCGGCAATTGGAAGGCCCTGGGTTCGATTCCCGGGCGGTTCGCCTCATTTTTCATTTATTCGTTATCTCTCCTCCTCGTGTGCAGAAACGTTCCTTAACACTTATGTCGTTTCTATTCATATATATAATATATATATATATATATGGAGGGGCTGTAGTAATTTTTCTTAATCTCATTACATTTTATTGTAAAATGTTTTATCAAAACAGTAGGTATCCCCAATTTTTAATTATGGATTGGTTTGCATTAGTTATTAACAATTAATATTATGGTAAAGTACTGTAACTCCTTGTAACTATCTTCCTATATATATATATATATATATATAGGTCCTCATCGGACCTTTAAGGAGAAAGGATAATTCTAAATTATTTGATGAGTTCATATATTTTTGTGAATCTTTTTTAATAAAAACCCCTTTGCTTTTCATAAAAAACACATACAGAGTACGTATATATATATATATATATATATATATATATTTATACGTGTGTGTATATATATATATATATATGCACACACACACAGACACATATATATGTATATATATATTATATATATATATATATATACACTCGTATATATATATATTGTATATAATATACATATATATATATACGTACTCTGTATGTGTTTTTTATGAAAAGCAAAGGGGTTTTTATTAAAAAAGATTCACAAAAATATATGAACTCATCAAATAATTTAAAATTATCCTTTCTCCTTAAAGGTCCGATGAGGAACTGACTCGTGTTATAGCTACTTTTCGTGATAGTTTTGAAGAAATGCATGTCGTGGACCTCTATACGGGGGTGGAAGTTTTGCCGTGCAGTGAACCAAGCGATTGCCCATCATCAACGAAATAATGTAAGCTTTTTTATTTTTCTCGTGTTTCGGGTAAGAGCTTTTTTTCTTTTTCATGTTTTTCGGGTAAGAAGAAGACGCAGTGTATTTTCATCAATTTATTAAATGATAGAAATCATGTTTTATAAAATAGCATAATTTTTTATATCCATCTTAATTTAGTTACAGAATTAGTTTCCGTTACATTTTAAATAAGCTACAGAATACACAAACTAATACCACTGGGGACAATATTGATGCAATTATTCATTTTATATATACAAGAAAAACATCATACAACACATCAAGTGCGCACAAACGGGAACCTTTTTTTATCTGTCTGCATACCATTTGATCATTCCGCTCAGTGTGACACGGGTCGAATAATTTTAAAAAATTTATAAATTCCTTTCCACGTGACATGTGCCAGAGAAATGAAAGGCAATACATGCCACATACGTTATGTAGGTCTTCCAGAAATTTTACAATAATAACGTCATTCCATGGATGAGTCCTGAGTGAATTAAAATAGTACAGGCGGTCCCTATTTTTAAAGTACAGGGTGAGTTAAAAGTCTCCATACACAGGCAAAATGTTCACTTTATTATGCAATCACTTGTAAGTCACAAAATATGCTCTATGTGGGCACCATTACACTGAATGCACATACAGATGCGTTCCTCTCAGTCATGGCAAACGCGCGTTAACACGTCTGGTGTTATGCGTGCACACTCATCAAGAATGCGTTCCTTTAGGTGGTCCATGTTTTGCATTTTCACCTGGTACATCATGGCTTTCAAGTGCCCCCACAAGTAAAAATCAAGGGGGGTGAGGTCTGGGGACCTTGGATGCCACTCCACCGGACCACGGCGGCCAATCCAGCTGAAAGTACGCTGGAAATCCCCCGTCCTCGTTCAGCAGGGACGGCATGACTGTGTCTTGCAGCATGTTTAGCTACATTTCGGCATTCAGATTGGTGTCAATGAAAAGAGGGCCAACAATTGTGTTGCCCCATATCCCGCACCACACCATCACTTTTCCAGCGCCTTGCGTCTTTGATGGACTCATCCAGTGCGGTTTGTCATCATTCCAATAACGTACGTTTTGACGATTAACCTCTCCATGAACATAAAAGTTGGCTTCATCTGAAAACAGGATGCCAGCCGAGAACTCTGTGTCTTCGTCCCCTTTTGTTCTTGCCCATTCACAGAATTCCAGCCGCCTGTCCGGGTCGTCTTCGCTAAGATACTGCAACATTTGCATTTTGTATGGATGCCATCTGTGCTCTTTCATAATGCGGACGATACTCCTTTGGCTGACACCGCATTCTGTAGACATCCGTCGAGTGCTTTTTTGGAGACCCATTGCGAACGCTGCCAGCACCATGGTTCGTGGACAGCCACTTCTCGGTTGGTCTGCAACACTTCCAGTCTTCTTGAACTTCTCAATGAGTTTGGCAAGGGTGTCGTGTGTGATGTGCGTGCCGGGGGCGTGTCGTCTCCTATTAAAATCCTCGGCAACCTTGCGACAGCTTCCTGATCCTGCCAGAAGAATGATCTCTATACGCTCTTCTTGGGACAAAGGCATCTCAGCACATCACCAACAAAAATATAAAAATTAAATAATCATTTACTTATCATGACCATTTTGCCTATGTATGGAGACTTTTTACTCACCCTGTAGATAGCTATCCAATGAAACCCTTCACCACCAATAATATCCGTGTTTACAAGAAGACCTCCGCATTTTCTCGTAGTTGGCAATTTCAATGTTTCATTCTTCGCAAACACCGATAAATTTGGAGCGCGTGATTCGTTCACTATTCATTACTCTCTGAAGTGTAAAGCGTCCGTTTTAAAAGTCAGTGACAACACCCCTAAATCTGTCAATTTCTATTAGGGCTTGTGACTCGAGGTATCCTAGTACACTAATAGGCGCGTCTATCGGCTTGGCGAATTCGAGTCTGACTGAGATGTTTCCACTGTGCTGTGGACTTAAATGTGAATTTACACTAGCAGATAAGTCAGGTGTGATGTCAAACGGATAAAGGTTAAATTGCTCGATGAATTCTTTCTGCGTTACCCCTGCGTCTGATGAATAATCTGTATCCAATGCCCCGTCCAGCGCAACCCCATTGACGTATAGAGTTATATTTTTAAGGCCGATATTCTCGAATTTAAAGGCGTTCTTTTTATATTTTTCATTCACTGAAGCGTGTTCCTACATTCCAATTAATATCCTTTTAGATAGAACTCCCAGGGCCACGGTTTCTGTCTGTTTCGTGGCCAACCCCGTTGGCACCGTGTATAGTTTGATCTGTACTCTGTTAATTGAGTATTTTACTGTGGCATGTATTAAATTTTTATCAATTTCTATTTGTTTTGGTGAAATAATTTCACATGGCGTACGCGAAGGTATGTTTCCATAATATGAATCACAACGGGCTTTGCACCCTCTTCTTGATCAGCCCCCAGGTTTAAACAGCTCTCAGGATTCGTGCGGGTGAGCTTTATTTTCATATCGACCACTTCTCCTGGAATGTGAAGTCTGTATGCAGTCGCCCAAAACACTCATATATCTTCATTTTAGAATTTGGTAAATTTGTCCTTTATACTGTTTTCGTCTTTAGCCTGATAATAGCCCTCATCAGTTAAAAAGGTATCCTTCGCTTCTTTGGAAAATTTCAGCACATTTTCCAGGCTCGTAGGTGATAGTACTCCGTTCCTGTCGAGATGATGACCTGATTTAAATATACGTCACACTGGTTGAATATGGAGTGCATAAGGTTTGTTTCAGGGTATACAACATATTTGTCATCGCAGTACGTTCCATGAGGATGGGCAATACGTACTTTAGCGAACATGTGCACGCAGCTTGGATAAAAAAAGTAAGGACCTGAGCTGGGTATCACGAATTCTATAAGCTCACTCGGAGAACTAATTGTGTTTAACGGATTAATTGTAATAAAGTCACTGTGCTCAATAGAAACTTGAGTTGGGGGCATGTCGGAGAGGGACAGCTCCGATTTACAACATTGTGATCTACACGGATGGATGAAGCATGCCATGACGAGTCAGAAATAGTGCCACCTCTCTCGACAAGTAGTAAACAGCCTATGAATCATGAGAACAATGTCCTTAGCTTATATCAGTAAAAAAAATGGTAAACCATAGGTTTCTGGCGCTTAGAACACTTCTTTTTTGATGTCTTTTTACGTTTAACGCCACGAGCTGGTAACCCATTCTTCCGGACAGGCCTTTTCTTCTTCCAACCACCACATATTTTTCTCTTTGCATCTTTGATGATTTGGTTCCGTGTACGCTTTAAACGTTTTTTTTAGAGCTTCTTTAGGTTTAGCCCCAGCTATTATGTCTTCTACCGTGTTAAAACCTGATTGTAACGCTTTCCTCCCGAGATATCTGGCACCCCTCTTCAGCAGGGGGACAGCCGTACGTAGTATGGTTGAAAAAATGAAACCAAGCCCACTCCCACGCTGGTATCTCACACCTCGATAGACTGTGAAAGGCTTTCGATCCATTATAACTCAGTGCGTCGAAAGTGCAGCTTCACTGTTAAGCTCCCATCACCGACTGGGAATTTTTTTCCCTCAATCGTTCTTATACAGGGTGTTTCAGGAGGAAAGGTCAATACTTCAGGAGGTGATAGTATCGGTCATTGTGAGAAAAAAAATTCATATGAACATGTGTCTAATTCTAAATGGTTACGGAGATAGAGCTGTTTGAATCTGATGCGCGCGCAGCGCTTCCTCCCCCTTCCCTCCCCTATAACCTTGAACCATGTAAGCTGTATTGTAAGCATGTAACATAAGCCAATCGACAGTTGACTGTTGTGGGTGACATTGTTTGGTGTTTGAAGCAGTGTTAAGAACAGTGATGTAGGTCTCGAGATCGGTAACGGTCTCGAGACCGATCTCGAGACCCAATTTGCAGATCTCGATCTCGGTCTCCGCTATTTAGATCTCGGTCTCGATCTCGGTCTCGACAGACGCGGTCTCGGATTTTCTCCCCAAGACCTTTCGAGACCTCTCGAGACCGTAATGAAAAATACATGTTATTGGCATACTCATGATGGTGGCTTGGTTGAACATACACAATTCAGAATGTTTATGAAAGTTTGTAAAAGTAAGGGACTCTAGGTATTCACTAATCAGTCACCCTGTTTAGAGTTGCTACGTTTGTCTTGCGGGGGGGGGGGTCTGGATTTTTTTAGGTTAGGTTGGTCTCGATCTCGATCTCGGTCTCGAATTTTAAGGGTCTCGATCTCGGAAGGTAGATCTCGATCTCGAACCTTTGATCTCGGTCTCGATCTTGGTCTCACAGGATCAGGTCTCGGTCTCGGACTTGGTGGTCTCGACTACATCACTGGTTAAGAATGCCACACACCTTCACACATGCCGAATATGCAGATACGGTGTATGTCTACGGTTTTTGCGATGGAAGTGCAACAGCTGCTGTTGCAGAACACCGTCGACGGTTTCCGAACCGCAGAATTCCGGATCGAAGAGTGTTTACCAGGGTTTTCAACACATTGCGTGAGATTGGTACACTTCCCAGCGCTCATGTTTCATCTGAACGTGAAGTTCAAGATGTGGATGAAGTGGAAAACATTCTTCAGTTGGTAGAGCGTAGTCCTACTACTAGCTCACGAAGAATTTCTACACGTTTCGGTGTACCACACACAAGAGTATGGCGAACATTATGTGAGGAAGGCTTGCATCCATATCATGTACAGCGTGTACAACACCTTCAACCAGGAGACGCTGCCATGCGACTGGAATTTTGTCATTGGGTAAATGCTAATCGCCGATTGCTTCGATTAATACTGTTCACCGATGAAGCTACTTTCACCCGTGACGGTATGAACAACACTCGTAACTCTCATCGGTGGTCAGACGAAAATCCAAATGCCACTGTGGAAACAAATTTTCAACATCGCTTCTCTGCCAATGTGTGGTGCGGTATCATCGATGATCAGCTGATTGGCCCTGTTACTTTACAGGACAAAGTTACCTAGAATTTCTGCAAAATGGATTGCCAGGACTATTGGCGGATGTTGCTTTGGCTACACTCGCTGGTATGTACTTTCAGCATGACGGAGCTCCTCCACATTCTACCCGTCTGGTGATGCAGTACCTAACTCAAACTTTCCCTGGTCGATGGATCGGCCGCGGTGGTCCCATTCAATGGCCACCAAGGTCTCCAGACCTCTCTCCGTTAGATTATTGTTTGTGGGGATGGATGAAAAGTCAAGTTTACAAAAGAAAGGTGGATACACGAGACGAATTGCTCGCGCGCATTTTGGATGCTGCTGCCCGCATAAAGGAACGTCAAGATCAACTCAGACGAACAACACGCGATCTTCGCACACGAGTTGCAAAGTGCATTGAGGTTGACGGTGGAATTTTCGAAAACGTATTGTAAACTGTAACAAATTTGTCATTTCAGTATCTGATACCATTCAAAATGCCAATGTTTAAACATTAAATGTTAGAAACAGTAATTGGTTTCTCTTTCTTGATTACCATTAACAATGCTTTTGTATTTGTAGATTCAAACAGCTCTATCTCCGTAACCATTCAGAATTAGACACATGTTCTTATGAACTTTTTTTCTCACAATGACCGATACTCTCACCTCCCGAAGTATTGACCTTTCCTCCTGAAACACCCTGTATATATTGAGATATTGGTTAACAGATTAGCTGCGACATTTACATAATGGGGCCTGTCATATGTAATACTCAAGCTCTTCCCTCTATGGTTGGGGATGGGCGCTATGCGCAATAGGCGTGCCTGGGTATCCCCAACAAACTGGTGCTTTACTATATTGCTGTAAATATAGCACATGTTTGGGTGTGTATAGCCGTCACTCAATTTCTCCAATTTCATCTGATACATTAGGCTGGACAATTCATGTTGTGTCTCGTGAAAGGTATGTCTTTGGAAGGCTGTTCGATGTCGCCCTTCGGTTATAATTCTGAACAGCCCTTTGTCTTTAGTATTTCTGTTAGCCTGTGATTTTAGGATCAGAGTATATGTATGGGGATCTTTGTTGACGATTTCGTATACTAAATCAGCCGTATGATTTGATCTTTTTAAACTAAAGTTTAAGTCTCTCACAACATCCTCGGCCGTACCATAACGGCCCGGACCTAGTGTTACTACTCTAGTGTAATACCGTGCATCCCCAATCCGGGCGATACGTATGGTTTCATCCCGAGTTACCCCTGCCTTTCCACATTCATCAAGGTCTCTAAGAACCGTAGAAACGGCTTCTTTATAATCAATACTTAAAAAAGTGTGTCCAGATGAATTTTGTATATTCCAACCTCATACCAATCACGACCCAATTCAATGGGTCCGTGGAGTTCTGCTACAAAGTTGGCTAGGGTGGTGTTAGGGTGTACAGAGAGAGAAGAGGAGGGTAGTGTGATGTAGAAATGGTTAGGCGCCATATTGCCTACTATTTAAGCTTCATTATTGCATCAGCTTTTATTTAGGTGTTGAAACTTTCTGGGTACCTTCGCCATTTCACCAGGTACATTTTTCTCTTCCCTGAGCCTTTGCTTCCTAATTTTTTTTCAATTTTAAACACTTTTTTTCCTAAATTAAATGTCACTTTCTGCAGCTTCTCGCGGTAAAAGCCTCCTGCGATTTCTTCCCCATTCAAATCTTCAACGTAATACATCATTATCTCGCCTTTAGGTCTCATAGCACTAACTTTAAAAATGTCACGTGTCCAGCCTTGCTCAAATCCTTTCGCGAATTTATTTCCTGAACGCGACAGCCTTACATTATCATTGATTTTAAAACGTGCAAAGTATGGCGGTACTCTACGAATATATGTTCGCTCACCTCTTTCTAAAATCTCGTTAGGTGTTGTCCCAATCATGCGATGGAGTGATCGGTTGCATGATGAGGCCAATGATTCCAGAATGTCTATATTTGTATGTGTTTTTATGTGTAAAATAGTGTTGCATGCGTTCCTTTATGGTACGTTGAACTCTTTCAGCTAAAGAGGCCTTATGTATAGAATTGCTAGTGTAGTAACTGATATTAAACTCAGAGCATGTTCTAAAAAGATCGGCCTATAAATTCTTTCCCCATATCCGTACAAAAATAGGAAGGAACCCTGTTTTCTTTCAACATCAGCGTTTTGGTGGCTTTAGCAACTGTTTCAGGTGATTTATTTTTCAGAGGAATTAGCCACAGATATCTAGAGAATATATCTATTATGAGTAGGATGTAGCGGTAACTATCGTTATACACTGAATATCTTTGCATGTCTGTAAATTTGCTTGCCAAATAGAGTCAATCGATGCCGCTGTTGTTTTGGCTGTTTTAAACTTTTTTCTCAGAGGCTTATGAAGTGTATAAGCATTCTGCTCCCGCAAAAAACTCTGAACATCTTTTTTCCCTACTCCATTATTATAAACACCTCTGTACAGTCTATCAACACCGGCGTAGGAGGCTGGGCTAGAAATGTCATAATAACGTCTTCTTAATATGTTAGCCATTTACGTATTTTAGAGGCACGTGGAGAGGGTTGACCGTTGTTGTTTGGACTCTTCTTTCTCCTCTTCAGAGATGTTACCGCTGGGGGTGATGGCGTTCTCAGTTGTGGCATATGTGAGGCATGCTCCACGTCTTTTAACCTGTTCAGATTTCCTATCAATGTTTTGGGGACATTTATTCGTTGTAGTCTTGCCTTAATATGCTTCCATCCTGATGGTGAGGCCTATCCCACTTTCTGCTGAAATCATGGACGATGTCAACGATATTCGAGTCCTGTACCTTTGTTCCTTCCACAATGATCTCACCTGTATCGGTTCACAGTAAGTTAGGAACTCATTCAATAGGATGCTTCCATCCTGATGGTGAGGGCCTATCCCACTTTCTCACCAGAGCATGGACGATGTCAACGATATTCGAGCCCCGTACCTTTGTTCCTTCCACATTGATCTCACCTGTATCGGTCTACTGTATGTTGGGATCCTCATTCTATAGATTATAAAGACTTAAACCTTTATTCCTCAATGTATGTTGGAGGCAACTTTGTAATACATGCTCGATATGTTGTGGGGCCGACCCGTTATTCTTTGGTTGGTCAGCTCTATCGTCGAACCCAGGCCCTATGTCGCCATGCTCATTGTTGTCCGTGCTGTGCCTAATAACCACGGGGATCTCTGTCGGATTCTTATAATTTTTGTACTCGTGAAGAAATTTCTGCAGAGCTTCTTGGTATAAGATTCTTTTCTCATCAGGTGATTTTTCACTATTTAATAGGGCTAACAATTCCCTCTCCATTCTTTTAAGCCTGCTTTTACGGGGTTCTAGAACCGTGTCTGGACTCTGAGCTTTGCATTGAAGCATACACCTCGTGTGGAAACACTACCATTTTCTTCATTATATTAATCTAGTCAGTAAAGGACCCGAAACTGAAAATAAGATGGGGAGGAATGATCCCCCGCTTTGTACAATAATTCGTTTTTTCTTCCCCACAGTATGACTTTTATGAGCGAGTGTTCGTATTATGTTCTTGTAACGGCGTAGGCGAGCCTTCTGGAGGGGTTTTATTGATACATTGCAATTTATAACGTTAAGACAGATTTCACAGATGTATTTTAAAAAGTCGGAGTCGATATTTTCAACAAAAATCTGTTGCATTGCCCGAGGCAGTCGATGATAGATTTTTATTAATTCATGGTATTTCTTTAGTCTTTGTCATTCTGGAATATACACCGTTTCACGCTCGTTTGGAAATATATTCGTTCTTAGAAACACCCTAAACCTGTTTCGCGGATGAAGGTCACAAAGCAAATATCCATAACGTTGATTCGTAGCTTCTTTATAAACTGCCAAAAAATCTTACGCTGATTTGGGAAAATTTAAATGATGTTCTTTATATTCTACAATCTTGTTTTTCCTCTTCTTCCACAGAACCGTGAATGACGATGAGGTTCAGCATCATGTCCTCATCATCGATATTACAGGCGACCCCGATGACAGTGTAGTTGTTGTCACAGACTCCACCCCCGCTGACGAGCCCACACCAGCGACACCTGTAGCTCCATCACGCGAAAGTTAAAAGCGGAAGCATGATGAAGAACCTTCCACGGCAGGTATAAAGCGTGCCAGGAGTGCATCGGTTGTTAAACCCCCAGTAATAGAACCTCAACCCTCTACGTCTTACGACACAACTCCCACACTAGCTCCTTCCTCAAATAAAGAAACATCCTCCACAACAGCAGCAGCTTCTCGTTCTGTAGAAGATGGCATAACATTCGAGTTGGTGCGCACCGCCACCCCCACCCCAGCCCTACTAGAAATCGGTATATAGTCAGGGTTGACCCTGGATCCATGTATATCAATGGTGTTGAACACGTGAACACGGACTACGGTGCGTAGTTGAACATATTGTGGAATTTGCCCTTCAGAACCGCGACGAACCTGAAATCAGGACGAGGCTGTCCTTCGGATTCGGGTCAGATAACGGGGATGTAGATGATTTTTGGGTAGTCATACCATTCAAACGCTTGGCAACTGTAGATATAGAGTATATATTAGGCCGTATAATGCAGACCGACCTCTTAAAGTAGTACAGCATTAAATATGGACAACTTCACGGTAGATATTGACCGTGTATTCCGTGTTGCGGGTCATAGTGACACACCTTATACTCTTAACTTCAATTCCCAGGCTATTTACAGGCGGCATATAAACACCGATCGTGGTTGCGGCTTTATAGCATTTGTCTTGGCCCGTATGTTTACTGTGCTAAATACACGGGCCTAAAAATTTTTGTTGCCTACGGTTGTGCAGCGTGCTCGTAAACTGGTTTCAGATTGCAAGCTTGAGTTTGATTGTAATATGGGTGCTGAAGAGTTGAGAAGGGTGGTGCAGGAAATGTATGTTCGTATAGTTGTATTTGGAATGATGATCGTCGTAGTACTGTGTATATTTTTAAAAGCAGTGTGAGAGATCGTACAAGACCCCTACTTATTTTAGGGCTTTCTGGGACAATGTATCTCCCAATCCGTAATATAAGGGACCTTTACGCGAGTTATGATAAAAGTCGAAAATATGGAAGGCATCACGATTTGTGTAAGCGGTGTCTCGAGTTTCCGGAAGATATAGTGAAACATTGCAAGGATTGCCACATGGTATGTGAGCAGTGTAAAAGCTCCAATTGTGAAAGTCGTGTAGTTGAAACTGAGAAGAGGGATTGTAATGTGTGTAGACGAACATTTTTCAATAATAACTGTTTTGAGTTCCATAAGTCAATTGGCACTTGTAGGAAAATGAGAATCTGTGAATGTGGTATGTTTCATATGATGGATAACTGGGGGAAATTCACACATAAATGTGATGAAATTCATTGTACTACATGCCATGAAAAATATAAGGCGGATGGAGTAAAGCATGTATGATATATGAAAAACGCTAAGCCTAAAAACAGACCTTGTATAACTGTGTACTACGATATAGAAATATATACGGTTGCTGAAACCAAAGAGGTTACCGCACATCTACTTGTAAGCCAGACTATCTGTGATGAGTGCATGGAAGTCGAGTGTGATGAGTGTCACAAATGTTGTAAACGGACAAACGTTTTTAAAACGATTGCACACGACAGTCCCGTGAACTCTTTGTGTCCTATTTTGTCAAGTTAGCGGAGAAGTTAAAAAAATGACTATGTATATTCTTGATCATAACGGGGAAAAATTTGACACGCAGTTCCTTTATAAGGAGCTGCTTGAGCACGAGTCATCTGAGATATTTACAGGTGATCCCTTGAAAAGAGGAAACAAACTTATACAAATGCAAATAAGAGGTAATGTACAGTTTAAAGACACTTTGTTATTCACACCTTGTAAATTAGCCAAGCTACCCAGGGTAATGGGCGTAGCCGCCAAAGTTTCAAAAGTATTTCCCTTACAGTTTCCTCACTAGCGATACTTTAAATAACGTAGTACTACCTCCACCCAAACATTACTTTAACTATGAATGTATGAGTACAGGTGAACATGAAGGTTTTGACCGATACTACAACAGTTTTAATGAATCTAATCCTTAAAATATAGCTGATGAATGTGAGTGTTATTGCGTGAACGATGTGCGCGTGCTTAGAGTATGTTTCCAGGCCTTTAGAAGGATGTACATAGACCGTTTCAAATGCGATCCTTTGCAAGTCGCAACCATGATCGCCTCATTGTGCTTTACGGTGTTCCAGAACAATTTCATGCCTAAAGGCATCTTAGCCGTCAATCACAGAAACAATCCCAGCAGTTAAGGGCACAAGGCTATTTACTGGCTCATACACATACAGCAGCAGACAGGTGTATACATAAAGCATGCCTGCAAGAAGGGGGGAAGTACCCATTAAGTTTAATGGTCGTATTTTTTGGGTTGATGGTCTAAGCCAGGGGTCACCAACCTTTTTTTTTGTTCACCGCCCACTTTTACGATTTTTTGAAAATTAAAAAAGCTTATCGCCCACCTTAGATCAAAAAGAATAAATCAACATAATCGATAAAATAAATAATGAAATAAATGTTTAATTACCTTTAATGTGAGCCCACTAGTGGGCGCTACCGCCCAGGTTGGTGATCCCTGGTCTAAGCGAAAACCGTGTCACTGGTGAGAAGACTGTGTACTCATTTAACGGCTGTTGTTGGCACGGATGCCCACGTCCTGAGTGTGGAATCGTAGGAGATATCCACGGTAGTTCTCCTGCCGACAGTCTTGCATGGACCCGCACCCGCGATCAGCTTATAGGCACCCAGTTCACTCACAAGATCTTGTGGGAGCATGAGTATGATGCGCGGATGGAAACAGATGAACATTATCGTGAAGAGATAAACATGATCAAGCTTTCAATGGTGCTGGATCCTCTCAAATGCGGTGATAGCTTGTTCGGAGGGCGTACAAATCACTTCAAGCTATACTTTCCGCCTACGGAGGGCGTGAACCTCAACTCCATTACTACGACTTCTGCTCTTTATACCCCTATGTGATGAAGAACAATCCGTACCCCGTAGGTGCACCAGAAAAACTGGTAGGACCAGCCCTGCCCACCATCGAGGAATGCTCAGCAAATTTGAACAAGAACTATTTTGGTCTTTCTTTTGGAGACGTGCTCCCCACTCGCGATTTATGGATGCCGATCTTACCCATCGTTATAGACCACAAGCTCATGTTTCCCCTGTGCGTGAAGTGTGCAGAGGAGAACAAAGGGGCTTGTAATCACACAACCAACCAGCGTAAGATCAGAGGCGTATATACAAGCTCTGAGCTGTCCCTAGCCGTTCGCCATGGTTACAGAATATTGAAGATATATAAGGTGTGGAGATTTCAGAAGCTACCCAACCTTTTCACGCCATATATAAACACCTTTTTGAAGGATAAGGTAGAAGCATCAGGGTATCCGCGAGCAGTTGATACCGAAGTTAAAAAATCGGCTTATATTGAACGTTACCGTGACCGTGAAGGGATACAACTTGACCGATCCCAAATTGTAAAGAACCCAGGCAAGCACTTTAGTGCAAAGTTGTGTCTAAATAGTCTTTGGGGAAAATTTGCACAAAATACAGGTAAGGGGAACGTTCACCTAGCCCAAAGTTATAAAGAGGTGTGGGATTATGCCAACGTTGCCGAGAAAGAGATCATGGAGATCGTGAATGTAGGTAATACGTACATAATAAAGTACAACATTACCAAATTGGCCACAGACAAATCGCGGTTACAAACATACCTGTAGCCAGTTTCACGACAGTATACGCGCGCATCAAACTTCGGGGTCTATTGCATTCTCTTGGGCGGAGGATTCTGTACTCCAGCACAGATAGTGTGGTATTCACAACGAGGGAGGCTGAATACATGCCGCCTATTGGTGAATTCCTCGGAGAGTTGACTGATGAGATCAAGGATGAGTATGGAGACATCGCATACGTCGACTCTTTTTTCTCAACAGGTCCAAAAACTTATGAGGTACGGGTGAGGGTGGGGGACTATATGAAATATATCGTGAAGGCTAAGGGTATCACGCTTAACCTGGCGATCATCCGCCCCAACTGAAGGTAGGGACCCACAATTTTCGGTCGCAGAAGCTGGGCGGGCGTGAAGGAACTTAGAGGTACGAAGGTATGTCGTAACACCTATAGGAAACGTTACCAGGTGCCTGGTACCTATGATACCATACCCTTTGGATACCATAACCCTTGATTGCTATATATTATATATATATATGTGTGTGTGTGTGTGTGTGTGTGTATTTACTTGTTAACGATATGTTTATTTTATTTATTATACGTATTCATGTATACATATGTATATACACCTTGAATAATGCGATGATATGTTTATTAAATAAATCGTGTATCAATCAGCGTTTCATTTTCTCCTTTGTGTATGTGTGTGTGTGTGTGTGTGTGTGTGTGTGTGTGTACAGGAAAAGTCCTAAGCTCCACCCCTGTATGATCGACCAATGGTCACCACTTGACTCCTGCTAATACCTGGGCATATCTCTACCCCTGCGTGCTCAGTTGACCGCTGCAAGCACTGGATCTCAGACTTGTATTTGATGAAATTTCACGTAGACGAAAAATAGTGACGTTTACCCTTAATATTGCTTGCTCGACGTTTATGAAGTGGTATCCGATAAAGTGTGAAGATATGGTGGATACTAAAAGACTCCTTACCCTCCCTCCTTTGAGACTCTTAAGGCTACATTAAACCGTGCGAAGATTGAGGAACAAGAGCTTCAAATACTCTACGGCTATTCTTGCGAGAGCATTGCAGGATTTCGTGGTACAAACGATGTAATGGACTATGTTGTAGGACTAAACTGCATAAAAGTTTACATATACAGTGAAGTGGAAGAAACAACACGTGCAGAAGAGAAGCAACGGTTATGGTTAGTGAGTCTTGTTGATGAGTGGTGTGACAAGCGGGATTATATCATGTTGCATCAGACC
This sequence comes from Bathynomus jamesi, assembly GCA_023014485.1. Classification (NCBI taxonomy): domain Eukaryota; kingdom Metazoa; phylum Arthropoda; class Malacostraca; order Isopoda; family Cirolanidae; genus Bathynomus; species Bathynomus jamesi. Next base: position 449,765 of record JAJOZX010000560.1, read on the forward strand.
GAGTACTCGTACCCTGCGGCTGAGAATGTAAATCTTGTCATAATGGAGAATCTGAAGTATTTTTACAACTACATTAATATATATCATGACGAGGTTTGCAGTGAGGTTGTGGCTGAAGGCTTGCGTGAGTTTTTAAAAGAATTTAGAGACGAGTATCGCCAGCTAAGCCAAAAGGAAAAATATGGGCACATGTTTCCCTCAAATAGTGCGCCGGAGTGTGAATAAAATTTGCTTAGTTCGTGAAAATCCCACTGAATGAAAATGTCCGTTGCGTATTCCGGGGAGTGGAAGTGATAAAACGTTAAATCCGATATTACTTCATGTGCAGGAAAAATTCCCTAAACGAATGCCCGGTATAATGGGATACAGGTATTCACATGATTCTTTCACGTTGGAACAACACCGTACACGTTTCATCAACTTATGGTGTGACTCACTCATCCACACCTCCTGTCGAGCCGATCCGCCCACCTGTGGCTCATAGTCACCTCAGAGCTTGAACCGACTAGACGTGCACTCCTCACAATAGAATACGATGGAGCTTCCTTTGAGCAGCATTCTCAATGTCGTGTACGATGTATCCGTGACGAAGTCATTGCGTGTGTTCAGACGTAAAACCGGTGTCATTAACTACGGGGCTCCAATAGAGGTACAGTAAGACTAAACATAACTTAGAAAAGAGAATTTAATCCTGTATTTAATGAGAAACAATTAAAACTTGGTGTGCCCGCCATTGGCTTATTGGCTTCCAAGACAGCCTGAATTAGCTTTGGGTAGCTTGCCAAAAGTGACGTGAATAGATCTTGATCGTTACGCAAATTTGCTAAAAAAGTTTCAATGAGTTGCGTCATTGTATCCTTCGAAAATCGATTTGCTGCAGGTTCTTGAAACAAGAGACATTCAACCTTGTCCTTTATAACTGATCCAATGTGTTCACAGACGTTCAGGTGAGGAGAATTTCCTGGCCATTCTTCATTTCCAAAGAAATCGATCTCATGGTTCCGCAACAACTGTTGAGTGGCTAATGCCTTAAAGCAGGGGGCCTTATCGTGCAGAAGTGTGACCTGATCGACATCCATAACATTGTTGGGGTTTCTTAGAAAAGGAATGACATGCTGGGATAGAATAATATCACGAAAATACTGTCCATCCCAACTCTGACCATTTGGCTTCAGCACCCACATGAGCTTCTTTGCAGTGAACAAAACAAACACACCAACACAGTCTGGACTTTTTAATAATTCGCGATAATGTTCATTGTCATCGATTTCATCTGGTGTTGTGGCCCACGCTCGATCATTTTGGTAGTTAGGCCGACGTGTTACATAAACAAAAAATTCATCGGAGACAGCTAAATGCATGAAATCATCCACATCCCAATCTTCAAGATAATGGGCAAACCACATTCTGTCATCGATGTTAAGTTGAGTTTTTCTTGGCTTTGGAAGTTCATGCCAAGGCTTTAAACCTTGCCTATGACGGTACAGTCGAATGATCTCACCACTAACGATCTTTCCTCTCAACACTTCGATCTCTCTAGAAAGTTTAGCACAGCTGTTTTTCCGCTTACGCGTACCGCTTTGAATGATGTCCTTTGTTTCCTGAGAGAGTGGCAAATTTGGGCGCCCAGATTTCGTTGTATCCATTTCACATTCATCCAAAGTTTTATTCCAATTTCTTTTGACGAAGTCCTCATTTCTTCCCAACTTTTTGGCAACCAATGAACGTGTTATAAAGGTGGCTCCAGCATCACGAGCTTCCCGAAATGTTATTGTTCGTATGCGATCTAACACACGTTGCCTCTCCGAATCACCAATTAATTGAGAAGCCATTATATTATCACTATCAGCTAGAGTAATTTTAATACCTGCAATAAATAAAGAATTTTATATATTTTTATAATCACTAAAAACTATTTCGATATAAGTAAACATGTAAGCTGCAAATGGGGGGGGGGCTAAGGTTTTTGGAACCCCTTATGTAATGGAAACGACTTGTGGACAAACAAACTCTGGTAAACGGAATGTTGTTTATTTAAGTGTTGAGGAGATGAATAGAGTCTTCGTGATAGTTGAGAAGTGGAGCGAGGATCGTTATAAAATACCTGCATGTGTAGGTACAAGAAGAGAACAGATTAGTGATACCCCCTCATATGCCATTGTTTGCACGTTGTGCATAAATAACGAGCAGCCATGCATTGATGTACGACTGATGTGGAAGAATGCGTCTGATAATAATGTTCTAGTTCCCACGCAAAACCGCTTCATTCTCGACAGAATGTTTGAAATCGTCGGTTTCCGCAAGCTGAAGCCTATATTAGACGCACGTATTACGGATATGCTTTATTTTGATGCGGTTCTTGAATACGCATACACCGCTCTGCTCGACGGGTTTACCGAGTGTAGGACTGAACAAGGCGAGAATGGTCTGGAACTGGATGCTTATTTAAAAAGTTTAGATTCTTTGAAATATCATGAACTTTGGTACAAAGGACTTGAGCGGTACAGGGCTGAGCTCACCTGCACCGTTCACCCAGAAAAATTGTTTTATATAATAAGCAGCTGTCGTTACGACTTAGAAGATTATTTCAACTGCTAATATGCATTGTGAAGAAAAGTTCACGATTAAAAAGCTTGGATCGATAAGAATAAACCCTCGATTGGAAAGGAGTGTTTATAAACTTAAATTTAATAATGATGTTGTGGCTAACGACGCCCTCTTTGTGCTTGCTTTTGATTGTATTCTGTGCGCGTTTAAAGATAACTTACCAACCGAATGTAAAGTGGGCACAAAATTAGTACTGAAAGAATTGAAGGCCCTTTACATCGAGTATAGACCTCCCTATAACTTGAATCTTGACCCTGGGGGGGCCCCCTTCCTTAAGTTCCTCACACCATTTATGGGGTCTCACCGTCCTTAATGAAAGGCATTTGCACCTTGAGGGCCCTTTGAGGGGGCCCACATCCTCCTTGTGTGAAAAAAAATAATTCATCCTCGCCTTCCTCCTTGCGAAGAAAAAAAATCCCCCTTCATGGTCTTTCATGAGACAGATAAAAATCAAACAAACAAAAACAGACAAAAACAAACAAACAAATACAGACAAAGACAGAGTTTGACACTCAATTTTGAACTTATACCCTTAAACATTAGAAATGAAAACTTAAAATAAATATCTGAAAAAGGGTTTAATAGACATAACGAAAGTATACATCGACCTCTAAACATACAATGACTTGTATTGTATTCTCAAAGCATATTATTATATTCCAATACCACATTACCTATTCAAACGTAATTCCATTTTCATATGTTAACAAATTGCGAACATCACAAAAAAAAAATCAGGTTAAACATATTTAAAATTAAAAAAAAAACTTCTGTGTTTAATATCTGTATTATGAAAAATAAAATGAAGTTTTATTATTTTAATTTAAATAAGTTAATTTCTCTATTTTTTAAGGGAAACTGACTTATTTTCATCCGATCTGAACCTCAAATACAAGATCTTTTATACATTCATAACACATGCTTAATTGTTTATTTACTTTTAAATATATAGTTTTCTGTTACTTACATCGCCATATACCATCACATTCACATGATATCTTCTAGTTTGTGAACTATTAATTTTACTGCACATCAAATTTCGTTATAAATGTGCGTGTGTTTAAAAACTTTAACAACGTAATTTAAAAATTTTAATGACCTGATATTTGGATGTAGTATTTGTATGTATGTAGTGATATTTAGGCTATACATTTCGTGAATCGACACAGTAAATAAGCGAGATAATATAGCCATCCCCTCTCTTTATTGTGTAAATATATATATATATATATATATATATATATATATATATATACTATATATACAGGGCGTCCCAAAAAAATGTATACACACTTTAAATACTTATAAAGGCAGTGTTTATTAAAATACATTTCATTTTCAAAATGTAATAGAATCTACAGACATTATTTAATTGTTTTGTCAACGCCTGTTTTCAAACTGACGTCCGTTCTGGTCCAGGCACTGCTGATAACGCGAAGCAATGGAATCGCAAACATCACGAAACATTTCGTTTGGTATTTGTGTGCATTCTCGTTCAATGGCTGCTCTCAATTCAGCGACTGTTGCAGATTTTATAGCGTAGACTTTGTCTTTTAAGTATCCCCATAAAAAAAAGTCTAGTGGTGTGAGGTCTGGTGAACGCGGAGGGTATTCTACGAAACCCCTTCGTCCAATCCACATCCACATCGTGCCAAGTACCACTCGCAATACTCCACTCTTCGGTCCGGATCATCTTCATTAATAGCATGGACTAATCTTGGAATGTAACTTTTCCATTGACAGCGCTTCAAAATGCGTTGGACAGACGATTCTGAAATTCCTACCTCACGACTCGCTTGCCGCACAGATTTTCTTGGACTTTGGTGATACGTTTCCAGTACTCTTTCTTGCTTTGTGGGGCTTGTCGATGTCCGTGGTCTTCCGGAACGCTTCTTGTGGACATTCTGAACAGTTCCATCGGCTTCAAACTTATCTCTAATTCGAGTGATGGTAAATCGCGTTGGTGGATCTGTTTGAAACTCCCTCCTAAACTGTCTTTGCACTTCAACTGCGTTTTCACACTTCCAGTAGCATTTTAGAATGAATTTCCTTTGTTCAAAGCTTAGTCTGACTGCCATTATTAATTCTAATGGGTTTAACTTGGAAAGAAAGAAACATCAATTGAGCTATCAGCTGTTAAAGTGTGTATACATTTTTTTGGGACGCTCTGTATATATATATATACACAAATATAATAAGTGTGGGGGTATTCCATCCAGCAATAATTACAGGGCTATTGCTAACACCTCTTGCTTCTCGAAACTACTAGAGAAACTCTTGTTACTGCACCGCTTAAATGATTAATTATGAGCTAAATGAGTTTGGGTTTAAAAGGGCCCTCTCAACTGATCTGTGTATCTATGTACTTAAGGAAATTATATTTAAATACACAGACAGCAATTCAACTATTTATAGCTGTTTCCTAGATATAAGTAAGGCACATGATAGAATGAACCACAATATTTTATTTACAAAACTAGAAGACAGGGAAATCTCCATGTACATTTTAAATTTATAATAACATAATATACGATGAGGAAGTACAAGAATTTAAGTATTGGGGTCAAACCAGCTCTTGACTGACGACTCAGATATAAGAAAATCTCGAAGCCTTTTTGTTAAAGCGAATATGGCTATAAGGAACTTCCGGTTCTGTACAAGTGAAGTTTCTAATTAATTGTATATACTTCTAACTTTAGTATGTGATTTGTCATTGTATTATTAATATTTGTCATATGGATAATGGCCTGCCAATAAAGTTTTCATTTACATTTTCATATATATAAATAGGTTTGTGCCGAAAAAACAACTTTCTTAATATATCCAATTAATAGAGAACAACTAGCGTGTTTTATAGGGCATACTCTGGTATTTAGCCTCGTATCACTATACATTTAAACAACTTTTGTATCGAAACAGTTATTCTACCATTGTGGCCCTAACTCTATTCGCACATTCTGATGGAACGAGTTGTTTATATTCTTTCACCATATATCTCTCACACATATTGTATAGTTCAATTAGAACACCTGAGATTGTTGGTAAAAATATCGCACAGTTTTTCATGGAGCAATAACACTAAAGTAATTGAGTACGTATCTTCAATAACACTGGTATGCATATGAAATTTGTTTGTCTGCTGTGACGGTTTTTTCAACTCGTATTATATAATTCGACCATGCTGAATTCGAAAATGACATTGGTTTTCCTCAATCAGGTCAGGTTTTTTCTCTATTGGCCATTTATTATAAGTCCAATTTTATCCCCAAATTTATTGATTTTTTTAGCTTAAACACTGTAGATACGAGTAATATTATAAGAACACTCGTGAAAAATGAAAACATTGTGTGAATAAATACTTTTATTCATACAATGAATATGGAAAAAAGCTTATTGATGAAGGATTGAAGTTTTTTTGGCTTTCCGTCTGTGTTTTTCTTCGGGCACGTCTCGCTTCAAACACCAGCAATAGTCCGCCAGCATATTGATATCCCAGTTTACCTGATACCTCTCTTCCATTATTTTGATATCTTGGTGAAATCGTTCACCCTGTTCCTCACTATAATCCCCGCAATTTTCAGGAAAATAGTCCAAGTGGGACCACAAAAAGTGCATTTTTATGGACATGCGCGACCCATGAGCTTTGAAAGCTTCCATCAAGTTTTCGACAACGGACTCGTATTCTGGACTTCTACGCTTGCCAAGAAAATCAGTGACAACTGATTTGAATGCCTGCCAGGCATTCTTCTCAGTTGGAGTTATTGCGTTTTCGAACTGAGTATCCTTGATCAAAGTTCGAATTTGAGGACCATCAAAAACCCCAGCATTTAGTTTAGCATCAGATATATGAGGAAATTTACTCTCGAGATATCGGAATGCTGAACCCTCCTTATTCATTGATTTGATGAAATTTTTCATCAAGCCCAGCTTAATATGAAGTGGTGGGAGCAAAATTTTTGTTGGTGGTACAAGGGGCACTGAAACGACATTATGCGACCCAGGTTCAAAATTCTCTCTGGATGCCCATTCACGCTGTGCATAGTGCTTCTCATCCGCTCGGCTATCCCATTTGCAGAGGAAACATGGGTATTTCGTGTATCCCCCTTGCATTCCCAATACAAATGCCACAATCTGAAAAAAAATGAAAATATTTAAAGAATTTAGAGAATTTGTTCTATCAGATAAAAAAATCTATGCATTGGACTGTATCACTTCTGTGGGGAAGTTAAGTGTTCTTATACGCTCTCAAATAACACTGGTCAACAACAATTTTGTCACAAGGGTTTTGATGGGTGTTCTAAGTGTACTTTTTCATGCTGAATCTAAATATGAAATCAGATTTTTTCTATCAGGCTTAGTTTACTTGTGACGCTATGTTCATTTTTTCCTCATTTAGCATGATCTCCGGATAAGAAAATAATAACATATTATATATAATTAAGTATATAACAATATTATAATATAAAACATTATAAAAATAATAAATATAATAATATATTATATTAATTAATATAACTATAATAAACTATATTAATATTAATATATATGTTGTATTAATTTTTCTGTAAAATTAGTACAATTTATTCCTTTGGGGAGAAAGTTCTGATAATGCTGGCAGGATAAATTTGGTCGGAGCAGCAGACTGTGCAGGTTGAAACATGTTTGTACCTGTTCAGACATGAGCCTAGTTTCTGTGTGTAGAGCAGCTCCAAGTCAGTCTGCTTGTAAATGTCACAGTGTTAACAGCTAGTGTTTGTTGCTTCTTGTTAATTTTACACCAGTGTTGTACTCATATAGATGTTTTGTAATGCCGCGGAACTGTCTGAATCATCCTAATTCCTTTTGTTATGTATGTGGTGATCTAACTTTAAAATCCCAGAAACGTAACTTTACACCATTAGTAAAAAAATGCTATGAACTTTATTTCGGATATAAAGTAGGCGATCAGGACAAGAGTTGGGCCCCTCACATTTGTTGCGTGACATGTGTAAGACTACTTACAGGATGGCTAAACGGTTCACGTCACATGCCATTTGCTATTCCAATGATTTGGAGGGAACCCAAAGATCACACAACAGACTGCTATTTCTGCCTGGTAAATACAAAGGGGATCACTTCAAAAACAAAGAGCCTTATGAAATACCCTAATCTACCGTCTGCAATGAGACCAGTTCCCCACAGTGCTCAACTTCCAGTACCAAATCCTCCTGAACATGTAAGTTTAAGTGATGAGGAATCAAACGTAGCTGTAGCATATCACGAGGAAAAAGATGAAGACATTTCTGATCCAACATTCCAGGCTACCTGTTCCTCCAACGAACCACATTTACTGTCACAAGGAGATCTAAATGACCTAGTTCGTGATTTGAAATTATCTAAGAAGCAGGCTGAACTTTTAGGTTCAAGATTAAAGGGTTGGAATCTACTGCAACGTGACACTAAAGTTTGTTTTTTCCGCAGCCGCCATGATGAATTCAAAGAATGGTTCTCCCATGAAGATGGACTTGTGTTTTGTAAAGATGTTAATTCAGTCATGGGGGCTCTTGGTCATGAACATAACGTGGATGAGTGGCGATTGTTCATTGACTCCTCAAAAGTCAGCTTGAAAGCAGTCCTTCTTCACAACGGAAATAAATTTCCTTCTGTACCTATTGCACATGCTGCAAACATGAAAGAGTCATACGACAACATGAAGTTGCTTTTAGAAAAGTTTCAGTATCAGAAATATAAGTGGAATATCTGTGGAGATCTGAAGGTCATTGCACTTTTGCTAGGGTTGCAGCTAGGTTACACCAAGTACTGTTGATTTTTATGTGAGTGGGACAGTAGGGACAAGCAAAACCACTACGTTAAGAAGGATTGGCCAAAACGCACCTCACTTGTTCCAGGCAAGAAAAATGTTGTGAATAGTTCACTTGTTGACCCTGAGAAAGTGTACCTTCCTCCTTTGCATATCAAGCTTGGACTTATGAAAAACTTTGTTAAAGCGATGGATAAAGCGCAACCAGTATTCACATACTTGAGAAATAAGTTTCCCCGGATCAGTGATGCCAAGATTAAAGAAGGCATTTTTGTAGGCCCTCAGATCAGAGAATTGTTAAGAGATGAGAGATTTGAAGGAGAGTTGAATGAAGTTGAGAAAGCTGCGTGGCAGAGTTTCAAAAGTGTCTGCACAAATTTTTTGGGAAATCACAAGGCCGAAAACTATCCTGAAATAGTAGGAGATCTTCTTAAGTCTTACCAAGCAATGGGGTGCAATATGTCATTAAAGGTTCATTTCTTGGACTCTCACTTGGACTTTTTTCCGGAAAACCTGGGTGCGGTAAGCGACGAACATGGTGAGCGTTTTCATCAGGATATTTCTGCCATGGAAAACCGTTACCAAGGCAAATGGAGCCCCAGTATGCTGGCTGACTATTGCTGGACTCTTAAGAGAGACATGCCTGAGGCAAAGCACAGCAGAAAATCAAAACAAGCTACTTTTTAAACTACAGGTATGTCTTTTCGATCATATTTTAATAAGTATGTAACTATATGGGTTTTTAAAAATTAAATTGCATGTCACACAAAAACCAGACCTGATAGAGAAATTTTACAAACTTATTTTGATTCAGCACAGAAAATACTATAAGAATAAGGTATTTTCATTCTTGGGACACGAAAAAAAATTTTTTTTGTTGCCCAGTGTAACCTTTGGAAAAACAACATAGTCAACAGCAACAGTTTACTTATGATATTAGTATTACCTTCAAATCTCCACAGATCCTCCAGTTATGTTGGTCGTATACGAGAGCATCCAGTAAAATTTTCATGTTATCGTAGCTCCCAGTAAGTTGTACGGAATGTGCTACAGGGACTGATGCAACCCTATTCCCAATGTTGAAAAGTACTGCTTTCAAACTTCGTTTAGACGAGTCTATAAATAGCCTCCATTCTGATGCGTTATATGGCAGGCCCAAGGATTCGATTAGCCCCTCAACATTGCAGCAGTACACTAAGGAAGAGGTATTTTCGTGCACTGCAAAAAACTTGCGGAATTCTTCCTCTCGTTTCCTATACCAGGAGAATGTTGTTCCCGGAGCCAACAAGTTGTCCTCTCGAAGTCGTGAGCCCAAGATCTCGGCAGCTAATTTGGAAAGTCCTAAATCCCTGGTAAGATCATTAAGTTTGGCCTGGTTGAGAGTCCTCGGCTCATCTGAAGCGGTATTTTGAGGTATATACGACTGGGACTGGTCATTGGCATTGGTCATTGATTCATCATCAGAATCATCGAAGTCCAGGGTTTGAGGTGGGTCGGGTATTGGAATTCCAGGACCATGGGGTACAGGTCTCATAGCAGAAGGAATGTCAGGGTACACAACAATGTGTTTATTCTTCTTGTTAACTCCTGAAAATAGAAACACAGAAACATGGATATAAAACTTGATATGAAATAGAAGAAGCATTCAGACAGTGGCGGCTCGTGAGGGAAGGCTGCGGTCTGTAAGATATGAAATAGGTCGATGGAGTCTGTATATTTTCTTTCTTTTTCATTCATATTGTCCCTTCGGGGACAATATGAATGAAAAAGAAAGAACATATACAATCATTGCATAATGTATATGTAAATGTAACTTGTATAACAATATGTATGTGTAAATGTATTTTCTATAACAATATGTATATGTAAATGTATGATTACCATTATGGTGAATATTATGCTATATATGGTGAATATTACATTATGGTGAATATTATGTCGTTTCATACGAGGATTTCAAAATATTTAAGAAAAATAAATTTATAAGCCCACCTTGGAGGTTTGTCATGCAGAAATAGCAATCTGTCAGGTGATCCTTTCCTTCTCTCCAAATCATGGGAATTCCAAAAGGCAAAGATTTCGCTCTGCCTTTGCTCCATCTTCTCAAATTTTCAATGCATGTCTTGCAGCACATATGAGGGGCTAAATTTTTGTCCTTGTCCCCTAGCTTAATTCCAAAGTATGCTCTATACATTGTCTTCACAAATTTATTGATTTGGGACTGGTTATTTGACATGGTAACCGTCCCACATATGTAGCAGAATCTATTGGGATCATTTTTACACTCTATTCATTATGAAATATTTTATCTATATGCCTGAAAAGTAAAAAAAGATATTATACAAGTGAAACAAGTGATGATAGATGTTACTGTTCCAGTTCCGCTTTGACAAAATCACGAAAAATTCTATTTTACTTATGAGGCCATAGTCGGATAACCTGAGCTGATTGAGAAACACGGATTGAAGATTCGAAATCAGCAGGAAACACTCTATAAGAATCACTTACAAAACCCTTGACAGCAAAATTGATGCATACCAGTGTAATAGTTGAGATTATTTAAAGAAAATGTTAGATGTTTTCATGAATGAGAGTTTATAAATTGATTCATCAGTGCCGTATTATATAATTGTAATGTATACCCTAAGTATGACATTTCTGGCGGAAATTTTTGGTTGGGTGTGCAGTTTTCATGTGGTAGATGCCACAAGTTAATAGCTGTGATCGTGCATCTGTTATTTCTTTTAGTAAATGATGCATTATGAACAGACAACTACCATTACCGTCAACGATAGAGCAGTCATGTATATAAAGAGCTGTGTGTTTTGTGCAAGTAGAGAGAGGTAAATCATATGAAATCTTTATATATGGTTTCACTCATCCAAGTGCTACTCAAAGCAGTGTACATAAACATAAAGTTCAGGTGATTTATAAAACTTGTATTTATAGAAATTTATTTGACCAAATATGATAACATTAAAGGTTGAATAATTATTTTGGAGCAAGGTATTGTACATGATTGTGTGTATATATATATATATATATGAGTGCAGATAGGCATAAGCATATCAGTATGTGCTTACACATTGAATTGGAAATTCATGATATTTTAAATAAAGTTCTCAAGAAATCATGTATCATTATAATAGTCTTTTATAATAATATGATGGAAAAGAATAATATTAATTATTACAAGTTGCAAAATACACTACTTTGTCCCAATATTATGCGTTTCTATCCTCTGCTCTGAATAAAAGTGGATTTTCCATCTCAGTTGATTGGGTAACTATTGATATCTACCATAAATTCCTAATTTTAGTGCACCAGAGAGTATTTACAGGACTCTGTATTTAATTTTCTCCTTCAGCAGTGGAGGGTGGGGACAGACCACTTCCACATCTTCCCACAGCTCCGTGCTTCATACTTCGGCGTTTACATATTAAAAAGGGCTAGCTACGCCTGGGCATATATATATATATATATATATATATATATATATATATATATATATATATATATATATCTGGCATACTGTAGGTGTTAGAAAGCATAAAATAGTTTGGTGTGGCTCCTGCTTCAGAAGAAAGGATAGGACTGCCTTGAAAGAAGTTATAATAAATAGTTGTGGTTCACCCCGGATTGTTGCGCACAGAATTTGCAAAGAATGCAACTTTCAGGTTTGATTAATAATCGGAAGCGACCGTGTATTTAAAGATCTTTGTTGCAATTATTATTGAAGATACGTACTCAATTACTTTAGTGGTATTGCTCCATGAAAGACTGTGGGATATTTTTACCAATCTCAGGTGTTCTAATTGGACTATACAATATGTGTGAGGGATATAAGGTGAAAGTGTATAAACAACTCGTTTCATCAGAATCTGCGAATAGAGTTAGGGCCACAATGGTGGAATAACTGTTTCGATACAAAAGTTGTTTAAATGTATAGTGATACGAGGTTAAATACCAGAGTATGCCCTATAAAACACACTAGTCGTTTTCTATTAATTGGATATATTAAGAAAGTTGTTTTTTCGGCACAAACCTACTTATATATATGAAAATGTAAATGAAAAGTTTATTGGCAGACCATTATCCATGACAAATATTAATAATACAGTGATAAATCACATACTAAAGTTAGAAATATATATAATTAATGAGAAACTTCACTTGTACAGAACCAGAAGTTCCTCATAGCCATATTCGCTTTAACACAAAGGCTTCGAGATTTTCTCATATCTGGGTCATCAGTGTCAAGTAGCTGGTTTGACCCCAATACTTAAATTCCTGTACTTCCTCATCGTATATTATGTTATTATAAATTTAATATATACATGGAGACTTCCCTATCTTCTAGTTTTGTAAATAAAATATTGTGGTTCATTCTATCATGTGTCTTACTTATATCTAGGAAACAGCTATAAATAGTTGAATTACTGTCTGTGTATTTAAATATAATTTCCTTAAGTACATAGATACACAGATCAGTTGAGAGGGCCCCTTTAAACCCAAACTCATTTAGCTCATAATTAATCATTTAAGCGGTGTAGTAACAAGAGTTTCTCTAGTAGTTTCGAGAAACAAGAGGTGTTAGCAATAACCCTGTAATTATTTCTGGATGGAATACCCCACACACTTATTATATTTTATATAATATATATATATATATATATATATATATATATATATATAATTACACAATAGAGAGAGGGGATGGCTATATTATCTCGCTTATTTACTGTGTTGATTCACGAAATGTATAGCCTAAATATCATTACATACATACAAATATTACATCCAAATATCAGGTCATTAAAATTTTTAAATTACGTTGTTAAAGTTTTTAAACACACGCAAATTTATAACGAAATTTGATGTGCAGTAAAATTAGTAGTTCACAAACCAGAAGATGTCATGTGAATGTGATGGTATATGGCGATGTAAATAACAGAAAACTATATATTTAAAAGTAAATAAACAATTAAGCATGTGTTACGAATGTATAAAAGATCTTGTATTTGAGGTTCAGATCGGATGAAAATAAGTCAGTTTCCCTTAAAAAAGAGAGAAATTAACTTATTTAAATTAAAATAATAAAACTTCATTTTATTTTTCATAATACAGATATTAAACAAAGAAATTGTTTTTGATTTAAAATATGTTTAACCTGATTTTTTTTTTTGTGATGTTCGCAATTTGTTAACATATGAAAATGGAATTACGTTTGAATAGGTAATGTGGTATTGGAATATAATACAAGTCATTGTATGTTTAGAGGTCGATGTATACTTTCGTTATGTCTATTAAACCCTTTTTCAGATATTTTTTTAAAGTTTTCATTTCTAATGTTTAAGGGTATAAATTCAAAATTGAGTGTCAAACTCTGTCTTTGTCTGCATTTGTTTGTTTGTTTTTGTCTGTTTTTGCTTGTTTGATTTTGTCTGTCTCATGAAAGACCATGATGGGGGATTTTTTTTTCCCTCCCAAGGAGGAAGGCGGCGAGGGTTAATTTTTTTTTCTCCCAAGGAGGAAGGCGAGGATGAATCCTTTTTTTTCCACACAAGGAGGATGGGGGCCCCCTCAAGGGGCAAATGCCCTTTATTAAGGACGATGAGACCCCATAAATGGGGTGAGGAACTTAAGGAAGGGGGCCCCTTATAACAGAAGCTAAGGCCTTCAGGGTGCCCCTCCAGGGACAAGTTTCAAACTACCCCAAATTCCTCTAACCAAACGCGGGCATACTACTACTCACACAGTACAGAAAACACATACACACACACCTAACCCACAAAGCACTGACACGACTCAGTCCGAATGTGGTCCTAGGTGCGAAGCCGCCACCCATTAACGGGTCAGAGACCAGCCTGAACAGATCGGATCGAGGTAATTTAGCACGATTCCGATGTGGACATCACCTCAACTTACAGACATATAAACACAGACTAGACATCACAGACGACACCTGCCACCTGTGCCAGGACACACCACAAACAATTGAACACACTATGGCAGAATGTACCACTCTAGCACTACATAGAACACAACACAACATCACTAGTGCGCTGAACCTCTGGTCCACAATTCTAAATATACTGATTTAATAAATCTGTTATCATTTATTTACTTTTATTATCAAACCGAAAACTATGGAACAAAAACTGAAGATGTTTAGTTACCTTTATCAACCCTCTGTATATATATATATATATATATATATTATATATATATATATATATATATATATATATATATCCCCAAGACCCAGTGTCGCTTAACTTCGCTGATCTCCGGGAAGCGGTGTTACGACATCGGCCACGACGTAGCCCGGGGTGGGGGGGAGATCTTCAGGTGGACACTCTGGGGGGAAGAAGATCTTCAGGTGATCCCTATATTGATAACGATAGTTACACTACTTTTGCAAAATATGTGAAGGTAGCAGTGATGTAGTCGAGACCACTAAGTCCGAGACTGAGACCGAGACCGAGACCTGATCCTGTGAGACCAAGATCGAGACCGAGATCAAAGGTTCGAGATCGAGATCTACCTTCCGAGATCGAGACCCTTAAAATTCGAGACCGAGATCGAGATCGAGACCAAGATCATGCCCTTTCAATTTGTTTTACACTACTATGGAAATTAGACTATGTTAAGTATATTAATAAACTAATAAGTACTTTCTCAGATGTAGTGTGTTGAATGCAAAAAGTGTAGCCTATAAATTAACAAATGAATATATATATACATACACGTACTTTTTATTTATTTACTTTTTATATCTGTTACAGAAGGTGTAATGACCGTACCCACTACCCAGTTTGACTTGTGCATTTATTTAAAGTATGATAGGTGCTCATTACACTCAAGGAACATCAACATGCTCAGAAGATCTGCTGAAGTTCGACTTCTGTGGGGCCTCATTATTATGCCTCCATGGCTAAATACACGCTCAATTGGGGCACTAGAGGCAGGCACTGTTAAAATAGTCGTGGCAATATTGGCCAGTGATGGGAATTTATCCCTTTTCTGGTGCCAAAACTTTATTGGAGTGGAGAGCAGTTGTCTAAAATATGAGATTCATCGATCTCTAAGAGGTACCGCCGCAACTGTTCCCTGCGGTTCAAAATCTTCCCAGTTTCAACGTTCTTCTGCTTGACCGATAGCTTTGATATTTTGCCATTAGTCTCGGAACTTTGGTTTGACTCTGTTTTATTTCGTCATCGCTGCTGTGAGAATGAGCGCTGTCTCTCTGTATCTGCTCACTCTCCGTGCTTGAGTTTCCTGTATAGCATTTTTCCAACACCATTTCTATGAAAAATAAATTGACATATCGGTACTATAAACAGAGGCATGGCAATTAGCATAAGGTAAATAATAATATATATATCTATATATATATATTATATATATATATATATATATATTATATATATATATATATATGAATAAACCACGAGGAAATGAAACACAAAGGTGCTCGAGCGCTTTCATCTAATGACATCCTCAGGAACAGTGTTCCTGAGGATGTCATTAGACGAAAACGCTTGAGCACCATTCTGTTTCCTTTCCTTCGTGGTTTTATTCATCATAAATATTTTTCACGTGTTACTTTCGTGAAATAATTTTCATATATATATATATATATATATTATATATATTGACATTAATTCAACATTCACTCAGCCCAAAGAGATCTATAATGAATTTTAATGATAAAAAATATACGGCGTATAATGAATTCTGTGATAATTTTAAAAATTTATAATGAAATTATAAATACGGTACCCTTTTATTTCCTCTTTAAGTTCTACTTTAATATCTTTATCAGTACTTCAATGTCCACCCACTTATATATATAATGTATATAATTCTCTATTTAGTGGTTCCATTTTCAATAAAATTAATCTGACGGGGGCGGGGGGGAGGCAAATTTTTTTGTAGCGCTAACCTAATAAAGTCCAGACCCACACACCCCCCGCAAGACAAACGTGGCAACTCAAAACAGGGTGACTGATTAGTGAATATCTAGTGTCCCTTACTTTTACAAACTTTCATAAACATTCTGAATTGTGTCTGTTCAAACAAGCCACCATCATGAGTATGCCAATAACATATTTTTCATTACGGTCTCGAGAGGTCTCGAAAGGTCTCGGGGAGAAAAACCGAGACCGCGTCTGTCGAGACCGAGATCGAGATCGAGATCTGCAAATTGGGTCTCGAGATCGGTCTCGAGACCGAGACCGATCTCGAGACCTACATCACTGGAAGGTAGTCAAATACATTATATTTCCTTAATAAGTAAGGTGGTCAGATAATATGTCAGTAAACCTTGTTACTTGTCAGTGCATTATTACTGAACTGATATGAATAATCAAATTACTAGGGTAAAATATGTGTCAGATAAAGTTTTTCATTAAGAAGTAAATTAGTCAAGTGATATACTAGTAAATTTTAGCTACTACTCAAATGCCCTAGGTAGATATTAGTAAAAATTGAATGACGTTCTTTATCGGTTTGTGATCTTGTTCACTTGACTAGTTTCAAATTTAACAAATAAATTGACTCGTTCAAAAAGAAAAGACTGATGGATAATTTTAGTTTGAGTAAAGTTTCGATCACCTGAAGATTCTTCTTCACCTGTATTCTTGTTTTTTGCTTTACAGTACCAAATATAATAAAAAATTAAATTGAATGCCCGGTTAGGTCAATTGTACGCCCTTGACGATTGGTTAGGTTAAGTCGTGATATTTTCGTTAGTTTTAACGAAGATATCATTTGGTAAATAAGGCTGGGGGCCCTGATCTTCAGGTGATCCTAAAGGTTTAACTTGCTATTTGATAAAATTTACTCGTTTAATTGGGAAATATATGCCGATATTTCAACTTACCATTTGATAAAACTTACTCTTTTAATTAGAAAATGTATACCGATATTTGGCTAAAAATGCGATAATTATCGAAAATATAATAAAATATCAGAAAATAAAGTAACGTAACTTACCTCATAGTAAGTTGAAATAGTAAGTTTAGCCAGATGTACTTTTCTGAATAAATTTACCATTTTCCAAGCCCAAAAAGTTGTTTTTATAATTTGTTATCACATTTCGTTAAACGGAAAAGACAAATGATTTCGATTTATGATTTCGACAAATTATTTCGCCTCACTCTTATGTAAAGTTAAGTAAAATGACTAGAAACAGTAATTTAATTAACCTTTATAGAGCAACTAGGAAATTGACTCAATAATATTTCTCTGTGCGTCAATCCTTTGAGACTTTTAAAATAAGGAAGCAACAATTAAAATACTAAACCTGTATGAAAAATTACTTTAATTTGCCGTGAGATGTTTACTCATCGATTTATATACAAACTTTTAAAGTTTACGCAATATTATAAATGACAGTAATGATTGTAATGACATTTAAATAATTTGGCAGTTACGAAAAATTAAATTAATAATATATAGTCGTATTAAGTAAAAAGTATTTATTTATAAACTTTTAATTTCCTCAAATATAAATAAAATTTTGGATCACTTTAACATATTGCTTCCCAAAGCATTCAGGAAGCAATATGTTAAAGTGATCACTCCTGGGAAGCAATATGTTAAAGTGATTAATACTGGGAAGCAATATGTTAAAAAGAGAAAGGTTGGTTGGTTAGAAAGAGGTTGGTAATTTAGGAGATAACCTACCGACCGTAAACAAAGCTATAAATGTTAACAAAGTTATAAAGTTGCTCAGTTCTTTCTTGGTGTTATACTATACAAGTGGGTTATACAGTAAAGTTTTTTCTTGGTGTTATACATACAAGTCGGTTAGAAAGTTCTTTCTTGGTGTTATACTATACAAGTCAGTTATAAAAGTTGTGGATGATTCGGATATGACCACAACGCGTTGTGGACGATTTGAAAATTATTGAATGCTCGGTTAGGTTAAGTCGTGATATTTTCGTTAAAACTAACGAAAATATCACGGCTTAACCTAACCAATCGTCAAGAGTACTCAGTTAACCTAACCGGGCACTCAGTTGACCTAACAGGGCATTCAATTAACCTAACCAGTTGGTTAATTTTTACATTTACGTCTTATTCTAAAGTTGCTTTAAATTAATTTTTTACGTTGTGTGACCATATAGCGCAACAGTTCTAATAAATTCACTTCCAATCTAATATTTTAACATGTTATGATTTACTTTTTATGCCTTTTACTTTATTAAAGCGGACATTTTTTATCTTACTCCTTATCCTAAATATTGGGAAGCAATATGTTAGTGATCCAAAATTTTTGGTAATGCGTAAGCTGCTCATCATCAAAGGATATATATAATAATTAAATACTACAATAAATGTTATGTAAATTATCTCAAACTAAATCTATTAAAACGCAAATCCTTGCTTATTTTAATTTGTTGCGAGACCCAGAGGCGGATTAAGACACCTCTGGGGCTGCGGCCCCGGGGCAATGAAGAATATGGGGCCCTTTTCTATAGCTTTTTATTAACAATACATGTACAGTACATAGTACATTTACACGAATTATATGTACGGTGCTCAGGCTAATTGAGAAACAAACTTAAAAGAACCTCAACACAGTGTATTTTGCCGTTTGCCAAAACCAAACAGTATTAAACACTTATAAAACCTAAACTAAAACTGGGAATTTGTCAGTTTGTGTACTCTGTCATATTTAATCAAAGAAGTTTGCGAAATCTCGAATTATATCATCGAAACTCAGTTGATTTGGGGGGTCCCTTAAGCGGGGCACGGACAAAAACTCGCCACTTAAATGCAAAAGAGGACAAAAACTCGCCAGACAAATGTTTTTGCAAAATACATACTCTAGTCTAGAATAATTCAGGGGTGGCCAAGTTTCCTGGACCCAAGAGCCACATACGACGTTTTTCAGATGTACGAGAGCCGCAAAATATTTTAAAAAGAATTTAATTATTAAAAACACATATATATATATATATATATATATATAGGCTGACCATATTTCCTTGAGACAAAAACGGGACATTGGGATCGCAAAAAAGGGACGGGGTTTATGTAATATTCTGTATTCATGAAAAAGTAAGTACATAAACCGGGACAAAATTGACATTTTTATTAAAACGACGGGACGGCCAGGAAATATAAAACAAACGGTACTGTCCCGTTCAAAACGGTACGTATGGTCAGCCTATATAATATATAGTTATACTCACATTATTAAATTGTTTAATTACTGCTTGTAGAAGGCTTAGTTTGGGTCTTCATTTTGGCTGTTAATGCTTTAAAGTCTGGCTGATGTGATGTTAAGGCGGTATGAAGAAGCTCAGTCAGGTGTTCGTTGGTGAGGGCAGCACGATGTTTTGACTTTACAAACTTCATTACCGAGAAGAGTGCTTCACAGCAATAAGTTGTCCCAAAAACTGAGAAGTCGGAAACTGGTTTTCCTGAGGTGAGGATACTTTGTCTCTGGTACTTGCTTTCAAAACTCAACTGCGGATAAGCTTTTATGCATCAACTTTAAACCCACGTCCTCCTGTAGCTCCAAAAGTTCTGTTTGTATTGAAGCAGCTTCCGTAATAAAAGGTATGGTAACTGGACAGCCATCGTTGACGACATCAATCAGGAAAGGATTTACAAGAAATTCGAAGCATGGTTTTAGCTTCTTTAGTTCATCAAACCTGAACTGAAAACCATCAATTAGTCCTTCTAATATACCTTTGTATTCCCCCAATTTACTATCTTTTATTTCAATATCAGGAAAAGTGTGTGCTCGGTTTTTCAGGTGGGGAAAGTGGTCAAATTTTTTTGTTACTAGATCTTTTTGGAAGAGCTTTATTTTATTCTGGAAACTGAAAACTGTCTGTGTAAGGTCAGAAATGACCTTATCCTTTCCCTGAAGTGCCAAATTTAGATTTTGAAGGTGTTGTATTATATCAGTAAAAAATATCAGATCCTGCACCCATTCGTGATCTTGTAGTTGTGGGCATGACTTTCCCTTTTTTTTCAAGAAATCAATGATAGGCTCCAACAATGCAACAAACCTATTCAGGAGATTACTAGTTGATAACCACCTTACAATACAGTAGAATGAAAGGTCATCTGGCTTATCTTGAAGATCCAGCTCCTCGATAAAATTTCTAAACGCTCGGTGCGTTTTTGCATTTGAACGAATGAAATTCACAATTTCTAGAACACATTTCATAACACTGTCATACCTAAAGTACTTGCTTACCAAATGACCACGGTGAATGATGCAGTGAATAAAGAGACACACAGGATACTTGGGATCGCGTGTCAAGAGCCCAACTAGGCCTACATTTTGTCCTACCATAGCTGGTGCTCCATCTGTTGCAACACTGACAAGTTTATTCAATGGTACTTGAGCATTTGATAATGCCTCGTCAAGTGCGTTCTTTATGTCAACCCCTCTGGTGGTTTCTCTTAGGGCCATTAAGTCCAAGAGTTCTTCTTTCACATTTCCATCGCCAGTAACATAACGAACAAATATCGCCAGTTGAGGGTTATTTTTAATATCTGTGGATTCATCGAGGGCCAAACTGAATGCAACAGAATTCTTCAAATCACACTGCACCGAGCATGTAATTTCAGTACTGATCTGGGAAATACTTCTCTCTGTAGTGTGGCGGGAAATAGAAATACTTTCTATTTGTTCTCGAAGCTTTGTGTTATCTGGAGCGAGAATTGCAGTAACATCGGCAATATTCTTCTTCACAAATTCTCCACTACTGTAGGGAAGTTGAGCACGAGCAATATTCCATGCCATAACAAAACTAGCTTCAGTAGTTAAGTCAGCTGTCTTACACAATGATGAAAGTACAGTTTGTTGGGCAACTAGGCTAGATTTCAACATTATTAACTTAGTCTTCTGCAATTCTGATTTGGGAGGAAATTCCGTAATAAAATTTTTATGGTTAGTTTCATGATGACGCTTTAAGTTACTGGCTTTAAAGTGATTGAGTGCCACGTGGCAGATAAGACACAGGTTTCCCACCCTTAACAGTAAAGGCAAAGCTCTCCTCGCACTCCTGTTTAAAAACTCTATTTTCTTCTTCATATTTCCGTTTCTTACACTTTGTCTGCTCAGTCATTTTAATCAACTAAGGGGTTGTATAACTTTCACTTGTATAGCTGAGAAGAATAGCCACTATTTGATCTAAGAAGCCAATTTTAAAACACTCACTCGTTACTACACGCGGCCCGCAGGGTAGCTCGTGGGCTACTGGACACTGGTGAGTGGCGATTGGTGTTAATTACGTAATTATCCCGCTTAGTGCCTGTCACGCAAAAGAAATTGTCGTACGCATGACGCATTTTATTGTCAATTCAATTTTCTTGTTTTTTTTCATATTTTTTTTGTGAGAAAAAAATTATATTTGTATTATGAATTTTGTCTTTTATGATAAATATAATAAAAACGAAAATTTTCTCGCGAGCCGCATTTAACAACCTCGAGAGCCGCATGCGGCTCGCGAGCTGGGGTTTGGCCACCGTTGGGTCACTCACTCTAGATCTTAAGATCTCAAGATTTTAGACTCATTGTAGATAATTACTCTTCATCTTTCAAACTATTCAGCTTTCAAATTTTGTTTTTAACCAACCAACCAATATTAATTTTTCACCAACGTACCAATCTTTCGTTATAAATTAATGCCCGGTTAGGTTAATTGAATGTCAGGTTAGGTCAATTGAATGCCCGGTTAGGTCAACTGTACGCCCTTGACGAATGGTTAGGTTAAATCATGATATTTTCGTTAAAAAAACATTAATTATTTAATGTGCTCTAACATGTTTGTTTTTCATTTCTCAAAAAAAAGTTATTTTTGAAATCAGTGTCCAAAACTACATTAGTATACCGATTTGGTTAAAAACGGAACAATTTAAAAGATGAAGAGTAATGATCTACAATAAGTAAAATCTTAGATCTAGACTAGAGTGTATGTATTTCGCAAAAACATTTGTCTGATGAGTTTTTGTCCTCTTTTTGCATTTAAGTGGTGAGTTTTTGTGTGGAGTTTTTGTGTGGTGAGTTTTTGTCCGATATTCCCCTTAAGCATGCGAGCCTGAGGCTTCAGCCTCAATAGCCTCGGTGATAATTCGCCAATACCGAGACCTTTGTTCATCGATTGTATATACAAACTTTTAAAATTTACGCAATAATATAGATCAAAGTGACGATTGTACCAAGATTATTTTAAATGATACAAGAAAGTTCCTCATAAGATGAGTAAATTCATTATTATAATTTAAATCCGGTATTACGATAGACCCATTAAAATAATTTAAATGTATGCGAACTCACGTTCCATTAACATGATAATTAAAGGTTTATTTACACGAAAAGTTTGAGTTCTTTTCAAATGAAATTTAGGATCACCTGAAGATCAGGGACCCCCAGCCTTCGCTAGTTAGCCTTATAAGGCTAACTAACGAAAATATCACAACTTAACCTAACCAGTCGTCAAGGGTGTACAGTTGACCTAACGATTGGTTAGGTTAAGTCGTGATATTTTCGTTAGTTAGCCTTATAAGGCTAACTAAAAAAGACTGGGGGCCCTGATCTTCAGGTGATCCATAAAATATAATAAAATTTGAATTGAATAAAAATTAAAAGTGAACTTTTGCAAGACAAATGTTACCCGCGACGAGTTTTGCAATAAGGTCGAGAAAAATAGAATTAATCCACTTTTCTGACTCAAAATATTCGCAATTCTGAAAATGGATCTAAATGCGGCAAAGTGAAATTTACCTTCTAAGATAAAAGCTCATCCTGATATAGCGGTTAGAAGGTTAATCATTTTGGGTTTCGGGTAATCAAACGGAGATTTCATGTTTATAACAAAATTAATCTCAGATACAATTGAGACGAATTTTGTACTCGTATGTAAACAAGGAAAACGTGAGTGTTGCCAAAAAATATTGTCATTATGATTGTTATATAATATCCGCATTCACTATAATGCCAAATCTTTATTAAGGTTTTCAAACGTAATTTGAAAGGATAACTATGAGAATTTCGGCATTTAATGGAAAAAAAAAATTAGGAAAGAGCACCTGAAAAAGTTTACTGCGAAGAAATTGTGTTTCTGATATAAGCTCGTAAGTTGCAAACAAAGTTTAGTATTCGTGGACCAAGAGCAGAAGGCAGACATTCGTAATTGTACTGTAGTTTATTTCTTGCTTGCAAGCGGAAATTCGGTCTTATCATTCTCAGATGGAAAAGTTTATATATGCAGTACATGATGCAAACCCACAAGGAAAAGAAAAAATTATTCCAAGGCCTCTCGTGTATTCAATAGTACACTTTGTCAGGGAATGAAGGAAGAAGACGAGATGACAAAAATATATGCTATGTACAGTGCTTACAATAAGTCTCGCGCCTCTGTCTCGTCCCAAGCTAGTCTGTTAGGTATAAAATGGGCGGTCCTTATGGCAGCGGAGGTGTGTTCGGATTGGTGCACATAATTGCTCTAACCCCATCAATGACGTCCACATTATCAGTGTGTCGATCACTCTATCTATTTATATATAGAAACATTCTGTATATAGATATATATAGAGTATGCAGGGGATAACGTGTCTCAGTTCCAGCTATGTTAGTTGTCTTACAATTAACAGTCCCAAGTGCAAGTTACCGCTACACAGATACATATTAACAAATTTTGAAACAATGAGCGCTATGCTTTGGTTGATGAAGTTTTTAGGCGTCGTAAAATACAAGGGGTAAAGGTAGGGCCCGCTTCGTAGGGCCGGTGGGATGGGCGCGTTGTGGAACTCATATGCGCAGTAACCTTCCCTTGCTGTGAGTTCTGGGTGATTTGCAGTTCATACTCAGATCAGTGAGACGCTGCGTTCTTTGCTAGAAAGACTAGTTAGTGTAGGCGTTTCCTTGCGTTTTAGTAGATTTCGATCTGGTAGCGTCATCGTTACACAGACGGAGATAGACATGCGAAATATGTATATTTTAAGTAGGTTCAGCTCACGATATGGCGAAAGCAGTTCCATCTGTTGGCGTTACCGCTACACAGATACATATTAACAAATTTTGAAACAATGAGCGCTATGCTTTGGTTGATGAAGTTTTAGGCGTCGTAAAATACAAGGAGTAAAGGTAGGGCCCGCTTCGTAGGGCCGGTGGGATGGGCGCGTTGTGATTGAAAACTGGCTGGAGAATAGGCGGCAGAGGGTTGTAATTAAAGGGGTTAGTTCGGGTTGGGCCTCGGTCACTAGTGGGGTTCCTCAGGGTTCCGTTTTGGGGCCACTGTTGTTTATCATTTACATAAATGATATCGACGGTGGCATCGTCAGTCGGATCGCCAAATTCGCTGATGACACCAAACTTGGGGCCAATGTTGGGACGCCCGAAGCGATCGAGGAACTGCGTGCAAACCTAGGTAGGATAGGAGTGGTCCGAAAAGTGGCAAATGCCGTTTAACTTGGGTAAATGCAAAGTGATGCACATTGGCTATGCCAATCCCAAGTCGGACTACTCAATGTTGGGGAGTAATATCGAGGCGACTGATTTGGAAAAGGACGGGTGTGCTAATTAGCACCGACCTTAAGTTTACCAAACAGTGCGTAGAGGTTGAAAAGAAAGCCCAGAAGCTGTTAGGTTATATCAGGAGGCAATTTCAGTTTCGGAACAAGGAGATTGTGCTCTCTCTGTACAATTCCCTGGTTCGGCCGCACCCGGAATATGCTGTGCAGTTTTGGTCGCCCACCCTCAGGAAAAATATTGAGAGGCTGGAGCGAGTGCAGGCGAGGGCCACAAAGTTAATCCCTTCCGTTAGGCATTTGGGCTACAATCGACGGTTACGCGCCCTGGACTTGTTTTCACTGGAAACTCGGAGGCTGCGCGGTCAACTGATCGAGGTTTTCAAGCTCTTACGCGGGTTCAACGATGTCGATTTTAGAAGCATGTTTAGTTTAAATGATAACCCAACTCGCAACAATGGTTGGAAGTTGGATTTGAAGCGGTTTAGGACTAGTGTGTGTGGGAATTACTTTACGTATAAGGTCTGTGACACGTGGAACAGGTTACCTTCAGAAGTTATGAAAAGTTCCTCTGTGGATCATTTTAAGTAAAGGTTAGACCAAATCTTGCACACTATTTGAGGGTGTACAAAATTTCCCCTGGCACCCGTTGTCATTGGTACCTCCTCGGTATGGGAGGTACTTCTTTTCCTTGTAACTCCTTGTAACTCCTTGTAACTCTCTCTTTCTCTCTCTCTCTCTCACCGCATGGCAATGTATCCATATAACGTTAATAATAACCGAAACTCGAGAAAATATATACTCTGCCTTCCGCTCTATCCCAAATCCTTTTCTCTTAGTAACCTCTTAATACAAACTAATCTATCATATTTTGCGACTTTTTAACTCTGGTGGGATTCAATTCCATTCCTATAGTGTAAGATACTTAAATTCATGTGTGTATTATGCCATATGATGTGCGTAATAAATAATCATTTTTAAATAGTTGGAGCGTTCAAGGTCATCTGTAGTAATCTATAGACTACCCCTCAAGCCCACTCTCAACACTTAGATTCCCCTAAGACACAGGCGTCTTCAAGTAACATGAATGCGTAGAGATCTAAGGTGTTAGATTCCATATTATATAATTTATGTGCTAGGTTTAAGAACGCTGGCATTGAAGGATGGAAGGAAGGGACAGTAAAAGCGATAATAGGTTTAATGAATGAAGTGGAATGAGGATGGAGGTAAGCGTTGCTATGTCGAAGAAAACGAGGTTGGGTGGGGAATTACGAAGGGAGGAGGAAAGGGAGGCAGAGATTATTAATCTAATTCTGCCACCATGTTCTCCTGATATGAATCCGATTGAAAACCTTTGGGCAATAATGATTAACGAATGGGAGCAACGCAATGAAAGAACATTTGAAGCACTTTTAGCTCACACGAGGAATAGTTGGGAGAGCTTACGTCGAACACCAAACATTGCCTACAATCTGGCCTCTTCTATGCCGCAACGATTGCAAGAAATTATTGATGCCGGAGGAAGCTATACGAAATACTGATGTTAAAGCCATGACGTAAATGTGTATCGAATATATATTTATGTTAATATAGAACTTTATTATATTTTTATGTTTGACATCTATAAAAGTATATATTGTGACCATGAAAGAACTTTACTTATCCTTAGTTAGAATCTTTTCTTGCAATGTCTACGCTCGTGGAGATGATAATATATGCATTGTTGAAACAAACTATGAGAAGGTAATAGTTTCAGGAAAAAAATAAAAACTGGCAACATCGAGGCCATCACATGTTTATGGGAATTGTCATATGATATGCTACCAATAAACTCTTATACACTACTATATACAGTATACTGTATTACGTAATAATTACGATGAACAAATCAAATGCAAATTTCTCTGATTCACGGCCCACCAGTCTTGCTTTAGACTAATGACTTTCATAAGATGGAATAGGTTACTACTTAAAACAATGGATAAACTATCTATTAGTGAGACGACCGTGACTTCCTCGAAATGCGAGCGCGTGAGAGGTTCACTGAGGAATTTGATCATTAGATTCTTCACGTAGGATATGTATCACAAACAATAATATTGACAACAATTCCCAACAATTACTTAATATCAATCATTCCATTTGAGCAAATAATTTAGACCTGCGTCAAAATAACGTAGGTGTCATGCCATGATTTGGGATATTTGCGGAATTAGTCGTTCTCTATAGTCTACAGTATATATTGAGACGGTATAATGTAATGCCCAGCTAATATTATGATGACTAGGATTGCTCCATAACCATCCCAACATCCCGAAACTTGGTCATTCTGCTTCTTAATCATTTGTATTTTAAACACTAAAATGTAGCAGAAGTGACGTAATAATGGACGTCATTGATGGGGTTAGAGCAACTATGTGCACCAATCCGAACACACCTCCGCTGCCATAAGGACCGCCCATTTTATACCTAACAGACTAGCTTGGGACGAGACAGAGGCGCGAGACTTATTGTAAGCACTGTACATCAAAACAAAATAGTAGAAAGATATTAGCGAAAGGTTAACAAGTACTGATAAAGGGCAAAAGATATTTTAACAAGATATTGTCAATTTTATACATTCCCCAACTGTTATTGAAATTATTTTTAAAATGGATGAAAGCACATTCTGGAATATTCCTTTCAATTATATCTTTATTTTTAACGAGAACTTTATAATTCTCCCATTTAATACTATGATTACATCTATACATATGGTTAAACGGTACTTACGTATTAAGGGGGGCCACCACATATTGATAATTTGTTAGGTTAAGTTGTATGAAATTTTCGTTAGTTGAATTGTAAAAAAAAAATATTTTAAAATATTGCTATTTAAAAAATATGATGTATTAGAAATTTTCAACTAACGAAAATATTACAACTTAACCTAGCCAATCATTAATATGTGGTGGCCCCTCGTTAATACGTAAGTACCGGTTAAACAATGCATTAGAATTATTTGCTGTTCTACACGCATATTTATGTGGTTTCATTCTGATATCTAAAGTTTTTCACGTTTGACATATGTATATAAACTGAGTTACATTGTGTGCATCCGATTGAATACACACAACCAACAGAATTATCGGGGTTATTCTTTATTTGGCGAGATTTAACAGTATTATTATACTTAAAAACTATGTGCATGCGAACTTTTTTAAGTAAGGTCGGAAGATATTTAAAATTTACATGATAAGGTAGCTACGAATATTTTTGTGATCAAATTCATTTACAATTACACTATTATAATACCTATTCCTCTTACTCCTAAGACAGTTATTATAGAAATGGAAGAGGATAACATAATTTAGTACCAATATTCATGATATTGCGTAACTCAGGATCTGAAAATTCAGGACTGACAACTCCCTATGCTCTGAGAAACATAGAAGAAAAAATAGATTTTAGCGAGGGGTGTTGGTCAGAATAAAAATGAACATAAGCGTTATTATTAGTAGGCTTGCGGAAAACTTCAGAGCAAGTGTAGTTTACGTCCCCCTGTGGTGCCTAGTGTAGTTTACGTTCCCCAACTTTGACCTAGTGTAGTTTGTGTCCCTTTTGCGTCAGGGGGACGTAAACTACACTTGCTTCAAAACTTTAAATTTGAAGTGATTCGTGCATCTCCCAATTTTTAGATCCAGAAATGCAAAGCATCAAAATCATTTTCTTTTCACCACTGAATTTTACGGATGGGACTAAATTAATGAGCCTATCAAGGAATTCCTCAACATCCAAATTGTCAGGCCAAAGGCATAAAACATCACCTAGAAAATACCGGGGATCACTTTAACATATTGCTTCCCAAAGCATTCAGGAAGCAATATGTTAAAGTGATCCCTCCTGGGAAGCAATATTTTAGTGATTAACACTAGGAAGCAATATGTTAAAAAGAGGTTGGTAATCTAGGCTAACTAACGAAAATATCACGACCTAACCTAACCAATCGTCAAGGGCGTACAGTTGACCTAACGATTGGTTAGGTTAGGTCGTGATATTTTCGTTAGTTAGGCTTATAAGGCTAACTAAAGAAGGCTGGGGGGGCCTTGATCTTCAGGTGATCCAAATATTTTACATTCACAAAAAATGGCAAAGCATAATAAGTTAAGTTGTCCATAAATTTACATTTTCTCAACTAACTAATTTCTAAATATTATAAATTATTTTAATGTAATTGTAAATGGTTGTGTAATGTCTATTTTTGGGAAGCAATATGTTAGAGAGGTTCCTGGGAAGCAATATGTTAAAGTGATCCTATACCGGTATCAAAGTTAAAATTAACAATAGTGGGTAAAATTATACTTTCAAAAAATTCCATTATAAATTAGCTAATACAGGTGAGGGGGGGGGGGGGATTTCCCATCTCCAATCCAAACGACATAGAATAAAACTTATCTTTAAACTGAAATTTACAGTCTTTGATGCAAAGTTTAATTAATTCAATAACAGTGTCGCGTTGAACAGAGAA
Organism: Bathynomus jamesi; assembly: GCA_023014485.1. Lineage (NCBI taxonomy): Eukaryota > Metazoa > Arthropoda > Malacostraca > Isopoda > Cirolanidae > Bathynomus > Bathynomus jamesi. The sequence goes on from JAJOZX010000560.1 coordinate 479,185, forward strand.
CGAATACTCATAATCTTATCTTTTAAAAAGTCAAGTAAGTCATCAACATGGACTTTTGCGAATAACGAACCTACATCAAAACTTACTAGTTTGAAATTAGGATCATTAGGAAAGTTCAGTTTGCTAATAAGATCCATGCTATTTAAAATATGGGATTCGGAAACAGATCCAACTACAGGGGTTAATAAACTGACTAACCATTCACATAGCTTATAGGTTACGGAGTTTATTGAGCTAACACTAGGACTCATGGGATTGTTAACTTTGTGTTCTAACTAAATCGTATAAATAAGGTAATGAAGGATTGATACTTAGAAACTTCTTAGAAAGGTCATTATGATTTTTTTTAATTTCTCTTAATTTTCTGTTAAACATATTGTTAAACATTCTCCAATGGATTTCTGTTTAGAGGTTTGTACGTATCACAATCACTTAGTTAAATATTCATCTTTTCAATGTAATTATTTTTGTCCATGATGATGATCGAATTAGATTTATCAGCTTTAGTAATATGTAATGAATCGTTATTTTTAAGTGTTTTTAGGGCTTTTTCGTACCTCTGAGGATAATTCGATTCAAACCTCATATTTAAAGCACTATAGTGTACACACACCCTTTAGCTAAAGTTACATATATATCAATGTTTCTCAAAGCTGTTGAATACACTAAAGGCATTCGAATACTTTTTCCTTTTCCTTGTTGGTTTGCATCATTCATAAAGATTTATTTCACGTGTTTGAGAGTGAAACTTTATATATATATATATACTGTATATATATATATATATATATATATATATATATATATATATATATATATATATATATATATGTGTTATACGCTACTGATGCTTCGAGTATAACATATTGTACTCTTGATGATGATGATGACCTGAAGACGTCGTCGGATGTCTGGCTTCTTCCGGCTCATATAATTAGAGTGCGAACTATGGGATCTTTCAGTGACAAGGAAACTCGTTGATAGATATTTTTCTCTTTACTTGAAGTAAGAGTGCTTCTACAGTTGAAATTAAATTAATCGAATGTCAAGTCATTATTGGATCGACTTTAAATCAAAGTTCTTTTACTTCTAAATTATATTAAATATCTGAGTCGATAGACAAGGACTTTCTCTACCGTTGCCTAAATAATCTCAAGACTTCTTAACACGACTCGAGCCCTGTACGGATTAATTCTCTACGTAACCGGAGGCTCGTGATTAACGTTGCTTATTCTAATATCGTCTATTCGCTTCTCTCTACGGATTGGGCCTTGCGGTCGCAACCCAGAGTTTCGAAATGAAATTAATCGTGCTGTGTCGGCATCTGAATATGCGGATTGGGCCTTCCAGCCGCAATTCGGAAATTCCGCGAGTGACCGCCGCGTGCAGAAATCTGAATTTCAGGGTGCTGAGCCCCTTCCTTTATACTAACGTGTGTTCCACTTAAAACCGGCCCGCTGGAGTACTCCAGCGGGCCGGTTTTAAGTGGAACACCCGGTAGTAAAAACGGAAGTCCTTTACGTCACTACAGCCGAACCTCCGTTTGATAAAAGGATTCAACAACAACGCGAGATGCTTAGGTCACTTAACGTGTGACTTCAGTTTAAAAGGAAATACTGAATGAATAATATAATTCTTAAAATAATCTAAACCCTTTGTGTTGTCAGGGCGCGGCTCTACTTCACTGATGAATATGCAAAGTATAATATGTATGTATATACATATCAAAAAAATCTGAAAACATTTTGGGCATGTATTGAAAATTTCTCTGATTTAAATTTTGATTTTTTTAATTCTGTACAGGGTTCAGAGTTAAATATTTTTACATTTAGATTTAGATTTTGATAATATTTTCACCATGTTTCTCCATTTTTTAGCGACGTTTTTTCCATTCTGGAATTTGGAACTGATGTTGCATCGAACTTTAACTAAAAAAGTTACAAATAAATTCGAATATGGTAGATACATTTATTAGTTATTTCAAGAACGCCGAACTTCCTTGTATCTTGTGTTCAACAAATGTACTTCTTTGAAATATTTCGGCGATTAAATATTTCAAATATAAAGTATATGCGAGCGTTATCTTGCATTTTATTTAAATTTTATGAAGCCTGGGAGTGATAGTTTTGAGAAGTGACGTCAAGTAATGAAATAAATTAAGTATGTGAGAAAGGAAAACTGACGTGAAGATATGAAGTGGTGTGAATATGATGATGTAGGTAGTTCAGCTGTAAAAAAGGAGTGATTATAAAACTTCTGATGACTGTTAATTATCTCTGTAGTGTTTTGTACTCGTAATAATATTTGTGGTTACTTAACCTTCCTCGTAACGGCAAACATCGTATGACAGAGCGGATCTACAGCTTTACGTGGAATTCGAAGTTTCGAATCATCTACGGATCGCTATACCATTTGAACGCAAAGGCGGAGGGTCACTCGTACAACCACTGAACAGACCCAGTTTACGCAATATTATAAATGACAGTAATGATGGCAGTTACGATAAATTAAATTAAGAATATATAGTCGTATTAAGTAAAAAGTATTTATTTATAAACTTTTAATTTCCTCGCTCAGCTAACGGGAAGTAGAGTTGCGGTGTGGCCACAAACTGACAAAATGTTCTCAGTGGAGTAATGTTTCTTGACATTAACTGAATATTACTTAATAATTGGACGGTTCAAAACCAGTGTGATTTCTGCAAATATGTATTAATTTTATAGTTTTCAGCAAGTGATCTCTGTATCATCGGTTCCAGTAGTCGGGATACACAGCTACACACCTATTTTACGGCCAAATGTATCCCGATTATAGGAACCGATGGTCCAAGGACTTTTTAACGGTGTGAAAGAGTAGTTACGCCTCAGTAACTGCTCAGAGATAACTAATCTCTCGCTCAATGCGTTAACAAGTGGTCTGTGTTCTGTGTACAAACTGTAGATCACCCGAGGAAAATAAATAAAAATTTTTTTTGCTTTCGCTGAACGGCTGAATTATTAGTTTGCCACACTTCGAGCGAATTTCGTGCGTCAGTACAGGAAAGAAGAAATATATTTACCGCTTCTCTCTCGAACCTTGAGCCAAAATCAGACGAGAAGTTGCATCTCACACCTACTTCAAGTAATGGCAGCAGTTCGTCACAAGAGGATCTACTTATACTCTCATAAAAATAAAGATTATTTTTAATTACTTTCCACACTACGATATAGACGAGTGTGTATATATATATATATATATATATATATATATATATATATATATATATGTATATATAATTAGTATAGACGTATATATTTCGTGTAGTGGTGAGTGTCGCTGACTACGAATCCATCGGCCCCGGGATCGAGACCCGGTAACGGCAGGCGGCGGGCAGCAAAACCCAGCTGTTCATCCTTCCACACAATAAAAAAAAATTGGTTGGTAGATAAATGGGTACGCTGAGTAGCCTAGTGGTTAAAACGCTGGGATGCTGGTGGGGCGTGGTTCGGATTCAACGTTAAACTGTAGGTCTAAGGTGGAGGAAAAGCTTGATCTTCGTCAGAATGAACAATTCGGGCGGAAGCAAAACAAAGGTAACCAAGGTGTATATATATTGGGGCTCAGACCTCAGTTATACAATACGAAAAAACGAAAAAATGTGCATATATATATATAATATATATATATATATATATATATAAATTAAATCACTAAGCTCCTATATTGGATATGGAGACGAACACTAGACACGGGAGAAACACCAAGCATCGTGAAGAGAGTGAACATAGTTCCAATATACTGTATAAAGGAAGAGATCGATCCGAGGTCAGAAACTATTGGCCGGTGTCACTTACATCTCATTTCACCAAAATATTTGAAAGCATAGTTAAAGAAAAAATCTATGGGTATTTGGAAACTTGGAAAAAATTAAATGATATTCGACATGGATTCCGATCAGGAAGATCATGCCTATCACAACTAATGGAACACTATAACATTATTGATGCAAATACAAAGGACACCAAACAGCAACAGACTGGCTGGTCTCTATGAGGCTGTGTTTAAGATGGAAGGTTAAAAGAAGTAAGAAAATTTAAAGACAAATGAAAGTTTTAAAGCAAAACAGGGAAAAGAGGTTGAAAGGAAGAAAAGAAATTTAAAGATAAAGTGAAAATTTTAAAGTAAAGACAAAGGAATCCGAGTAAAACTTGTACATTTCTTCTACGCTCTAATAAATGCTTCGAACTGGGGGTTTAAGGCAAGATAAGCGTCTATCCTCTATTTAAAGGATTCGACCGAATTATTTTCAACTATGCTGGCTGGTAATCCATTCCACAAATTAACTATACGATTGAAGAAAAAGATGTTTAGTTTCATTAGAATTAAAATGTTTATCCACTAATTTGAGACTATTACTGTGAGTTTTATTTGCATTTCTGAAAGTGAAGTAGTTTTTAGCGTCGGTATTATCGAAACCTTTAATCATTTTAAATATCTCTATTAAATCTCCTGGAATACGCCATTTTACAAGTGAAAATAAATTTAACGTTTCTAAACGGCCACCGTATGATTTGTTTTCTAAGTTTGGGAATCATCTCAGTAGCCCGTCGCTGTACTCACTCCATTCTGTCTATGTCCTATCGTAAATATGGGGACCAGAATTGAACGCAGTATTCCAGGTAGAGGCGTACTAAAGAATTATAATTATAATGTTAGTATTGTTTTCTCCGACTTAAATTCAAATGACCTACCAATAAATCGTAAGATTCCATTTGCTTTTCTGGCCGCTTTGATACACTGCTTACTCGGTTTAAGAGTGTTTGCAACAATAATACCTAAATCTTTCTCTTCCGAAACACTCGTTAGTGTCTTGTCGTGCATAAAATACGTTTCTTTAACATAGTTTCTACCGATATGCAACGTTTTACATTTAGCTATATTAAAGTTAATTTGCCAAATTTCTGCCCACTCCAGTAATTTTTGTTTTTATGCAGGTAGGAGTGGCCAAAGGCGAATGCCCGCAAAAGCGCCAACCTCCATAGAATAAGAAGAGAGCCCAAATCAAGGTCCAGGGTTTTAGAGATGCCTGGACACTCTGCTTTTGAAAGAATGGAGGTCATAGACAGTGGGAAACATGGATTGAGGAAGATTGTTTTAGAGTTGACAGGTTGAGTAGATGAAACATTGAAAATACCGATTAACCCTTTCGTTAGAGAGTTGGACAGAAAAAGAATGAGAAACTGTCCAAAGTCTAGTGCTGCGTAGTCTCCTTAAAGGAGAAGGCATGCAATTAGAAAGTTCAGAAGAGCAGTGTCCGTTAGAATAGCGATAGTAAAGAGAGAGTAAGGCAACTTTGCGGCGAAGAGAGAGAGATTGAAGACAGTGAGTAAGAGGCGGGGAAATAATGGGACGAAAAACGTTGATTCTACCCGGTGAAGTACTGCTGTGTGTGTTGAGCCACCCCATACATGAGAAGCATACTCCATACAGGGGCGGATAAGATCCTGCGGAGGCGGTACAACATGATTTGATACAAACTGATTTGGAGAGAGTATATGTAATCTTTCCAGGAAAAATCCTGAGAAAAGGAAACTCCAAGACTGTTAAGAGAAGAGGAAGTATTGAGTTGTGTATTGTTGAAAGTAATGGGATAGCTGTGTGGAAGATTGTAACGAGTAGACAGATGGAGGAACAGATGGAGGTTTTGAGGCATTGAAAGCCACAAGGTTTTCTCTGCCCCAGTGAGAGATAGCAGAATGCTCAGGAGTCAGGTGTACCATAGCCATCCTACGCGAATCATGGAGTGACTGTTAAGAGGGACGCTTTGTGAAGCGGGCGGAGAAGTGATAAGTGGAATCATCGGCATTGGAATGAATAGGACAGGAAGTTCGACTTAAAAAATTATTGATAAATAAAAGGAAAAGAGTGGGTGACAGGCCAGAACCCTGAAGAACACCACTATTAATAGCTTTAGGAGGAAAACAGTGGCTCCCTAGAACGGCAATTATATATCGGCCAGAAAGGAAATTAGAGATGAAGGCACAGATAATAGGATAGAAACCGAAGGAGGGCAGTTTCGAAATTAAAGATCTGTGCCAAACTATATCAAAAGCTTTTGATATGTCTAACACAATATCAAAAGTTTCGCCGAAATCCCGAAAGGAGGACGACCAAAAATCGGAGAGATGTAAAGGAAGATCGCCGGTAGAGTATCCCTTGCGGAACCCATATTTACGGTCTGAAAGAAGACTCTGAGAAGCGAGGTGTTTAAGAATCTTCCTATTAAGGATACATTTCAAAGCTTTAGAAAGGCAAAACATCAAAGCAATTGGACGATAGTTGGAGCGTTGAGAGCAGTCACCCTTCTCTGGAACAGACTGAATGGAAACGAACTTCCAGCAGGAAGGAAAAGTACCAGATGAAACACAAAGACAAAAGAGTTTGCCAAGACAGGGTGTCAGCAGAAAAGCACACTTCTTAAGAACAACAGGAGGAACACCATCAGGACCGTACGCCTTCCTAGAGTTGAGCCCAGATTGGACAGAAAGAACATCTTTAGAAGAGATTCTAATTTCAGACATAATAAAGTCAGAGGGAGGAGGAGATGGAGGAACAGCACCGGAATTGTCCATGTTTGAGTTGGAGGCGAAAGTTTGAGCGAAGAGTTGAGCTTTATCAGAAGAGACGGCAACTGACCCGTCGGAATGAAAAAGAGAAGGGAAAGAGAGGAAGTAAAGTTGTTGGAGAGGTTCTTAGCTAGATGCCAGAAAGAGCGAGAGGAATTAGAATTCGATAGGTTTTCACATTTTTGTCGGATAAAGGAATTTCAGATTTTGCACGATTCCGGGCAGAAATATAAGCTGAGTGAGAGTCAGAAGTTGGATGGCGAAGGTACCTTCTGAAAGACTCCTCTCTATTGCGGATAATATTGGAACAAGTAAAGTTAAACCAAGGTTTTTGCACTAGTAGTAGGAATAGAATATGGAATGTACGCCTCCATGCCCGAGAGAATCAACTCCATGATGCGCTCAGCACACTCGGAAGGGCCCCGGCCACGGAAGCAGTAATCATTCCATGGGAAATCACAGAAGTACTGCCATGGCCTCCCAATCAGCGGCACCAAAGTACCAAAGGCGCCTCCTCTTGGGAGGATCCAAAGACCGAATTGGAGCGATAGTACGGAAACAGTTACAAAATTGTGATCGGAAGAGCCCAACGAAGAAAAATGTTTCACAAAGTAAGAAGGATGAGAAGTAAGAAATAAATCCAGAATGTTGGGCTAAAGGTGGTGGTGAACAATGAAATCTTCTAAAATGGAGATTTCATCAAAAGGAGAGTGGGATAGAATGTATTCCACTTCAGAAGTGAGGTGGTCAAAGAATTTTGGATAGTCAGTAGAATTAGGAGAAAGCTAAACAGCACAGATGTATTTAGTTTGAGATTGGCATGTAAGTCGTAGCCAGAGGGTATAGAATTCAGAGGAGAACAAGTTAGGTCATTGCGTACATATACGCAACATCCACCGTCGAAGTGAAATTGAGTATAGAGTAAGAAGGTACAGAAAAAGGGTTGCTGTCAGTCGTCCCAGGCACTTAAGTTTCAGTGAGGAAGAGAAGATGAGGTTTAGAGAAGAGATGGTGTTGAATAGACTGAAAATTTGAGAAAAGGCCACGAATGTTGCAGAACTTTATAAAAAGTGAATCAGGTAGAGGCCCAGAACATCTCGAATTTATTTGTATCTTCTTAAATCTGCAAACGTTCTGCCGCTGATTTTTTTCGTTCCCCCTAATTTCGTAGCATCGCCAAATTTTGAAATTATACTGTTAAATCTTATATCGATGTCATTAATATAAATAATAAAAACAACTGGTCCAAGAACTGATTCCTGAGGCACGACGCTAGTTACACTTTTCCAGTTGGACGCTTTGCCATTAATAACCACTCTTTATTTACGTCCACTAAGCTAATTTTCAATCAATTTCAAAACATTACCACCATCAATTCCGCGAGAATGAAGGTTAGCTAATAATCTCCTATGTGGCACTTCATCAATCGCCTTTTGAAAATCGAAATATATAATATTTGCTGTTTTACTCTCGTGATATGTATTTATAATATCATTAAAGAAATCGAGCATATTAGTAAGACAAAAACAAAAGGCGTGTTGAGAATCTTTGATTAATTTATCATTTCTAAGTGATCAACTATTTTGTCCCGAACGATCGTCTCCATAAACCAACTACTGAAGTCAGACTAATGGGACGATAATTCCCCGGAAGGGATTTGTTCCCTTTTTCAAATATTGGCGTAATGTTTGCAAGTTTCCAATCGAACGGAACTTCTCAAGACTGTAACGATTTATTATTAAATTATTAATTATTAAATATATATGTTAAATATATATGTGAGAGGAGAGACTATTGCGCAGTTCATTTCTATAAGTCTCCTTGGATAGTGATTATCTGGACGTGGAATTTTATTAGGATTAATTTTACCTATGACCGAGAGTACTTCACTTTCACTAATGGTAAAATCGTGAAGCTTTAAATGATCATCACTGAGCATGATTATGAGAACGGGAATGTTGTTCATATTTTCGTTAGTAAACATGGAAGAAAAGAATTTATTTGAAACTTCCGTTATTTGTAAGTCATCCCAAATTTGTTCGTTGTCTTCGCCTATGAGTGGACCAACGGCTATAGTCTGCGAAGCTACTTTTTTATTCCTAACATAATTATAGAATTCCTTCGGATTCGATTTAATTTGGTTCACTATGTACAGCTCATAGTTGTGCTTGCTCTTTCTAATAAATTTTTGCTTCACTTTCTCAATATCTTGTAAGCATTTTCACCGGATAAATTATTTGTTTCTTTAAATTTGAAATATGCATTCCATGTCACAAAATTTAGCCCTTTTAAAATCCAAAACGTATTCCAGGCTCTCCTAACTGTGCACTTGAAATTAATGAAAACTATGATGTAATATACACAGACTTTGCTAAGGCGTCCGACAAGTTTGACCAAGGAATCATAGCACATAAGGTAAACTGAAATACATGGGAATAACAGGAAAGGTAGGAAAATGGGTATATAATTTACTCAGTGACCGGCAGCAAGTTGTTACAGTTCAAGTTGTTACAGTTCAGAGTCAGAGGTCCTTAGCTCAGTACCACAAGGAACAGTATTAGCTCCATTACTCTTCATAATCATGCTAACTGATATAGATGAGGAAGTTACTAGTGACAGCACAGTAACATCCTTTGCCCATGACACAAAAATTTGTGGAAAAATAAGAAACCCCGAGGATATAGGATCTCTACAAACAGACAAGAACAGAATCTTCAATTGGTTTCAAGACAATAATATGAAATTTAACACTGAAAAATTTCAACTACTGTACAGTATATATTTTTTCATTTTTTTCCGCACTGTTGCATAGGTGTTGGGCCCCAAGTTTGGGTACTCAGTCCGAGTTATTTGTAGAGTGGATAACCATCGCAACTATGTACCGGCAGCCCATTAATTTATGCATCAGGAAACAACAGTACCGCCAGACTGTTCAATCAAAACGTGGAGATTCGACCGTGGCACCTCGTGATTCGGCATATACTCGTACTTCGTCACCGCACTTGATTCACGCATTAATCCCCCTTCTCTTCCACGACCCCACGAGCTCTTACATCAAGCATTAACTCCCTCCCCCCCCCCCAGACACCGCCGAGATCTTATCCTTACCAAAGCGTCCCCGTCAAATAGGATAATATATTACCAACACTTTTCAAAGCGAATTCTTTTCCTTGTTGCCGTATTAATGGGAGTTATTTTTACTGATTTACTTTTCCTTCCCCTCGTGTCCTTATTTTCTATCCTTTTCTGTGCCACAGTGCCTATATTTTAAAGTTGTTGAATGTAAAAAGCTTGTTGATGGTTTTGCTTTCAAGAATAATTCAAAATGCACTTTAAATTTTAAAGAAAACTCTTAAAGCTTCATAAAGCGCTCAAGCCTGAAAAGCAATATGTCATCCACAATCTGTCTTTTTATCTTACTTCTATGAAGTCGTCTTCACAAATTTATAGCGAGCAAAATTTCACCATTTATGCGGAATTATGTCATTTCTTGGAGTAATTTCCTTCATGGAAAAGTTATTTCAATGAGGTTCAAACTGCATCACATATAAACAGAATAAATATTTTAAAAGAACTTCATTTCTTCGTTTTCAAACACACGGGCGACGTCATATATATATATATATATACACAGTATATGGGATGAATTTCACAATTAAACACGTGAAATGAATGAATGATGGAAACCCACAAGGAAAAAGAAAAACGATTCCAAAGCCTTTCGTGTATTCAGACGAGGTGTACTTCTTAATATACGAAAGTCCTGGCAATCATTTTTCCTTGTGGGTTTGCATCATATATATATATATATATATATATATATATATATATATAATATAGTATATATAATGTATATATCCCATTTTTTTACAGCTTTTACAATTTGTTCAGTTCTCATGGGAACTGTAAACCATTTGTGAAAGAAATATTTGTTCTTGTAAGTTTTTATCTTTTCTTTTACGATAAACTGGTGAGTTTAGCATTTGCGAATGGCGTATAAAGCAAATAATATCAACCTTAAATCTGGAATACAGTAATATGAGGTATTTTAGCCGTAATAATTTATAAATACCTATAATTTATTGTATAAAGTTAGGACAAGTTTAATTATAAAAAAAAACTAATATTTACATAGATACAAATTTGTAGGAATAAAGTAACTCAAGCAACGTTGACAGGGACTAATTCCTCACATGTGTAGAGAAGGTACACTAAATATTTCAGGCTTTTATTTCAGTTAATAAAAAAATAAACATTTTAAAGTGTCACATACCGGGTGTCACATTTGAAATGAAACAACTTTGAAACCATATAATTTTTTATTGAATGATTCAAACAATGTAATATTCACACATAAATAGTCATTGTCATAAAGTTTCATATGATATATGTGAATTATAACATTTAGATACATTAGATACATTGTGCATAGCATAATTTTTCCTTTTGTTAAGATCTTCACATGTTATATGCTGAAAAGTTTGAAGCTTATATGGATAGAGCTGCAGCCGTTTGCGCACGACTCTATGCACAGTTGAACGAGGAATCTGCAGTTCGACACTGGCATGACGGATGGACTTTCTCGGGCTACTACCAAAGGCGCCGCGTATTCGTTCAACATCTTCCGATCTTGTTCGCCCTCCAGAGTGTTCCTTTAGAACACTGCCAGTCTCCTCAAATTTCTTGGTCCATGCATATAGGTCTCTTCTGGTGGGTGGTTCCTCGTGAAAGGTTGTACGGAATCGCCGTTGCACCAGAGTAGGGGACTTCAACTCACCCATCCATAACACACATTTCGCTTTTTCTTGTGGGGTAAATATAATTCCATCTGAAACAAACAAAAAACATTACGACAAAAACATATGCATATGGTGTAGTAACTGGCAAGGTTTCAACATTCTCACATTAATACTTTAAAAATTACAGAGTTTAAAAGTTGTTTCATTTCGAATGGGACACCCGGTATTTAAAAAAGAAAATGACATGATGAAAGAAATTTTTCCACTGTCTACGTCATTAATATGAATTAAAAACATATTTTCCTTTCAAACTTATAAAAGCAAATAATCATGTCTTTACATCATTTACAAAAGAAATGTTAACAAGTTTAAGAGCTTCTTTAATTACCAATGGAGCGAAGATTTTTTTTTTTTTAAACAGTGCACGCCAAACTTAAGATTATAAAACTTTTAAAAATTTTCAAACTTTTTACAGCCGTAATTAGAAAATATTTGTGTAATTTAAAGTTCCAAACATCTTTGCGTCATTTTCACTGATGTATTTAGTATATTCTGCATATATATATATATATATATTATATATAATATATAAAACTTAGTTGAGTGGTTTGTTCTTAGGGAGGCGTAGCTTAGCGAGGAATAGGAGGACGAAAAGATGGTACATGTTTATTAACAGACGTTTCGGAAAAATTCTATTTCCATCATCAGTGCTAAAAAGTTTAAAAACAAATAGAAATAAATAAGTATAATAAATAAAAACGAACAATAAATTAAAATGGCGCAACAATTAGCGAATTAGCGAGAATTAATAGTAAGTTACAATATATATTAAATTACAAAATTAAAAATTAAATGATATAAAGTATAAAAGTATGGACAATAAGTAAAATATAAAACGGTTTAGGTGAAACAGAATTGAAAGGTTTCTTACCAAATTGTTAACGTAATGAGAGACTAATTGTACAGAAGATTGGGAATGGTTGCATGTTGAAAGAATTCCATATTAGAAAGATGGAGCCGGGGGGAGTGATGGTGGATTTCTTTTGAGTTTGAGAGTTTATTTGGCAAAGTTTAAATTGAAAACGGAACTGTAATCGTTGAGGGTTGGCTGGATACTGAGGATATAAAGGGACTCAAGTATGCGGAGGTCGATTAGTTGGTTGGCTGAATTAATGATTTTGAAATTGGAGGAAAGTAACGGGTGGTTGTGAAGGTGGCAGTGATCCCTTATTGCTGATTTGGAGGGTTTGTTCAAGGGCTGTGAAGTTCTTGTAGAAATCCCACGATGCTCGTCCACTCTTTTGTGATATTGGCGGATGGTACTGCCAATATAGTTCGCTTTGCAGCGAACACAATTAAAAGCGTAGATAGTGGACGAAGCAAGTGGCTGGGGTGTTTTTTCTTTATGGTTGAAGTAAAATTTGATACTATTGTTGTTGGTGAAAGCGAAATGAAATTTAATTTGGGGGTAAAGTGGGGTGAGTAAGAGACGGAGTTCTGAAAGTATTTTGTGGCTAATGAGGTCGTAATAGGGGAATGAAAAATATTGTACGTCTTTTTTAACAGTTGGAACTTTAAGGGGGGGGGGGGTGATAAATATTATTAAGAAAGTTTCTGGTTAAGGATTGTAACAGATGTTTTTGGAAAGAGTTATTAATGCTGAAGTTAAGAATTGACTCTATTTCATGGTGGAAGGATAAGTACGAGGAGCAAAGATGGTAGGCACGGTGGATTAAAATTTTAATACTGTTTATTTTATATAGCGAAGGGATGTGGCTTTGGAAATTAGTACCCAGGCCTGTGTACGTGGGTTTTCGATATATGGAAGTGCTAAATTTGTTGTTTTGTTTAGTTATTGTAATATCTAGGAAGGGAAGGGTGTTATTGGATTCGTCTTCTTTGGTGAACTTAATGTTTTTATGTTGGGAATTAAGGTAGTTAAGAAAAAGGGGGGGGTGGTTGGCATTGTGAAAAAGGAGAAAGGTGTCATCAACGTATCTTTTATATAGGTGTGGTTTATAATGAGTGGGGCAATGAAGTAGCCAGATATTTTCGTGATGGCTGAGGAAGATGTTCGCTAAAGTGGCACTTAAAGGGGATCCCATAGCTAGTGAGTCAGTTTGTTGATAAAGTTGTTGGTTAAAGAAAAAATAGGTGTCTGAGGCGGCGAGCGTAAGCAGTTTGGTAAATTCATATTTTGTTAGATTCAAAACTGTGTTCGGATTGTTGGCGAAAAGGCTGTTAATACAGATATCGATGGCTTCTTTAATTGGAACGTTGGTGTAGAGAGATACTATATCGAAACTATGCATATGAAGGTTATTTGAGTTATTTATGGTCCATATTTCTTTAGCGAATTCGTAGGAGTTGGTGACGGAGTATTCGTTTTGGGTTAGGGGGGTTAAAGTGGGAATTAGGAATTTTGCTAGTTTGTAATTGTGGGTAGTGTAGGCCGAAAGGATGGGTCTAATGGGTAAGTTGGGTTTATGTATTTTAGGGAGGCCATAGAGAGTACCTGGGGATGAGCCGGAAGAACGTACTTGGTTATAAGTGCCTTTTGAAATTTTGTTCTGATCATATAGTTTTCTGAGGAAACGGTTGATTTTATCTTCAAGTTTTAGGGAAAGGGTTAAAGGATTATCATTAATCTTTTTAAATTTGGTGGGATCGTTAAGAACGTTGTTGACCTTATTAATGTAATCTGGTTTATTAAGAAGGACGGTGCCTTTGCCTTTGTCGGGGCGTGAAATGATAATGGAGTCGTCTTTAGATAGTTCTTCAAGGCAGGAGAGGTCTTTTCTATTAATAAGGGGGGAAAAAACTTTATGAGGTTTAAAACTATAAAAATGTTTATTAGCGATGTGGGTGAGTGAGGACTTTAAAAACGGAAGTTTTGAATCGTCAACTATTGAGAATTTTTTTGAACTATGAAAGAGTTTTTCGAAGGATAAAAAGTGCTTAAAATAATTTATCTTAAAATTTGGCAGTTTAAAATCTAGGCTTAAGGAGAGGAGTCGTTTTTCATTAGTACTTAGGGTTCTATTAGAAAAGTTGAAAATGGTTTGATCAGGATTTAGGGGCTGAAGGTTAGAGTTTAAGCCTAATAGGTTTAATTTTCTATTGTGTCGTTGTTGAATCTGTTTCCGCCTCAGACACCTATTTTTCCTTTAACCAACAACTTTATCAACAAACCGACTCACTAGCTATGGGATCCCCCTTAAGTGCCACTTTAGCGAACATCTTCCTCAGCCATCACGAAAATAACTGGCTACTTCATTGCCCCACTCATTATAAACCACACCTATATAAAAGATACGTTGATGACACCTTTCTCCTTTTTCACAATGCCAACCACGCCCCCCTTTTTCTTAACTACCTTAATTCCCAACATAAAAACATTAAGTTCACCAAAGAAGACGAATCCAATAACACCCTTCCCTTCCTAGATATTACAATAACTAAACAAAACAACAAATTTAGCACTTCCATATATCGAAAACCCACGTACACAGGCCTGGGTACTAATTTCCTAAGCCACATCCCTTCGCTATATAAAATAAACAGTATTAAAATTTTAATCCACCGTGCCTACCATCTTTGCTCCTCGTACTTATCCTTTCACCATGAAATAGAGTCAATTCTTAACTTCAGCATTAATAACTCTTTCCAAAAACATCTGTTACAATCTTTAACCAGAAACTTTCTTAATAATATTTATCAACCCCCCCTTTAAAGTTCCCACTGTTAAAAAAGACGTACAATATTTTTCATTCCCCTATTACGACCACATTAGCCACAAAATACTTTCAGAACTCCGTCTCTTACTCACCCCACTTTACCCGCAAATTAAATTTCATTTCGCTTTCACCAACAACAATAGTATCAAATCTTACCTCAACCATAAAGAAAAAACACACCCAGCCACTTGCTTCGTCCACTATCTACGCTTTTAATTGTGTTCGCTGCAAAGCGAACTATATTGGCAGTACCATCCGCCAATATCAAACAAGAGTGGACGAGCATCGTGGGATTTTTACAAGAACTTCACAGCCCTTGAACAAACCCTCCAAATCAGCAATAAGGGATCACTGCCACCTTCACAACCACCCGTTACTTTCCTCCAATTTCAAAATCATTAATTCAGCCAACCAACTAATCGACCTCCGCATACTTGAGTCCCTTTATATCCTCAGTATCCAGCCAACCCTCAACGATTACAGTTCCGCTTTCAATTTAAACATTGCCAAATAAACTCTCAAACTTAAAAGAAATCCACCATCACTCCGCCCGGCTCCATCTTTCTAATGTGGAATTCTTTCAACAGGCAACCATTCCCAATCTTCTGTACAATTAGTCTCTCATTAAGTTAACAATTTGGTAAGAAACCCTTCAATTCTGTTTCACCTAAACCGTTTTATATTTTACTTATTGTCCATACTTTTATACTTTATATCATTTCATTTTTAATCTTCTAATTTAATATATATTGTAACTTACTATTGATTCTCGCTAATTGTTGCGCCATTTTAATTTATTGTTCGTTTTTATTTATTATACTTATTTATTTCTATTTGTTTTTAAACTTTTTAGCGTTGATGATGGAAATAGAATTTTTCCGAAACGTCTGTTAATAAACATGTACCATCTTTTCCTCCTCCTATTCCTCGCTATATATATATATATATATATATATATAAACTTTAATTGCAATAACTGCAACACTATAAAATTAGAACAACCCGCAAGAAAAAAATATAAAATTAATTATAAAACATTGTTTAAAAAGGATAATTAATTTCTGCTGGTCATAACAAAGCCCTTTTCAAAACCATAAACTAAATGAAATATCTAAAAAATGTTTTAAAACTTCCGTCCTGCGGAAGAGCTAAGATTAAAATGACTGTGAAGGCATAAACATGGACAGAGAGATGGTAGCTGTCGTACGTCTGGCAGTTGGCAAAGGCAAACTATTGCTCAGATTTCAACCTTCGAGATAAGAAATCTATAAAAATCAATCCTGTACATCTGGCAGCCGGTCACGACCCGAAATTGCCCTAAAATATTTAAAAATTTAAAAATAAAGCTATCCATACTGTAGGACAACTTAATATTGGAAATGGTGTCTTCTGCCAAAATATAAAATGCCTCCTATATGTCTCTGTTCCTGGTCCCTGACCATTATGATAGGTTTAGAATCCTGGAAGTTAAAAATATGATTATGCTGTTCCCTATGCTGAACTAGGCTACTATAAGTATTACCCGATCTCAGGTCACGTTTGTGGGAATTAATCTTTCTCTGAAAATCAATTGTCTCCGTTGTGCCAAATAGATTGTCTTCGTTCATTCGTCATCCTATTACTGAAGCCTCCAACAATTCTGGCGTAGTTTATGAAATCCCATGTGGAGGCTGCCCTCAAAAATACATCGGATTCTAAACCTATCATAAAGGTCAGGGACCAGGAACAGAGAAAAATATGAGGCATTTTATATTTTGGCAGAAGACACCATTTCCAATATTAAGTTGTCCTACAGTATGGATAGCTTTATTTTTAACATTTTAAAATATTTTAGGGCAATTTCGGGTCGTAACCGGCTGCCAGATGTACAGGATTGATTTTTATAGATTTCTTATCTCGAAGGTTGAAATCTGGGCAATAGTTTGCCTTTGCCAACTGCCAGACGTACGACAGCTACCCTCTCTCTATCCATGTTTATGTCTTCACACAGTCCTTTTAATCTTAGCTCTTCCGCAAGACGGAAGTTTTATAACATTTTTTAGATATTTTATTTAGTTTATGGCTTTGAAAAGGGCTTGGTTGTGACCAGCTGAAATTAATTACCTTTTTTAAACACTGTTTTATAATTAATTTTATATTTTTTCCTTGCGGGTTTTTGTAATTATATATATATATATATATATATATATATCAGTGGCGACTGGCGTATAGGAGCGATGGAGCGGTCGCTCCCCCTTTGCTTGAAACGATAAATATTAATTTAACAGATAAAAAATATATTAATTTTAAGATATTAAAATAAATATTCTTGAAATATATTTTAAAAATTCATGTGGCATATCTTGATTCATGAGGCATTTTGAGTAAGCCTTCATACAGTACATAATATTCTAAACTTATAGCATAGCTTCAAACAGCGTACCGCTGTTTGAATACAAAATAATATTGCAGCCGAATGGAGCGATAGATTTTTCGCTCAAGTAAATATAAATTATATTTTACTGTTGTAATGAAAATATATGTACTATCGCGAATTTTTTTTATAATAACAACTTTATTTTTACTAATAGTTACTTCAGTAATAATGATATAAGCCATTTATATGTATTTTATTGAAATTATTACTTATTTGTAATTAACTAGAATTGTACGTCTGGCATAGCCGCATATGTTAATACAAGACTTAGTACTCTTGTGAGCGGCAGTTGGATTCGCGCTAGCCTATTGTGAGTCCGTGTTGTCGTACAATTTTATGAAATCGCACCCCCATACATTTATACCACGAGTCGCCACTGATATATATATATTCTGAGTTTGTGTATATATATATATATATATATTAGGGTGTCCCATTTTTGTCCAACTTCTTTTTTTCCTGGGTCCAACTTCCTAATATCATTATGCCTGTCGCTCTAAGTAAGAAAATAGCAATTATTTTCCATTTAATAGAAATTTCGCACCCCCTGGGCCTACAAAACCAATTTTCCCCTTTTCTTTATAAAAAATTGTCGATTCTCGGAAGTCTTTCGGTTATATATTTCTTGCACTTTATTATAACCTCATTCTATGTACATTTTTGGACAGAAAATTAAAATAGCTATCGATTGATACCTAATTTACTATCCTTTTTTACCAAAATAGAAGCATCATCACAATGCAGCTTCGCGGCAATGGGCCTTGCACTATATTTGAAACTCACAATATTTCCAAGGTGGGAACAACTCAAGAGATTGAATATTTCATGCTAGTTGTTGAGCCCATCGTTTTTTTTATTCAACAAACATACAATACCTTGAACAGAAAAATTACTTAGTAAAGCGAATGAATGTATGAAATAAAATGTGAATACTGATAATGATTGAGGCTATTCCAGCAGTTGAACTAAGGAACTCTTTTTAAAAGATGGCAACAAACTTCTGTGATATTCCACAACTTGCAGGAGTTGTTGTCTTTGTTCTTCATCTGTTGTGATGCAGTTTGCGAAATCTTCAATTAGTTGTACTCCACGCTCGGCCGCATCATTAACAATCTTAACACTATGTACAAAATTGGAAATTTGAATAAAATTTCTATCCTCTTTCCATGTTTTAACAGGTTTATTTAACCATTTTCCATTGCTATGTAGAACAAAGAAAAACCAAGATTTTGGTCCAGCTAGGGAAGCTAGTTTGGTTGATTTATTAATCAAAGGAAATACTGGTTTGTCACTTTGGGCATACGAGCTGTTTTGATCATTTCTATGCGATCTAATAATTTCTGTAGCAATGTTTCTTTTCTTTTCATCAGATATACATAAAGAAAATAATGAAAATGGAATAAGCTCCTCAGTTAGGTACCAGCAATGGCCTTCAAATATCTTGATTGTACGATGAGCTACAGTTCTGTCCATTGTGTCACCATAGAGGTGAAGGTCACCATAGAAGGTCAAATCATTCATTGCTGCATCCGTCGCTTTTGGTGCTTTGAGCTATGGTTGGATATATAAAGCAGTGAATAAGTAGAACTCCTCTAAGTGTTTCACATATTCTTCAGAATAATCCATTTGTTTGCTGAATGCCAGCATTTTAGCAGAATAGAGAATAATTGCCATCCAGCGAGCATTATGATTTGCTCCAGAACGGAGCCAACGAACTCCGTTGGTAGCATATGTCCAAGAATTTGGAGAACAACTTCTGTGCATTCTCTATAATCATTCCTGAGAAATATGTTTCCGGTATCTGTGTCGCTTAACATCTTCAAAACTTGGGTTACTCGTTGCATCTTTGATTTCATCTGTCTATTTGTAATTTTCAAAGTAAGTTGTATAAGGTTTTGTGAAGTCTGATGTCTTCCATTTATCTCGAAACTGTTTAAATAACACATTTTATGGGCTTGTGGTAGTGCCAAATATTTGAGTAAATGCAGCGGCCAAGACTCTTTCGTAAATGTGATGCCTACATGCAAGCCACATTACCTTCCCTTCTCGGAGCTCTTCTAAAATGATGCAGGTTCCATTTATCCAACCTGTATTAGACGCTGTTGTATCAAAATCCAGTGCACAAATGTTTTGGTCCAAGTTCCAATCTTTCGCAGCATTAAATGCGGCGTTTGCTTGCATTTTACCAGAGGAATCCGGAATAGTTGGTACAGCAAGAACTTTTCCCTCAGGTGCTGAAGGGATCCCTGACGCAATCATTGCTAGCCTTTCTTCCGTTTCCCCACTGTTATCAGAAACGAGCTTCTCATCCCAGTGTAGAGCACAATGTTCATGTGGTATAAACTTTTCTTTGACCATTTTGGCTGTTTCAATTCTGCTTTTTATCCCTTGTCTGTGCCTCGTTGATTTTGATAAAGTGATATTGCTCAGGTCTTTATCGCACTGACTTGCAATAACAGCAGCAAACCCTGTTCTTTGGCGAACAGAAAGGTTAAGACGATCTGCCGTATTTGGAACAATAGGATTCTGTACAATATTTTTTCTTTTGCATGAGGATTTTGATGGAGGAGGCGTATAATCCTCATCTCTAGCATATGAAGTACTTGGAGTAGGATTTGGTTCATTAGGAATCACTGTTTCTCCTTCAATATCTGTTTTCAAGGTCATGCTGAGTTTTTCCTGTCTCTTCAGTTCCTTCTCTTTAAGTAATTTTTCACGCGCCACTCTTTTCACCTGACTCTCATACTTGTTTTGATAGCTTTTATCTATTGATCCTAAGCAAAGCTTTTTGGGTCCTCTTTGGTCTATATCTTGCTGCTTTTTTACCGAAGTTCTTAATGGATCTTTTTTTATTTCTATGGCATTTTGAGAACAAATATCAAATAACTCCTTTAATTCCTTCAGGAAAGATGGTCTCTTCTTATTTATTCTTTCTTCATGCGTTTTGTTTTTCGAGAAGTATTCAAAATCACTATTCATATTGCTTTCTCAATTGTTTTGTTTTTTTCTCGGATGGCGGCTTTTAGAAGTATCTTGGCATGTGATACCGGCCCAATCCCAAAATTTTTTAACCTAGTACTTCTTGGATCACATATGACTGATTTCTTTTTCATAGGTCTTCTGGATAAAAATAGATAGTGACGTAAGACTTTAACATTAGATGGCAAAAAAGACCCTTTCTGAGGTTCCAAATTGTGAATTAAGTTTATGAGAAGCCAATCTTCTGGCTTATCTGTGGTACGAGTTTCAACTTTTGCACAAGCCATTTTAGTGTAACTAATCTAATCTGAAATTTGTATCATAATCATATCATAATTCATATCATAATCATAAATCTGAAAATAAATAGAAGTACAGTTAATACACACACACACACACACACACACATATATATATATATATATATATATATATATATATATATGGTTTTATACGGCTTTAGGGTCAGAAATGGAGAAGAAAATGTTCAAAAATTAACATTTTTGTCTTTTAATTTTCTATTTTGGTACAAAAGCATAATAAATTAGGTATCAATCGAGTTATTTTAATTTTCTATCCAAAAATATACATAGTCTGTGGTTATAATAAAACTCAAGAAATTTGTAACCGAAAGACTTCCAAAAATCGACAATTTTTTATAAAGTAAAGGGGAAAATTGGTTTTGTAGGCCTAGGGGGTCCGAAATTTTCATCAAATGGAAAATAATTGCTGTTTTCGTACTTAGAGCGACAGGCATAATGATATTAGGTGGTTGGACCCGGGGAAAAAAAGGTGGTAAAAAATGGGACACCCTAATATATATATATATATATATATATATATATATAGGTAACTTGATAGAAGGGTTTGTTCTTGGGGAACCGCAACTTAGTAAGGAATAAGAGGACGAGAAGGTGGTACATGTTTATTAGTCAGACGTTTTGGAAATTCAATTTCTATCATCAGTGCTAAAAAGTGAAAAGTAAAAAAATTAACAAATATAGTGAATAAAAGATTTTATACAATATATTTATGAAGTTTATTCCTCCTACTTATCTTTCCACAACGAAATAGAATTCATTCACAATTTCAGCATCAATAACTCTTTCCCAAAACATTTACTACAATCTCTAACTAGAAATTTTCTGAACAACATTTATCAACCCTCCCCCCTTAAATATATACAATACTTTTATCTTCCCTACTACGACTATATTAGTTACAAAATACAATCAGAACTTCGCCACCTACTCACCCCTCTTTACCCTCAAATTAACCTTCAATTTGTATTCACCAATAATAACAGCATTAAATCGTATCTCAACCATAAAGGGAAAAAACCCCAGCCCCTTGTTTCGTCCACTATCTACCGTTTCAACTTTCCTCACTGCAAAGCGAGTTACGTATATTGGCAGCACCATTCGCCAATATCAAACAAGAGTGGACGAACATGGCGGCATCTCTACCAAAACATTACAACTTTTAAACAAACATCAAAATCAGTAATAAGAGATCATTGCCACCTCCACAATCACCACTGCTCCCCACCAATTTCAAAATTATCAATTCAGCATACCAACCAACCGACCTCCGCATCCTCGAATCCCTATACATCCTCAGTAAAAAACCAACCCTGAACCCTTCAAATTAAACATAGCTAACTAATTTCTTCTGAACCTTCACTGAAAAAGAAATCCACTATCACTCTCCGGCTTCTAACATGAATACTTCAACAGTCAACCATTCCCGACCTTTATACAAGGTAGATGTAAGCTTGAACAGTAACGTGTCAAAATTCGCGGACGATACTAAAATAGGCGGTAAGGTTCTTAACGTGGACGATAGAAATAGGCTCCAAGACGATGTAGATAGGATTATGGAGTGGACGGATAAGTGGCAGATGCAATTTAACGTAGACAAATGTAAAGTATTACATATAGGTTCTCGTAACAACAATTACACGTACGCGATGGATGATAGACAGTTAGCGAGCGTTGACGGAGAAGTAGATTTAGGCGTAGGTGTATCTAAGGATTTATCTGAGTACAAAACCAACCCTCAACCCTTCAACTTAAACATAGCTAAATAATTTCTTCTGAACCATCACTGAAAAAGAAATCCGCTACCACTCTCCGGCTTCTAATATGGATACTTCAACAGTCAACCATTCTTGACCTTTATACAAGGTAGATGTAGGTTTGACCAGTAACGTGTCAAAATTCGCGGACGATACTAAAATAGGCGGTAAGGTTCTTAACGTGAACGATAGAAATAGGCTCCAAGATGATGTAGATAGGATTATGGAGTGGACGGATAAGTGGCAGATGCAATTTAACGTAGACAAATGTAAAGTATTGCATATAGGTTCTCGTAACAACAATTACACGTACACGATGGATGATAGAGAGTTAGCGAGCGTTGACGAGGAAGTAGATTTACGCGGACGCGTATCTAAGGATTTAAAAGTTAGGAACCAGTGCCTGGAGTGTTGCGCAAAAGCTAATAGGATGTTAGGCTTCATAGCGCGTAATTTCGAATTTAAATCGAAGAATATTATATTGCTCCTTTACAAGTCCCTAGTCAGGCCTCATTTAGAATATGCCGTTCAGTTTTGGTGCCCTTATTTGCGTGAGGATATTGATAGGTTGGAAAGGGTTCAGCGTCGCGACACGAAATTAATTCCGTCATTACGCAACAAGTCTTACGATGATAGGATTAAAGAGTTAGACTTGCATTCACTCGAAATTAGGAGATTAAGGGGGGAGCTTATTGAAGTTTTCAAAATCGTTAATAAAATCGATAACATAAATTTTGACAAACTGTTCACTTTCGATAATAGCAATACTCGTAATAACGGATTTAAGTTGCGTGGCAGACGTTTTATTACTAACATCGCTTAAATTTTTTTTACACTTAAAGTAATTGATAAATGGAATAATCTTCCCGCGTCCTGAACTCTACCAGCGTTAATATGTTTAAAAACCGTTTAGATAGGTATTTTAAAAATTTTAACGTTGTTTAATATAATATAATAACACTGGCCAAGAAAATGAAACCTTTTTTTCTCATCACAAACATGATCACACTTTTCTTAATGCATGTTTCGCGCTGATTCCGAATCTGGTTTTATTGTTTTTCTAGCACGTATAGTTATATAGATACACTGGTTTTGATATTTTTAAGTTTTTGATATTGCTATAAGAAAATTTATGGATGTATAGATCACACTTACGAATGCTAAACAACAAATACATCATATACCTTATTCAATGTACTTATAAATAAAGAATATATACATTATTTTATTAAAAGCGCTGTGAGTGTGATTTCCTTTTGTAAATTTGGCCTGGATTGTCACGATACAGCATCCAACAATGGTCCGCCATCATGCTTTCATTCCAATATCCTTGGTAGCGCTTCTCCATCATCTGAATATCTTGATGGAAGCGCTCTCCTTGCTCGTCACTCACTGCACCAAGGTTTTCAGGAAAGAAATCTAAGTTGTAATGCAGGAAGTGAATTTTTAACGACATTCGACACTCCATTTCTTTGAAGGCATCAAGGAGGTTCTTGACTCCATCCTTATACGCAGGTGACTTGTTGCTTCCAAGAAAGTTTTCACATATCCATTTGAACGCCAGCCAAGCCTTCAATTCCAGCGGACTTAGGACTTTTTCAAATTCAGTGTCATTCAAAACCTCCCTGTCCCACAGGCAAAGGAAACAACAAAATTTTGTGAATCCTGACTGCATACCCATAAGCATTCCTATAACTTTTAGATCTCCACAAACATTCCATTGATGACTGTCGTATTTGATTGCCTTAAATAGTATATCCATATTGTCATATGTCTCTTTTAGATGGACGGAATGGGCAATGGGGATGGATGGCATCATATTACCATTATGCAAAAGAACTGCTTTCAGGCTTCTCTGCGACGAATCAATAAAGAGGCGCCACTCAGATGCCACATACGTCTGAGATATGGCTGTAAATAGTCCATTGATGTCATGGCAATAACAGAGAGGACCGTCTACTGAAAAGAATGCTGTTAATTCAAAATTCCGCTTTCGGTAGTAACTAATACGAACATTGTTCTCAAGTAAATTGTTCTCCTTTAGTCTTGAGGCGAGAAGCTCTGATTTCTCTTTAGACAGCGATAAGTCTCTAACAAGATCATTCAACTGTCCTTGGGTTAACTTTTTAGGCTCTAAATATCTACCTTCAAAAGTATACTCTGGTTCTGTAGATGGTCCGGAAACGCCAGTTGCACCTTCATCACTTTCCATGTCATCTATGATAGAATCTAGCCTATCACTTGGGGGAATTGGAATTGGCAATGTTTCATCATGTTTTACTGGTCTACGTGCTGAATCCAAGTTTGGACATACAATCTGGTGTTTGTTCTTGGCAGAAAACCCCATTAAGTTCACACTACAAAAATAACAGTCTTCATGATGATCTCTCGGCTCCCTCCATATCATGGGTATGGCAAATGGCATTGAAGCTTTCTTTTTGTTAAGCCAATCACGTAATCCATTGACAGCCAGAACAGATTTGATGTGGCGCCCATGGTTTATCTTGGTCACCTAGATGGCAACCAAAGTATAGCTTGTATATTTTCTTAATGTCGGTTGTAATACTTCGTCGCTGTGTTTTAGTTGTCAACTGGCCGCATACGAAACAGAACTTGTCGGGGTCATTCTTACATTGTCGAGGCATGTTGACTGACCTGAGCAAACTATAAATTCAAAAAAAATGTACACCAACTTGACACAACATGTTCTTGGACTGGACTGATCTTTTGACACACAAAGCACGGCGTTGTTGCCTGAATCACAATGCTGCTAGACGTAAAAGCTCACACCTGAAATACATAAGATGTATAATTAAGATAATTGAAATAAATAAGATGAATAAACTAAAAAAACACAATAAAATAAACACAATCAAATGTTGAAATATTAGTATTTTGCCTATTTAAAATGGTTAAATCTGTGTAGTTATATATATGCCTTCATCTTGAAAACTATACGTGCTAGAAAAAATCTGAATGCAGTTTTGGAATCAGCGTGAAACATGCTATCCAGCCACCACAAATTTTACTCTGATGAAAAATCTTTGTTGACCAGTGTAATTAGCGGTAAATCTCTAGGAACGCTCCATTTTTCAATATTAAACATACACTCATAAAACATATACCATTTGAAAGCTCACAAGCTCACAAGCTCACAAATACTCACATTTTAAAAGTATCAATAGCAAATAAGAAAACCTAACCAACCAAACCTAACCTAACCTAACCTAACCTAACTTAACCTACCCTACCCTAACCTAACCTAACAAACTAACCTAACCTAACCTAACCCACATATATATATATATATATCCAGTGGTGGGATTAAAAAATTTTAAGAACCGGTTCGCCCTCCCCTCCCCTCCCCTTCCCCCCCTTCTCCTCTCCATTCCGTGTCAGACAGAAATGAAAACTAAAAAATGTTTTTATTGAAATTCTTTATTTAATTTCCTTTTAAATATTTCCAAATCGCCACTTCATTATCATTGTAGTCTTTATTTCTTCCTTTTAGGAACCGGTTCGCACGAACTGGTGCGAACCGGCTGAATCCCACCACTGTATATATCCCCCGAATCAGTATTTGCGACTTGGTACATGTATATATTAACACTTACCTAATAACCTGGATTATAGAGTCGTGCAGCTTCCAGAAGAAATTTATGAAAACGTAGAGGTACGTCCGGGTTGGCTTTAAGAAAATAGCTTCGTGCTAAATAGCCAAAAAAAATGTCAAAATTGTCATGAAAATCACAGTGAATTTTCACTACACCGATATCACATCCATCACATTCCATCTTACAACACAGACTGAAGATTTATAACTTAGCCAACCTTTATAATGTAGTTAATGACGTCACGCGTCAAACAATTAAACCTAGTTACTTTTTATTTGCTATTGATACTTTTGGATTACTACATTTTTAGACTCAGAAAAATGTGAGCTTTAAAATGGTATATGTTTTATGAGTGTATGTTTAATATTGAAAAATGGAGCGCTCCTTGAGATTACCTTAATTAGCAACAGGAGCTCTGGGGTCAATGGTCGAGGATGAGTCTGTTGACGATTAATGCCAGCTTGTGACACGCCAGCGTGTGATATGTCAGCAATAAAAAAAAATTAGACTAACACGAGCTTAGATGTAGCTCGTAGCGTAAACTAACCCACTTTTTGTTATACTCTTCCTATTTTTTTTCTTTTCTTATCCTCTCTTTACTTGCATGTCTGTAGTTTGCATGGTATAACAGTGTTTGAGTTAAGACTGTGTTTGCATGGTTTGTAAGCATTCTTATTTTACTTCTTTTCATCTTTCACCCCTTTCCTATTCTCTTCGACTATTTTTCCGACTTGTCGGCAGTGGCGGGCAGATGATGATGGTGAGTCTTTCTTTCTCTTTTTATGAATGAATGTTTACCCACGAATGATAGGTTTTGCTACTTAACCCCTTATTCTCTTCTTTTAATCTCTTCTTTCTCTCAGGCTAACTTTAGAGTGGATCTTAGGGTCTTTGTTAACCTTAGCTTCTGTAGATCTGTAGAATTAGATTACCCCCCTCACCCTCGTATAATAGCCCGGTAAGATGGGTTTTCAATTTTTGTGTCACCCTATAACATTTGTACATTTTAACCATTATCTTACCTGTCTTACATTTCGTGTACCTTTTTTAACTTTAAATTAATATCTTAGGACAGCATAAGTATATTGTATACAATCTTTTATTTACTATATTTGTTAAGTTTTTACTTTTCATTTATTAGCACTAATGATGGAAATTGAATTTCCGAAACGTCTGACTAATAAACATGTACCACTTTCTCGTCCTCTTATTCCTTACTATATATATATATATATATATATAGAAGCATACCGGAAGTTCTTTTTCCTCGCAACCTTTTCATGGCTTGAAGATGTAAACAAAGTAGTGGGCAAACACATGGGCAGCAATAAATTCATGGAAAAGGCAAATTTTTGCTTTGTCTCCCGGTAAGTTTGCCCCAAACAACCACAATACCAGAGCTTCTATAAAAGCGCAAGTCCACTTCAATTCACTTTTACATCCGCTCTCCGACTTTCGTCGCGTAACCCCACTCGATCTCAGCCGGCCTGATGACCTTCGTAACTCAGCTTGATCCGACACGAAGTACATCTCCGTTGAGGCCAACGACTATTTCGTACCGCCAGAAGCAACATCATTCCTGCAAACCCCAACCTGGCCCTAGTCTCGTCGTTCAGCCGATATAGAGTTACCCCGTCGTTTAGCCTATCTTCATCATCAAGAACCAGGTCTTTAAACCTTGCATAGGCCACCAGCTCACTTGACCTACAGTGTTTTATTCCGCAGTTATTGCTTTTAACACCATTGTATCATTTAAGTCCTGACCTGTGTGAAAATTATTCCTTTTTGTAAATAATCATTCATTGTAATATTGCACAATTCTCTATAAATAATCGTTAATCACTGTAAACTAATAATTCATTAGTTTTCAAATTACAGGGTCACCAATTTGGTCTTTCGACCAAATAAACAATATTTAATAAAGGAGACAGGGATTCTTTCTGTTTGACGGTCGGCGGACCCCTCCCTCCAAAAAAAAACTCCGGCTTTTTTATTTAGTTAGTTTATTACCTTTTAGGGGTCAATCCCAGAATAGGCACCTGATGTACCTCAATCCCAGATGAAGCACCTGCGTTCAACCTCAATCCCAGAATAGGCACCTTGCAAGGAATTAAATAAAAAAAACCTGATGATTACAAAATTTATTGTTTATACAAAGTTTATTACAAATGTAATAAAGGCAAAGTTATAAAAGGTTTAAAGTGGTTTAATGAATAAAGAAAAATTTTAGATATTATAAATTCCTGCAATATGAACCCGAATAGCAAAACTAACCAAAAAAGCAGAAGATATAGCAGAAGATTAGGTTAGGTTAGGTTAGATTAGGTTAGAGTTGATTTTTTCAAATATTGATAAAAACAATGAAATTATATCTCTAAAAACTGTTTATATTTTTTTCTCCTCAATCCCAGATTAAGCACGTGTTTTGCCTCAATCCCAGATTAAGCACCTAAAAATGATTTCAGGTGCCTATTCTGGGATTGATCCCATTTTAGAATAATACATTTTAGTTTAGAAAAATGAAAAATAATATCAAGAAAATAAAGTTGAAAGTGGAAAAAAATAACAAAAATTAAGATTACTAGCGGAAGCCCGTGGTAAAAATACCACGCTTAAAAAATCAACAGGGGCAATTATTACACAAACAAACAAACATTATCCAATTTCAGTTTTATATATATATAATTTTCAAGTGGCTCCAGAACCGTCGCGACGGTCCCGCAACCTGTAGGCTACGCGACAGTCGCGCCGGTTTTGGATCCCCGTGCCAAGTCATCGATGCGGAACCTTCAAACTCTAGACTCTTCCAACTGATTAGGTTAATTGAATGGCTGGTTAGGTTAACTGAATGCCCAATTAGGTCAGCTCTACGCCCTTGAGGATTGGTTAGGTTAAGTCATGATATTTTGGTTAGTTGACTGTCAAAACTAACGAAAATATCACGACTTAACCTAACCAATCGTCAAGGGCGTACAGTTCACCTAACCGGGCATTCAATAATTTTCCCGTAGGTTGCCCCTATTGATTGTTTAAGTGTGGTATTTTTACCACGGACTTCTACTGTAATGTCTCATTTTTGGTTATTTTTTCCACTTTGAACTTTATTTTCTTGATATTATTTTTAATTCCTGTAAACTAAAATGTATTATTCTGAAATGTAATAAACATTAACTAAGTAAAAAAGCTGGGTTTTTTGGGGAATTTTCCGCCGGCCGTCAAACCGAAAAGATCCCTGTCTCCTTTATTAAATATTGTTTATTTGGTCGAAAGACCAAATTGGTGAGACACTGTAAACATTTCAGTTTTTATTCAATTACTTTATTATGTTATAATGTTATGTTATAATGTTTCAGACCAACAAAGACCCTACGATCCACTCATGGCTGGTCTACCTAACCGTGTTTGTGATTGTGAAACCTACCGACAACAGGCCACTATATATATATATATAATTATATATATATATATATATATATATGAAAATTATTTCACGAAAGTAACACGTGAAAATATTTATGATGAATAAAACCACGAAGGAAAGGAAACAGAATGGTGCTCAAGCGCTTTCGTCTAATGACATCCTCAGGAACACTGAAGTACATAAAGAGTTACAGCCTATATATAGGTTACAGAAAAAAAATATATCCATATATATATATATATATATATATATACATATATATATATATATATACATACATATATATACAATAAACGGCGAAACAAATTAAAATTAAAAATTAAAGGATTGTGGGAGGAGCATACAAATTTGTAAGGAAAAACTAGCGATTTTTAGCACAAGATCAAATGAATTGTTTCCAACCAATGTTAAAAAAAATTAAAAATTATACTGGAAATCTGCCCGGGTTTTACACTATCGGAAAAAAAAAACAATTTGTCCTACGTACACTTTTACTCGGGACATGACACCCCCACGAAGAAGGCCATTTTTTTCTTCAATGTTTCTCCGCGCCCTTAGGATCGCCAGTCCGGAATACATCGATGCCGAATTAGAAAAAATCAACGGTATTGGAAGTGATCTGTGTTATCCATCTGCGTTTATGGAATCTTGTCTCAACAAGGCAAAACGAACTTTCTATCGTGTCAATAATAACACTCGTACTTTGTCAAAAAATATTTTAGTACTTCCATTTTTCCCGGGCTTTTTAGGCATTGCTAATGTACTTAAACTTTTGGATATTAATGTAGTATTTTCATATAACAATATTGTGAAAAATATCATAGTAGAAACTAGCCCTACCAATAATTCAGGCATTATCTATAAAATTAGTCGTAAACAATGTGATTCCTTTTACATAGGTCAGACGGGAAAGGATTTGCACACACGTATAAAACAGCATCAATATTCCGTTAGAACAGGACAGTCGTCCAGTGCCCTTTTTGTCCATTTGTCAGAGTTATCCCACTGTATTGATTGGAATAATGCTTCAGTTTTATTTCACTCTAGCAACATTGTTAATAGAAATATTCTTGAGTCTGCCATTATCCAACTTACAAATAACTTCAACATAAGCAAAGGTCTTTTTCAACTCGATCCTGTTGTTTTGAATTCCTTCAGAACAGATTTAGATAAGAAGGGTAGAACGCTAAATCTTTGGTAAACTTGTATGTTACCCTAGTAACTTTTATTTTTCAATTTATTTTTATATACTTCGAACTTAAACAAGAAGGGCAGAGTGCTAAAACCCGGGCAGATTTCCAGTATAAATTTGTATTTTTTTTTTAATTATCTATAACATTGGTTGGAAACAATTCATTTGATCTTGTGCTAAAAATCGGTAGTTTTTCCTTACAAATTTGTATGCTCCTCCCACAAGCGTTTAATGTTTAATTTTTAATTTTAATTTTTATTTCTCCGTTTATTATATATATATTATATATATATATGTATATACATTTTTTTTTTCTGTAACTTATATATAGGCTAGTAGTATAGCCGCGAAAGGGTAGAGTGCAGGAATGTTGCAAATTATTACGTAATGTTGCAATGGGAGTTTGGGGTATGCAACAACTCAATGTTGCAAAGGGGGGTAGGGTGTTGCAAAAAAGGGGTGGGGGATGCTGCACGTGCAACAAGGGGTCATGAAACTTGGAGGCGGCGTTATCCCCCAAGAGAAAAGAGAAGGAGAGAAAGGAGGAGAGGTGTTCACCTGGCAGGAGCCAAGTGCATATTAAGACTTCAGCCGAGTAGGCGTTGTCTTATAGACTCCTAATCAGCCAGTTGGCTTAGAAGGCGTAAATGGCTTGTTCAGGTTGAGTTGCCAGATACCACTTTTTATTGTATACATTATTATGGAGAGTTGCCAGATACCATTTTAATTGTATACATTATTATAGACTCCTAATCAGCCAGTTGGCATAGAAGGCGTAAATGGCTTGTTCAGGTTGAGTTGCCAGATACCACTTTTTATTGTATACATTATTATGGAGAGTTGCTAGATACCGTTTTAATTGTATACATTATTATGGAGAGTTGCCAGATACCATTGTTCAGGTATACAGTTGCCAGATTGTACCATTTATTTTCTTAAAAGTTGGTTTAGAATTCCGCTAGTAGGTTTAGAAGGCGTAACATGATATAATTAACCAAAAGAATTAAGTAAAACAACATTGCATCATTCTGTTTATTATAAATAAATAGAAAATAAATATACATTTGAATGATCAATAATAATAGAAATATGAACGAGGAATATGCATATAATCATATATCCTTCAATATAACAGTACAGGAGAAATATCACACAAATATGTTAAATATATAAATACATTTCACTTTTTTCAAATACTGAACTCGCACTTAATCGAGTCTACAATTACATCATTATTGCTCTGCATTACGCAGTATATGCGGTTTAATAATATTTCACCGCTTAAATTATACAGAAACCTGTACTCGATATGAAGGGCTTTCATATCGTTCAGTACTATTTTTGTTCCCACTTTACAACCGGTTGGTAAGTTATCTTTAAATACGTCTAGAATACAATCAAAAGCAAGCACAAAGAGTTCATCGTTTGCCACATTATTAAACACAAGTTTATAAACACGCCTTTCCAATCGAGGGTTTATTTCCGCCGACCCGAGCTTTTCAATCGTGAACTCATCTTCACTCAACATAGCGGCAATTGAAATAATCTTCTAAATCGTTACGACAACTGCTCGTTATATAAAGAAATAGTTCTTCAGGGTGAACGGTGTAGGTGAGCTCAGCCTTGTACCGATCAATTGCTTTGTACCAAAGTTCATGGTATTTCAAAGAGTCTAAACTTTTTAAATAAACGTCCAGCTCTAGACCATTCTCACCTTGTTCAGCCCTACACTCGGTAAACCCATCGAGCAGAGCGGTGTATGCGTATTCAAGTACGGTATCAAAATAAAGCATATCCGTAACACGCGCGTCTAATATAGGTTTCAGCTTGCGGAATCCGACGATTTCAAACATTCTGTCGAGGATGAAACGGTTTCGCGTAGGAACAAGAGCGTTATTATCAGAAGCATTCTTACACATCAGCCGTATATCAATGCATGGCCGATCGTTATTTATACACAACGTACATACAACGGCGTATGAGGGTGCGTCACTAATCTGCTCTCTTCTTGTACCTACGTTAGCAGGTATTTTATAACGATCTTCACTCCACTTCTCAACTATCACGAAGATTCTATTCATCTCCTCGACACTTAAATAAACCCGTTTGTTTGTTTGTCTACATTCCGTTTCCAGTACATAGCTAACGGTACCTGATTTACGCCTGAACACGCGCAACGATTTCGTCACGGACACATCGTACGAGGCGTTGAGAATGCTGCTCAAAGGAAGTTCCATCGTATTCGAGGAGCGCACGTCCACTCGGTTCAAGCTCTGAGATAACTATGAGCCGTGTGAGGCACGCAGGTAGGCAGGAACGGTTCGATGGGCGGCTGACTCGATGATACGTGAATGGGCTTGTTCGAACTCGTATGATCAGCGAGTCGCACCATAATCAACGTGTGCGGCGAATTGTTGTACATATTGGGTAGGTGTTTTTCCGGTACAAGAATTCATTTCGGTTTTATCACTACCAGACTACGCACCAGACAGTTTCCCTCAGATAATTTTCACGAACTAGGCACATTTTATAATGTTTTACTAAACATCACACTCCGGCGCACTATTTGAGAGGAACATATGCTCATATTTTTCCTTTCTGCCCAGCAAACGATACTCGTCTCTAAAGTCTGTTAAAAACTCACGCAGGGCACTAGCCACAACCTCACTACGAACCTCATCATGATATACATTAATATAGTGATAAAAATACTTAAGATTGTCCATGATGAGATTCACATTTTCATTCGTAGGGTATGAGTAATCGACATGGTGTAACATGACATAATACCGCTTGTCCACCACCCATCCACAAGACTCATTATCCATACCTGCTGCTTCTCTTCTGCACGCGTTGTTTCTTTTACTTCACGGTATATGTGAGACTTTATAAAGTTCAGCTCTAGAGCATACTTCAGCACATCGTCTGTGAAACGAAAGCCTTCAACGGTCTCACCAGAACATCCGTAGAGTATTTGTACATCTTGCAACTTCGCACAATCCAATGTGGTTTTAAAAGAGGCATAGGAGGGGGAGTAGGAAGTTTTTCGGTATCCATCACGTCCTGACACTCTGCTGAATACCATTTCATAAACGTTGTACAAGCAATATTAAAGGTAGCCATTTTCTTCTGAATACACGTCTGATCTCCTGTTTTTCTTCTACGCTGGCGAATACACGTCTGATCTCAAGGACTTACTGCAGTCGACTGACCACGCAGGGAATCCCAGATAGTAGCATGACTCACGTTGTTGGTCTTACAGTGGGCGGAGCTTAGAACTTTCACCTGTGCACACACACAACAGTGGGCGGAGCTTAGAACTTTCACCTGTGCACACACACAAAAGAGAAAGTGAAACGCTAATTGAAACATGATTTATTTAATAAATGAGATATTCAAGTTATATATATTTACAAATACGATTTAATAAACGAGATATTCAAGTTATATATATATTTACAAATACGTGTAATAAATAAGTTAACAATAGATACATCAAAGATTATATACAAGACATTTACAAATACGTGTCATAAGTAAGTTAACAATAGGCGCATCAAAAGTTATGGTATCCAAAGGGTACACTATCATAGGTACCAGGTAACTGGTAACGTTTCCTATAGGTGTTACGGCACACCTTCTTACCCCTAAGTTCCTTCACGCCCCCCAGCTTCTGCGCCCGAAAATTGTGGGTCCTACAGTTAGTTGGGGAGATCGTCCGCCCTCATCGTCCAAGCACACTAGATCCTTCAACGATTCAAAGTTAACAACCCGCCGATTCGCATGGTTGAGCGTAATACCCTTTGCCTTCACGATATATTTCATATCCTCCCCCACCCTCACCCGTACCCTTAAGTTTTAGGTCCTGTTGAGACAAAAGAGTCGGCGTATGCATTGTCCCCATACTCATCCTTGATCTCATCAGTGAGCTCGCCGAGGAACTCCCCAATAGCGGGCATGTATTCACCCTCCCTCTCTGTGAATATCACGCTATCTGTATCGGCATACAATACTCTCCGCCCAAGAGAATGCAATAGACCCCAAAGTTTTATACGGGCGTAGGCTGTTGTGAAGCTGGCCACAGGTATGTTTGTAACCCTTAAGGTATCTGTGGCCAATTCAGTGTTGTTGTACTTTATTATGTAAGTATTACCTACATTCACGATCTCCATGACCTCTTTATCGGGAGCATTGGCATAATCCCAGACATCACTATAACTTTGTGCCAAATGAATGTTCCCTTTGCCGGTATTCTGTGCAAATTTTCCCCATAGACTGTTTAGACACAACTTTGCACTAAAGCGCTTGCCAGGATTCTTTGCAATTTGGGCACGATCAAGTTGTATACCTTCGCGGTCGCGGTAACGTTGAATATAGGCAGACTTTTCATCTTCGGTATCAACTCCTCGCGGATACCCTGATGCCTCAACCTTATCCTTCAAAAATGCGTTTATATATGGTGTGAAAAGGTTGGGTAGCTTCTGAAACCTCCACACCTCATGTATCTTCAGTATTCTATACCCATGGCGTACGGCTAGGGCCAGCTCAGGACTTGTATATACGCCTCTGATCTTACGCTGGTGGGGTATATGGTTACAATCGCCGTTATTCTCTTCCGCGCACTTCACGCACAGTGGGAACATGAGCTTGTGGTCGATAACGACAGGTAAGATTGGCATCCATAAATTGCGTGGGGGGAGTACGTCTACGAAAGAGAGCCCAAAGTAACGATCATTCAAATTTCTTGAAAATTCATTGATGGAGGGCAGGTTAGGTCCCACCAGTTTCTCAGGAGCGCCCACGGGGTACGGATTGTTCTTCATCACGTATGGGTATAAAGAACAGAAATCGTAGTAATGGAGCTTCACGCCCTCCGTAGGTGGAAAGTATAGTCTGAATGGATTTGTACGTCCTCCAAACAAGCTATCACCACATTTGAGAGGATCCAGCACCATTGAACGCTTGATCGTGTTTATTTCCTCACGGTACACCTCGTCTGTCTCCATCCGTGCATCATATTCATGCTCCCACAAGACTTTGTGAGTGAACTGTGATCCTATAAGTTGATCGCGGGTGCGGGTCCATGCAAGACAGTCGGCAGGAGATCTACCGTGGATATCTCCGGCGATTCCGCACTCAGGACGGGGGCATCCATGCCACCAGCATCCGTTAAAGGAGTACACAGTCTTCACACCAGTGACACGGTTTTCACTTAACCCATCAACCCAAAAAACACGTCCATTAATCTTAATGGGTACTTCACCCGTGTTGCGGGCGTGCTTTATGTATACACCTGTCTGTTGCTGTAGGTGTATGAGCCAGTAAATAGCCTTGTGACCGTAACTGCGGGGTTTGTTTCGGTGAATAATGGCTAAGGTGTCTTTAGGCATGAAGTTATTCTTGAACACCGTAAAACATAATGACGCGATGGTGGTTGCGACTTGCAGCGGATCGCATTTGAAACGGCCTATGTACATCCTTCTAAAGGCCTGGAAACATACTCTAAGCACGCGCACATCATTCACGCAATAACGCTCACATTCATCAGCTATATTATAAGGGTTACTTTCATTAAAACTGTTGTAGTATCGATCAAAGTCTTCACGTTCATCTACACTCATACAGTCATAGTTAAAATAATGTTTGGGTGGTGGTGGGCCTACGTAGTTTAAAGTCTCGCTGGTGAGGAAAGTGTAAGGGAAGTATCCTTTGGAAACTTCAGCTGCTACCCCATCACCTTGGGTAGCTTTGCTAATTTACAAGGTGTGAATAATAAAGTGTCTTTAAATTGTACATTGCCTCTTATTTGCATCTGTATTAATTTGTTGCCTCTTTTCAATGGATCACCTGTAAATATCTCAGAGGATTCGTGTTCAAGCAACTCCTTATAAAGGAACTGCGTGTCAAACTTTGCCCCGTTATGGGCGAGAATATACACAGTCATTTTTTTGAACTTGTCGGCTAACTTGACAATATAGGATACAAATAGTTTCACAGGACTATCGTGGACATTCGTTTTAAAAACGTTTGTCCGTTTACCGCATTTGGGGCACTCGTCACATTCGATCCCCATACACTCATCACAGATGGTCTGGCTCACAAGTAAATGTGGAATTACCTCTTTGGTTTCAGCGTTCGTATATGTTTCTATATCGTAGTATACAGTTATACAAGGGTTATTTTTAGGCTTAGCATCTTTCATATAACATACATGCTTTACTCCATCCGCCTTATACTCCACCTGGCATGTAGGACAGTGAATTTCGTCACACTTGTGCTTAAATTTCCCCAATTATCCATTGTGTGAAACATACCACATTCACAGATTCTCATTTTCCTGCACGTGCCAGTTGATTTATGGAGCTCAAAGCAGTTATTATTGAAGAATGTGCGTCTACACACATCACAGTCTCTCTTCTCAGCTTCAACTACACGGCTTTCACATTTGGTGCTTTTACACTGCTCACATACCATGTGACATTCTTTACAATGTCTCACTATATCATCCGCAAACTCGAGGCACCCCTTACACAAATCATGATGTCTCCCATATTTTCGACTTTTGTCATAACTCGCGTAAAGCCACCTTATATTACGGATGGGGAGATACGTTGTCCCGACAATCCTAAAATAAGTAGGGGTCTTGTACGATCTCTCACACAGCTTTTAAAAACATACACAGTCCTACGACGATCATCCAACCCAAATACAACTATACGGACATTCATTTCCTGTTCTACCATTCTCAGCTCTTCAGGCCCCATATTACAGTCAAATTCAAGTTCACAGTCTACAGCTAGTTTACGGGCACGTTCCACGACCGTAGGCAGCCAAATTTTTTGAGCCGTGTATTTTGTACAGTAAACATGTTAGCCAAGACTACTGCTATAAAGCCGCAACCACGATCGACGTTTATATGCCGTCTATAAATAGCTTGAGAATTGAGGTTAAGAGTATACGGTATGGCACTATGACCCGCAACACGGAATACACGATCAATATTTACCGTGAAGTTGTCCATATTGAAGGCTATACTACTTTGGGCAGCTTGCATTATACGTCCTAATATATATTCTACATCTTCAGCCGCCAAACGTCTAAATGGCACTACTACCCAATAATCATCTACATCACCGTCATCTGACCCGAATCAGAAGGACAGACTCGTCCTGACTTCACGCTCGTCGCGGTTCTGAAGAGCAAACTCTACAATACGCTGTACAACCCGGCGTAGCCCGCGCTCAATTCCATTGCTATACATGGCTCTAGGGTCGACCCTGACTCTATAGAGTCTATACCGATTTCTAGTCAAGGCTGGGGTGGGGGCTGCGGAGCGCACCAACTCAAACGTTATATCATCCTCAACAGAACGGGGGGCGACTGTGGCGGATGAATTAGGGCATATATTAGCGGAAGGTGCTGCTGGGGGGCCTGTTGCGTAGGAGGTTGAGGGTTGGGGATCTATTATTGTAGACTTAACAGAACGGGGGGCAACTGTGGCAGATGAATAAGGGGATATATTAGCGGGAGGTGCTGCTGGGGGGATTGTTGCGTAAGAGGTTGAGGGTTGGGGATCTATTACTGGTGCAACAGGCGCGTATTTCGGTCGCTTTATACCTGACGTGGGGTTCTCTTCATCATACCTCCGCTTTGGACGTGCTACCGGTATCGCTGGTGAGGGTTCGTTGGCAGGGGAGGAGATCACAACTACACTGTCGTCGAGGTCATCCGTAATGTCAATGATGGGGTGCTGTACCTCATCGTCATTCACGGTTCTGTGGGAGAAGAAAACAAAATATAAGGAACAGCACTCAAAATTTGTAATATTTTGTAAATGACCCACTTAGGAGTGTGACGTGTTAGAAATGGACTCTGTAGAAAAATTCAGATTCACGAGCCCATCCACATGTATTATATCTGGACCTACAGGATGTGGTAAAACTGTGTTTATGCTTAAAATCATTAAAGAAAAGGGAGAGATGTTCTCGAAATTTGTGCATAAAGTTATATGGTGCTATTCGACGTATCAATCAGTGTTCAACGAGTACCAAGATGATATTTTGTTCCACAAAGGCGTATATGACGTTAATTCGTTAAAGGGAAATGAACATACAGTCATTGTAATTGACGATCTCATGTTGGAGATGGATAAAACGTTTGCCGAGACATTTACAGTATTCTCCCACCATCTTAACATAAGCGTGTTCTTCATCAATCAGAATCTATTTTTCAAAAATAGATACATGCGCGATGTGTCGTTAAATAACAATATCTAGTCTTATTCGCACAACGTAGAGATGTATCACAAATTGGGGTATTAGCCAATCAAATGTTCCCGAATCAGCGTAAGGAGTTTTTGGAAGTTTATAAAGAAGCTACAAGCACGCGTTACGGATATTTGCTTTGCGACCTTCATCCGCGAAACACGTTTAGGTGCTTCTACGAACGAATATATTTCCAAACGAGCCTGAAACGGTGTATATTCCAGAATGACAAAGAGACTAAAGAAATACCGTGAATTAATAAAAATCTATCATCGACTGCCCCGGGCAATGCAGCAGATGTTTATTAAAAATATCGACGCCGACTTTTTAAAATGCATCTGTGAAATCTGTCTTAACGTTATAAATTGCAATGTATCAATGAAACCCCTCAGAAGGCTCGCCTACGCCGTTACAAGAACATAATACGTGCACTCGCTCGTAAAAGTCAAACTGTAGCGAAGAAAAAACGAATTATTGTACAAACAGGAGGGTCATTTCTCCCCATCTTATTTTCAGTTTTGGGTCCTTTACTGACTAGATTAATATAATGAAGAAAGTGGTAGTGATTCCCCACGAGGTGTACGCTTCACTGCAAAGGAATCCAGACACGGTTCTAGATCCCCGTAAAAGCAGACTTAAAAGAATGGAAAGCGAATTGCTAGCCCTATTAAACAGTGAAAAAACACCTGATGAGAAAAGAATCTTATACCAAGAAGCTCTGCAGAAATTTCTTCACGAGTACGAAAATTATAAGAACCCTACAGAGATTCCTGTGGTTATTAGGCACAGCACGGGGGACGATGGACATGGCGACATAGGATCTGTGCCCGACGATACAGCTGACCAACCAAAAATTAAGGGATTAGCCACACAACATATCGAGCATGTATTAAAAAGCACCCTCCCACATACATTGAGGAGTAAAGGCTTAAGTCTTTATAATCTATTGAATGAGGATCCAGCCATACAATGGACCGATACAGGCGAGATCATTGTGGAAGGATCAAAGGTACAGGGATCGAATATCGTAGACATTGTCCATGATCTGGTGAGAAAGTGGGATAGGCCATCACCATCAGGATGGAAGCATATTAAAGCAAGACTACAACAAATAAATGTCCCTAAAACGTTGATAGGAAATCTGAACAGGTTAAAAGACTTGGAACATGCAACGCATGTGGCACAATTGAAGACGCCGTCACCCCCGGCGGTAACACCTTTGAAGAGGAGAAAGAAGAGGTTAAACAACGGTCAACCCTACCCACGTGCCTCTAAAATACGCAAATGGCTAACGTATTAACTAAACGCTATTATGACATTTCTAACCCAGCCTCCTACGGCGGCGTAGATAGACTGTACAGAAGTGTTTACGGAGTAGGGAAAAAAGATGTTGAAAGATTTTTGAGGGAGCAGGACGCTTATACGCTTCATAAGCCTGTGAGAAAAAGGTTTAAAACAGCCAAGACAACGGCTTCCTCGATTGATTCTATTTGGCAAGCAGATTTAACAGACATGCAAAGATATTCTGTGTATAACGATGGTTACCGCTACATTCTATTCATAATAGACGTATTCTCTAGATATCTGTGGCTAGTTCCTCTGAAAAATAAATCACCTGAAACAGTTGCTAAAGCCACCAAAACGCTAATGTTAAAAGAAAACAGGGTTCCTGGCTATTTTTGTACGGATATGGGGAAGGAATTTATAGGCCGTGCTTTTCAGAACATGTTGACAGAGTTTAATATCAGCTATTACACAACCAATTCTATACATAAGGCTTCTTTAGCTGAAAGAGTTCAGCGCACCATAAAGGAACGCATGCACCGTTATTTTACACAAAAAACACATACAGATTTCTAGACATTCTGGAATCATTGGCATCATCCTACAACCGCTCACACCATCGCACGATTGGGTAACGAAGTTTTAGAAAGAGGTACGCTCCCGAGAAGAGATGGATCACCAACCACCACCACACTCGGCGCGCTTCAAAATCAATGATTATGTAAGGCTGTCGCGTTCGGGGAATAAATTCGCAAAGGGTTTTGAGCAAGGATGGACACGCGAGATTTTTAAAGTTAGGGCTATGAGACCTAAAGGTGAGATAATGATGTATTACATTGAAGATTTGAATGGGGAAGAAATCTCAGGAGGCTTTTACCGCGAGGAATTGCAGAAAGTTGCGTTTAATTTAGGAAAAAATGTGTTTAAAATTGAGAAAATTTTAGGAAGCAAAGGTTCAGGAAAGAGAAAAATGTACCTGGTGAAATGGCTAGGGTACCCAGAAAGCTTCAACACCTATATAAAAGCTGATGCAATAATGAAGCTTAAATAGTATGCAACATGGCTCCTAACCATTTCTACGTCACACTCCCGTCCTCCTCGTCCCTGTCTGTACACCCTAACAACACACTAGCCAACTTTGTAACAGAACTCCACGGGCACATTGAATTGGGTCGTGATTCGTATGAGGTGGGGATATGCGAAATTCAGCTGGACACCATCTTTTTAAATATTGAACATAAAGAAACCGTTTTTACGATTCTTAGAGACATTGACGAGTGTGAAAAAGCTGGGGTAGCTATGGATGAAACTATACGTATCGCTCGGACTAAGGTTGCACGGTATTACAGTACAGAAGTAAGACTAGGACCGGGTCAATATGGTTCGGTCGAGGATGTTGTGAGAGACTTAAACGTAAGTTTAAGAAACTCAAACCTTACGAATGATTTAGTATACGAAATCGTAAACA
Organism: Bathynomus jamesi; assembly: GCA_023014485.1. NCBI lineage: Eukaryota > Metazoa > Arthropoda > Malacostraca > Isopoda > Cirolanidae > Bathynomus > Bathynomus jamesi. The sequence continues at coordinate 520,981 of JAJOZX010000560.1, forward strand.
AAGGAAACCCTGCACATACACTAATCCTAAAATCAAAGACTAACAGACGTATTAAAGACCGTAGAATGTTCAAAATTCTAACCAATGGCCGATATAGCGCAGCCTTCCAAAGAGACACATTTCACGAGACACAGCATGACTTGTCCAGATTAATGTATCAATTGAAGATGGAGAAATTGGCTGAAAGCTCTCAGTCCCCAGACATGTGCTATATTTACAGTAATATAGTGGAGCACCAGTTTGTTGGGGATACCCAGGCACGCCTGCTGCGCATTGCTCACATCCCCAACCATAGAGGAAGGAGTTTGAGTATTACATATGACAGACCCCATTATGTGAATGTCGCAACTAATTTAATAACCAATATCTCAATATATATAAGAACGATTGAGGGTGAAAACTTCCCATTCGGTAACGGGAGCTTAACAGTGAAGCTACACTTTCGACGCACTGAGTTATAATGGATAGAAAGCCTTTCACCGTCTATCGAGGGGTGAGATACCAGCGCGGTAGTGGACTTGGATCCATTTTTTCATCCATACTACGTACGGCTGTTCCTTTGCTGAAGAGGGGTGCCAGATACCTCGGAAGGAAAGCGCTACAATCAGGTCTTAACACTGCAGAAGACATATTGGCCGGGGCTAAACCTAAAGAAGCTCTAAAAAAACATTTAAAGCGTACACGGGACGAAATCATCAAAGATGCAAAGAGAAAAATGCGTGGTGGCGGGAAGAAGAAGAGGGCTGCCCGGAAGAAGGGGTCACGTGGTATTAAACGTAAAAGGATATCAAAAAAGAAGTGCTGTAAGCGAATGAAACCTATGGTTGACCACTTTTTTGACTGATATAAGCTAAGGACATTGATCTCATGAATCATAGTTTGTTTACTACTTGTCGAGAGAGGAGGCACTATTTCTAACTCGCCATGGCACGCTTCATCCACCCATGTAGTTCACAATGCTGTAAATCGGAGCTGTCCCTTTTTGAGCTGCCTCCAACTCAAGTTTCTATTGAGCACAGTGATTTTATTACAATTAACCCTTTAAACACAATTAGTTCCCCGAGTGCACCTATAGAATTCGTGATACCCAGCTCAGGCCCTTACTTTTTTGATCCAAGCTGTGTGCACATGTACGCTAAGCTACGTATAGCCCATTCTGATGGAACGGTCTGCGATGACAAATATGCTGTATACCCTGAAACAAACTTTCTGCACTCCATATTCAACCAGTGTGACGTATATTTAAATCAGACCAACATATCGGCAGGCACGGGGTACTATCATCTACGAGCCTATCTGGAAAATGTCCTCAACTTTTCCAAAGAAGCGAAGGCTACCTTTTTAAGTGCCGAGGGATATTATCAAACTAAAGATGAAAGTAGTATAAAGGACAAATTTAAAAATTCTAAAAAGAAAATATACGAGTGTTTTGGACGGCTGCACACAGATTTCACTTTCCAGGAGAAGTTGCTTGTCAACGGGGTGGATATGAAAATAAAGCTCACCCGCACGAGTCCTGAGATCTGCTTAAATCTGGATGCTGATCAAGAAGAGGGTGCAAAGCCCGTTGTGGTTCACATTATGGACACATACCTCCGCGTACGGCGAGTGAAATTAAGTTCACCAAAACAACTAGAAATTGAGAAAAATTTACTAAACGCTACAGTGAAATATCCTATTAACAGAGTACAAATCAAACTATATACGGTGCCTGCAGGGTTGGCATCGAAGCAGATAGAAAACATTGCCCTGGGAAATCTTCCTAAAAGGATATTAATCGGAATGCAGGACCATGCTTCGGTGAATGGAAAATATAAAAAGAGTGCCTTTAAATTCGAGAATTTCGGACTTAAAAATATAACTCTATACGTTAATGGCATTGCTTTGGGTGGAACAATGGTACGGACTATTCATCAGACGCTGTGTTACCTCTTTGCGCCAGAGCCTATAGTAATCTGACCCATATTGCAGGTGATTGTGATGAGCTTGGTAATGGGGTAACGCAGGAAGAATTCATTGATCAATTTAACCTTTATCCGTTTGACATTACACCTGACTTATCTGCTAGCGTAAATACGCATTTAAGCCCACAGCAGAGCGGAAACATCTCAGTGAGGCTGGAATTCACCAAGCCTATAGACGCGCCTATTAGTGTACTAGTATATCTCGAATCGCAAGCCCTAATAGAAGTAGATAGATTTAGGAGCGTTATCACTGACTTTTAAAATGGATGCTAATACACTTCAGAAAGTAATGAATAGTGAACGAGTCACACGTTCCAAATTTATCGGCGTGTTTGCGAAGAATGAAACATTGAGTTTGCCAAGTACGCGAGAATGCGGTAGTCTTATTGTGAACACAGATGTCATCGGTAATGAAGGGATTCATTGGATCGCTGTCTATTTTAAAAATAGACAGCGCCTGTACTATTTTGATTCACTCGGTACTCAACCCTGGAGTGACCCTATTATTGTAAAATTTCTCGCTCAGTTACATATTCCCGAAGTTGTATGGAACCCGTTTCGTATACAAGGATATTTTAGTAATACTTGCGGAATGTACTGCGTCTCATTTCTCATGCATATGTCATGTGATAAAGAATTTATAAATTTTTAAATTTATTTGACCCGTGTCACACTCGCCGAAACGATGAAATGGTATGCAGACAGATAAAAATCCGTTTTCCAATTGTACGTACTCGTTGTATAGTATAATGTTTTTGTTCGTGTGTGTATATTTGTAACGGTATATTCTGTAGTTTAAGATGGTTATTGTACTGATTTCTTTCATTTAATAAATTTATGAAAATATATTGTCTTCTTCCCCAAAAAGATCGAAAAACACTTACATTATTTCGGTGTGACATTCATTATGCTGACTGATCAGTATATCCTCCGTATTCATGACACGAGATTCTTCAAAAGATTGTATAACACGTGTCAAATCCTCATCGGACCTTAAAGGAGAAAGAATAATGTTCATATTGATTCTTTTTAATAAAAACATATACAGAGTATACAGACAGACCCCATTATGTGAAGATATCTTTGGTTCGAAACTCATTTAAGAGGTAAATCCGAATAACATTTAAAACACGCAAAAGATTGCCATAAAAATTTCGGTTTTAGCATAATGGTGAGTATCTAAATGAAGTATTTGACGAGATACTACAACCCTCCATATATATAAAATCATGTTTCTTGTGAATAAAAATAAAATTATAGACACTTACATTTCTATGGTAGTCCCTTGCGTCGGATTGTAAGGAGCGTCACTGCAAATATCTTCAACGGTTTGCGTTGGAAATAATTCATCACGGTCAATCGCGTTAAAAAGATTAATTGCAGTCAATGCTGCAGTGTCACCTTCTTCATACAAATCCGGAAAAGCGTAAAGTTCGTGGTCCATGGTGGAGGGAATGCACTGGCAGAGGGAATGATTATTCACTGACGCGAAAATAGCTACTGTTACTCCCAACTGAAAAATATTTCCTTTTATATGCACAATCGCCAAGCTCCGCCCCAAAAGATTAAGCCAGATGTTCGTAGTGATTGGTTGTCAGTGTAGCTGGGTGGAGCTATGATAAGTTTGTGTACCAATCGTAACACCGCTATAACGGGTCCGGACGACTAATGGCATCTTTATATTTTCTCCAATAGATTTAATGCTCGTATTACCCCCTTGCTGTCTTTACCATGTCAATATTTTTCCCCCACTATTCCGGGATCATTAGTCACTAATGTAATCGAGAGGATTTTATAATAAAGAAATTATAAATATATCCATTCCTTTAATTATATTTTTAAAAAAGAAAAGAGCATTCGGTTTCCACGTCAAACTGTGGGTCTAAGGCGGAGTGACAACCTTAACCGTTGTTACAATTCGGGGAAGAGCTAGTTATTATTATTACTAAAGAGAAAAATCGTGCATTAGCATGTTTTGCAGACATACTACCCCCGGATCAAATGATCCTGTTATTTTAAATCCGGTTCAATAATCAAATGTTCCTGTTATGTTGAAATGTGGAAGAGTGAGCAACGACTCCCTGACGAGATATATTTCTTGAACTGATCCACAGAACAGATGTTCACATCTTCTGAAGGCTGCATGCTCCACGCGCCACAGATCTTATAGACAATGCAGGTCCTGTATATGAGCTTTAATTATCTCGATGAAATAGTGAGCAATCATTCCCTGACGAGATGTATTTCAATCCACGTTAAACTGTAGGTCTAATGAGGGGAACAAATCGGCGAGAAAGAGTTAATTATTATTATTATTACTACATAGAAAAAATCGTGCATTACCATGTTTTGCAGTCATACTACCCCCGGATCAATAATCAAATGATCCTGTTATTTTAAATCTGTACCACCCTATTTATATATATATATCCATTCCTTTATTTATTTTAAAAGAATGAACAAAACTCTCTCTCTCTCTTTCTTTCTATATATATATATATATATATATATATATATATATATATATATATATATATATATAATTGTTAGTACTTTCAGGTTTGCCCACCTCATGCACCTTATTTCTTTTGCTGATTATTATTTAATATAATTGTGTGTATATCTTTCAATAACAGAGATGTTATCTAAGAATATGACACCATACAAATTACGTGTAAATAAAAATATAAAACATTTTCTTCGCTTCGAGAATGAAGCATGTATTTCATTGTAGAAGTAATAACAACAACAATATTAATATTTGGAGTCAAGCGAGATTTACTCGAGTAGACTGGAAGGTCAACTCGCGGTCATTTTGTTCCTTCAAAAAAGGCCTCTGGGCAAACAGGTGTGATTCGAATTGACCCAGATTCTCGGTAATCCTTTCCTCGTGTGTGTGTGTGTGTGTGTGTGTGTGTTTGTGTGCACGAGTTGTTCATTCGTTTATTATATATATATATACAAGCACAGATGGGGTGAGAAGTTTGAGGGGAATGAGGGAGGAGGGGAGACGACCGTGTGTTTTGAATTGTCGTTTGTTTCAACTTTCTTCGTAAGGTTTCTTTTCCTTTCCCACTGTTATTCGTGACTTAATTGTGATATTAATAATAATAATAAAAATAGGAATTAAGTAATAAAGTGATTTATTGTGTAAAGAGCGTGTTTAAATTATTTATTTAATAAACAGAATTTCTTTTAAATTAATATATTTTTGGCATTTTTTCTGATTTTCATTCACATAATATGTACAGAGGCGTGTGTGTGTGTGTGTGTGTGGTTTGTGTGTGTTTATGTGCACGAGTTGTTCATTCGTTTATTATATATATATATACAAGCACAGATGGGGTGAGAAGTTTGGGGGGAATGAGGGAGGAGGGGGGACGACCGTGTGTTTCGAGTTGACCAGATTCTCGGAAATCCTTTCCTCGTGAAAGAAAAAACAGCGTTTAATGATTAATTTCTTATATTGAATAATTAATTTCTTATAATAATTGATTCTCTTAAAAGGAGAAAATTTATTTGTTTTAAATTAATATACGTTTGGCTTCATTTGATTTCAATTAATATACGTTTGGCATTTTTTTCTGATTTTCATTCACATGATATGTACAGAGGCGTGTGTGTGTGTGTGTGCGTGTGTGTGTGTGTGTGTGCACGAGTTGTTCATTCGTTATATATATATATATATATATATATATATATATATATATATAAGCACAGTTGGGGTGAGAGGTTTGGGGGGAATGGGGGAGGAGGGGGATGACCGTGTGTTTTGAATTGTCGTTTATTTCAACTTTCTTCGTAAGGTTTCTTTTCCTTTCCCACTGTTATTCGTAACTTAATTGTGATATTAATAATAATTAAGTAATAAAGTGATTATTGTGTAACGAGCGTGTGTTTAAATTATTTATTTAATACACAGAATTTCTTTTAATTGTTGGAATTAAGAAGATTCATCTGTATTGATTAACTACCATCATATAAATATATTGTGGTATTTAAATGGATGATTAATATATGGTTTAATTTAATAAATATTGCTATCTGGCAACTCAGTCTTCTAGGCTGATTAGAATTAATTAAATATATAGCACAAACTGGGAACTCAGTCTTCTATTGGAATTAAATACATGGCGCTATCTGGCAACTCAGCCTTCTATTGGAATTAAATACATGGCGCTATCTGGCAACTCAGCCAAATGGCTGATTAGAGGTCCATAAAAGAGCGAGAGGCGGACGGCGGAGTCATACAAGCTCGGCTCCCAGCCGAGCAAGGATCTCTGGTCCTTTCTCTTTCTGGCCCTTTGGGTGGTGAGAAAACCCCTTCCCTCCCATAGAGGCCTCTTAGGTTAGGTATACCCCTTTGGGGAGAATAGCTTGGGGGAGAACTCCGCCTCCAAGTTGCATGCCCCTTGCAATCCCATTTTGGGGTTGGCAACAAAGGCCGGTACTCTCTCTCTCTCTGCCCCTTTCGGGGGATTTTTTTGCAACACCCTACCCCCCTTTGCAACACCCCACCCCCTTTGCAAAACCATACCCCCTTTGCAACACCATACCACCCTTTGCAGCACCCCACCCCCTTTGCATCATTGCAACATTACGTAATATTTTGCAACATTCCTGCACTCTACCCTTTTGCGGCTATACTACTTAGGCTGTAACTCTTTATGTACTTCAGTGTTCCTGAGGATGTCATTAGACGAAAGCGCTTGAGCACCATTCTGTGTTTCCTTTCCTTCGTGGTTTTATTCATTATATATATATATATATATACAGGGTGTGTTTGAAAACTTTCTGTACAAATTGTAATGGGGGATAGGCAACACCAAGACAAACCCTTTTCGTCTATAAGTGTATGTCCGCTGACGTCACCATTCGGCGCGAGAGGGCGCCGCTGCAATTGGCTAAAAGGTGAAGTGGGCTAGACTCGCGCTTGCCGCGGGCATTCTTAAATCGGACGTAGTACGCGTAACATGGAGCGCTTCACGACTGCTGAGATGGCTGACATGCATATGGTGTATGGGGCTGCCAATGGAAACGGAAGAGCTGCTGTGAGATTATACCGACAGCGCTTCGCAAACAGACGTGTAACAAACCACCAAACGTTTGCGCATTTGCATCGGCGACTGCGTGAAACTGGAACATTCCATGCAAACATGCATGACACTGGTCGGGAGAGAAACGTGCGCACTCCTGACATGGAAGAAGAAATCCTACGGCGATTTGAGGACAATCCAAGCGCAAGCACGCGAGGTGTTGCACGTATCCTCGGTGTGAACCACGACCTGGTCTGGAGAGTATTGCACGAGCAGCAGTTACATCCGTTTCATCGTCAGAGAGTCCAGGCATTATAACCTCGGGATTACCCTCTTCGTGTGGAATTCGCACGCTGGTTTCTGCAGCAGACAGCGGTGCAGCCTAATTTTCCGGCTTATGTGCTGTTCTCAGATGAGGCCTGTTTCACACGTGAGGGTGTGTTTAACATGCACAATTCTCACGTGTGGGCGCACGCAAATCCACATGCTACACGGGTTTGTAATGCCTGGACTCTCTGACGATGAAACGGATGTAACTGCTGCTCGTGCAACACTCTCCAGACCAGGTCGTGGTTCACACCGAGGATACGTGCAACACCTCGCGTGCTTGCGCTTGGATTGTCCTCAAATCGCCGTAGGATTTCTTCTTCCATGTCAGGAGTGCGCACGTTTCTCTCCCGACCAGTGTCATGCACGTTTGCATGGAATGTTCCAGTTTCTCGCAGTCGCCGATGCAAATGCGGAAACGTTTGGTGGTTAGGCACACGTCTGTTTGGGAAGCGCTGTCGGTACAACCTCACAGCAGCTCTTCCGTTTCCATTGACAGCCCCATACACCATATGCATGTCAGCCATCTCAGCAGTCGTGAAGCGCTCCATGTTACGCGTACTACGTCCTATTTAAGAATGCCCGCGGCAAGCGCGAGTCTAGCCCACTTCACCTTTTAGCCAATTGCAGCGGCGCCCTCTCGCGCCGAATGGTGACGTCAGCGGACATACACTTATAGACGAAAAGGGTTTGTCTTGGTGTTGCCTATCCCCCATTACAATTTGTACAGAAAGTTTTCAAACACCCTCTATATATATATATATTATTAAGTTTTAAATTAATTGCTGAGCGATAACTGTCGATCCAGTAACGAAATACTTACACGAAATATCTAAGAACAAGTGTCAAGATCTAGTGTAGGGAAATAGAGTTTATAACGGCTTAAAAATTGGGGACGTAGAATACTTTTGTTCTAAAATACTTTGATCATGAACTAGTCTGAAAAATGCGTCCTGCTAAAAGGCAAACCCTTTTGTGTTCATAATAATAGACCCTAAAAAGGACAGGACCAGAATAAAACAAAAAAATTTGACGTTAAAAATTCAAAGTTAAAAAAACAATAAATATTTAGCGGCGGCTTTTAAAATGTACATTTGTACACTAAGACCAGAATTTCTATCAAGATGTTAAAAATTCTTTCATCGAACGAGTGCCCTCAGGGGATAACGGTATTTTTATCAAACTTCGATGTGATGGTTGATGAAATACTTTGTAGCATAGAAGATTCTTCGTTAATTTGACCAACGAAAGTGTTTTGCGTTAAAAGGAATTCTTTTTATTTTTGGTTTTTCCTTTGAAATTGTAATACGCGTTTGGGGCATGTATTGAAGGGTCGATGACGCAAGGGTTAAGGCCGCTCTCTGAGTACCGCTGGTCTAAATGGTCTATTGCGCGGGTTCTAATGATAGACTAACTATTTCCCTGTTATTGACATTAAACTAAACTCTCTGTAATTACTTTTTTGGTTCTTATCTTTTTCTTTTAAATATTTGGGTCACATTCACTGTCTTAAAAGCCAGAGGAACAGCGTTGCGGATATATAGTTTTATTAAATATTATGTTTAGTGGTATTAGAATTTCACTCTTTAATTCTTTTAAATGTTTAATATAGCGTAATTGTGGTCCTGGCTACTTGCTAATCTTAAATTTCTCTAAATAATGTAAACTCTCCTCTTGGTAAACCGTAATATCGTTAAGTATTTCATCCCTGCTAAAATTAAGCACGTCCTTAATCGCTTAACCATGCTGATTTTTCTGGTAATAAACTTAAATTGTTAGTGGAATTATTGCATAGTTAAAGTAGCCATTTGGATTGATTAACAAATACTTAACCATGGTTCTTGTAACAAATGTTCGAGAAACATGCAAGGCTAAAACCTCAAAAATCTACTTTATGATATTAAAAGAAATTAAGGCGTATATGTCATTCACATATAAACCATGAAAAAGGTTCACACATGTCCTTATATACTTTAGATAAAGTGAAAAAAATATTTTTAAGAATCCAAATCATGTGAATAATAATAATAATAATAATAATAATAATAATAATAATAATTACCGCTGAGTTAAAAATGACCTCAAAATTTGTCTATCATCCACCAATATTGAGTGACTCGAAAATTAAATTTGGACTAATTTATAGACGTAACAGCAATATCAAAATAGAAAATGCATATTGAACTCACCTAAAATGTAACTACTGATGATTTACGCTTGTATTTCACCTCTGGGTCATCCCTTCACAATGTCCAGCATTAGTCAGCCAACATGCTGGGGCTCCAGTCTAGGGTGGCCCACTTTTCAATTTTTTTTTAAAAGTATAGGTTATCGTAGTTTTTCCCATTATTTGACATTATACTAGTACATTGGTACCATTTTTACAAAAATTGATCAATATTTAGGGGTCTCGCATCGACCTTGAAATTACGAGTTTTTTTTTAAATGCGTACTTTTTAACTTTTTACTGAATCAAGATAAATCATTAAGTAGGGATGTTTTCTGAATCCTCTTGATGAGAGAAGTCGTTTGGTGTGCCTTCCAATGTCATACGACTAACGGTTTAAAAGTTGTGCCTGTATACAGGTAATACCAATGTGCTAGTATGGTGCCAAATAATGGGAAAAACCACGATCACCTATACTTTTCAAAAAAATCAGCAAATAGCAGACAAATAAGGAAGAAAGAAACAATAACTTAAACAATCACTTTTGCAGTGTATTGACCACTATCACACGTCACTGGCTGCAACGTTGGCCCTCTGTGCTATGTCATCGTGGCGAGTGATGACTTCTTGAAGTCGCCGAGCTCTTTCCGGTTCTTTTCCACCACTTGCAGAAGATCCTGCAGCTGTGCCTCGTCCTTTGTAACCGTGTTCGCATAGTCTTGTATCAGTTGGACTCCTCTTTCAGCGACGTCATTGGTGACCTGGAGATTAGAGATCACATCCTTCAGACGACAAAAGTCCTCGTTCTCGTCCCACTTATCAGTTGGCAGGGTGAGCCACGAAGACCCATACATCTTCAGACCTGCAAATAAGAACCAGGAGGACTCGTCGATCAGGTCGGGGAGTAGCGTCATCTCGTCGACTGAGACGTTCTCGTATGTGAAGTCTTTGGGTACAGGGAGGTGGGACAGCTTCTCTGCCATCTGTTGCTTCACAGTGCCATCCACCTTGTTGCTGCATAGAGTGAAGATGACGGTCTGAGGCCTCAGATACCAGAAGTGCCGCCTCATCACTGCCAGTGACGCTTCTGCCACCTCGCGGTCCACTGCCCTATACCTCAGAAAACGCTGCTATAGTACCAGGTCATTCAACGGCGCATCAGCTGCTACAGGGGCCGCCAACCAAGCTGGTACGTACAGAAGAGCGATGAACACCACGATCCTGTGCAGTTTGTCGACCAGCTCGGCGTCGAGCTCCAGCTGCCTACTGAACATCAGCAGTTTTGTGTAGTAGATGACCTGACACAGAATAGGCACCATTGTAAGTAAAACAGGTTTATTGTTACCAATTACTTTGTTTGCGTTATAATGAAATGTTTATCTTTGAATAACATTTAAACTTATGTCTAGATTATTTTTGTTTGAAAATACTAACTTTAGCCATCCATCTTGCGTGGTGGTAGGCTCCTGGGCGCATGAGGTGAATGCCACGGCGTGGTTGTGTCCCGAGTACCAGGAGCGTGATCTCTGCCACTTCCCGGTAATCGTCTCTGACGAAACCAGAAGCTGTGCTCAGGAAGCTGACCGCCGCGTCCCGGAGTTCTATTAGCCACGTACTCTCCGCCAGATTCTCGACCTGCAGCTTGCAGTAGGTCGAGAGATCGAGGTCGTCCCATCTTCAAAAATAATAAACAAGAAAGTTGTGTGAGAAAACTCTGAAGTTCCGGTTTGGCTTGCTGTTTTATAAACTAGTGGAATATCATGTGTGTCCTAACTTTACCTTGCACAAAAAATGAACTAACCTTCTCTTCAACTGCTGAAACAAAGGATCAGTTGGTACCGTAGTCCTTCCGAGCAGGGTGACGGCTACTGCCCCCACGATAAGCTCTAGGACGTGATGACGGCATCCCAGCTGGAGTAGCTGGAGTAAGTGCCACTCTTTCCACAATGCCTCTAGCTTCCGTTCGCAGTTGAGCTTTGTGATTGTTTTAATGCGGGCCATGTTCCAAAACTTTAAGACGTTGTTTACGGTTTCTTTGAATGCGTCTTTCCTGTTAGCAGTGGACTGGATAACACTGAAAAAGTATTGCAAAACCTGCCGTGTTGTTAGCAATTTGCTACCACTGATGGAGGACGACGGTTGGCCAACTAAAAAAATTTCCGAGGCCGATCTTAGAGAAGGTAGCATTGTTATTTTCGCCTTTCCTTTTGATGACTCTCTATTTGTAGCTTCAAGAGTTCTTCCAGTTATGGTTGCCATCGATTTGTCCATGACAAAGGATGAGGAACTCAGACAGAATTTCAAAATGTTATGATCTGCAAAAAAAGAAATAGGTTAGGTACCTGGCACAGGCATAGTGCATTTTCTAATTACCTATATACATTATACATTCCGCCCGGGTATGGTGACTCATTTTTTTGAAAAGTATACGTGATCGTGGTTTTTCCCATTATTTAGCACTCTACTAGCACATTGGTATTACCTGTATACAGGCACAACCTTTAAACCGTTAGTCGTATGACATTGGCAGGCACACCAAACGACTTCTCTCATTAAGAGGATTCAGAAAACATCCCTACTTAATGATTTATCTTGATTCAGTAAAAAGTTAAAAAGTACACATTTAAAAAAAAAAACTAGTAATTTCAAGGTCGATGCGAGACCCCTAAATATTGATCAATTTTTGTAAAAATGGTACCAATATGCTAGTATAGTGCCAAATAATGGGAAAAACCACAATCACCTATACTTTTCAAAAAAAATTGAAAAGTGGGCCACCCTAGGCTCCACTTTGGTATCGCTTCCCCATCATGGATATTTGTTGATGAAAGCGTTCACCATGCTCATCACTAACATCGCCTAAGTTTGTTTGGAAGAAGTCGAGATGTGAGTCAAGAAAATGAATTTTCAACGACATGTTGCACCCCATGACTTTGTAGGCCTTGAGAAGTTCTTCAACAAGTGACTCGTAATTTTCGGCCTTGAAGTTTCCAAGGAAATTTGTGGTCACTGCTTTAAATGCTCCTTCAACTTCACTTAAGGTTTCATCAAACGCGCTGTCTTTCATGATTTCTCTAATTTGCAGGCCCACAAATATCCCTTCTTTGATTTTGACTTCGCCGATCTTCGGAAATTTCTGTTTCAAGTAGAGAAACCGACTGCCATTTTGATCTATAGCCTTAGCAAAATTTTTCATTGAACCAAGTTTAATATGTAGTGGTGGCCAAAATTTTTTTTTGATTAACCAGAGGTGGACTGGTGACATTTTTATGCCCTGGAATCAACGCTTGTCAAGTTGGCCATTGTTTCTTTGAGTAATGGCTTTCCTGTGCTTGGCTGTCCCATTCACAGAGGAAACAACAGAATTTCGTATAACCCAGTTGTAAACCAAGGAGAAGTGCAATCACTTTCAAGTCTTCACAGATATGCCAAGAGTTTTTATCATATTGGATATGTTTCACAAACAACTGCATATTTTCGTATGATTCCTTCATATGAACGGCATATGCTATTGGAACTGAAGGGTATTTATTTCTATTATGGAGTAACACAGCTTCCAAACTCAGCTTCGAGGAATCACTAAATAGGCGATATTCGTTTGGATCATGTTGTTGGCCAAGGGTGTCCATGAGAGAATCCACATTATTACAGTATACTAAATTGCCTTCCTGAGGAAAAAAGGGTAGAAAGTCTCTTTGACGCTTGAGATAAAAAGATATCTTTGTGCCGTTTTCTAAAAGATTCCAACCTTCCAATCTGGAAGCCAAAAGTTCAGATTGATCTTTTGACAATTTCAGATCACGGGCAAGATCGCTCAGGTCTGCTTGAGATATTAAGTGAGGCTCTGTGTTGAGCTTCGTCATTACATTGTACATCAATTTCATTTTCATCATCTAAACTCTACGTTTCCGGTGGCCTTGGTACTGGCAAATGTTTATTATGTAAAACAGGCCTTATGGCTGATGGTAAATTTGGGTATTGTACCGTATGTTTAGATTTTGTAGTTATGCCTAGTATATTTGTTAAGCAGAAATAACAATCCGTTGAATGGTCTTTCGGCTCTCTCCTTATCATCGGAACAGCAAACGGCATTTGACGAGACCCATTTAGCCAGCCCGTCAGAAGTCTTAAACACGTAATATAGCATATATGAGGTGCCCACGTCTTGTCCTGATCCCTACCTTGCAATCAAAATAAAGTTCGTATGCTTTTTTGACGATAGGGGTGAAATTTCGCCTTTGAGATTTAAAAGTTAACTCACCGCACACATAACAGAAACAGTTTGGATAGTTGACACACTTACGTGGCATTCTGTCATGAAACAATACGAATGCACTGACACAAAAAATTATTAAGGAAAACCACGAATAAAATGCACGATGTTCACTGAGCGAAATCAAGTGAGTTACTAACAAATGAAACTCAACAGTGACGTGAAGCAACTTATAAGCAGAGGAGGAGCAAGGGGCAGACCCTGCCCCTTCCTATTCTGACTCAAATCCTAAGTAATGTAAATTCGTGTGTCACTCTAAAGCTGTGGGTGATAGAAAAATTCTGTTTTCATTTCCGCAATCAACATAAAGTATTACATATAGTTCAAGTAAAAATATCTCTGACAAAAACTTTGTTGGCCAGTGTTATCAGCCAACACCATCGGGAGTCGAACTCCCGACCCCAATATCTTCACTTCGCTTACAGACAAACGTTGTTACCCACTGAGCCATTGGTGCTGTACTTTAGCCACTAAAACCCCGAAAATTGATTATTCAGGTGAACAAAATAGTATAATTATTACTTTAATGTTCTGAAAATAAATATAAATAAAATTCAATTCTCAGAATGCGAGATAGAAAGATAGATTAGGCAGAGAGAGAGAGAGAGAGAGAGAGATGGTGTTGCAGACGAAGGATTGACTCGATCTGACGAAAGACGAAAATGCAATGAGTGGGATGCCTTTCCGCAAAATGATATAAAATGAAAGAGAAACATACAGTATTTCAGAAACGATGAAAGGTCATTCGGAGTGGAAGAGCTACGAGTCAAGCTAAAGTTTGTGATCACCAAAAATTCCTGAAAACACTGATTGATTTCGTAAAAGGAAAATCATATTTATATAGTAAATATTAAATTCGTTAATTTTAGATTACCAAATATTTTTAATGCAGTTCGCCAAAGAGAATTAAAATTTACATAGAAAACGGGATTTACATAAATTTAAGCATTTACAGAGGCAACATTCGGGAGTCCCAATCATTCAACTTCGAGTTCTAACGCGAAAATTAACTATCATTGGTCTATGTACTCGTATGTGCGTGTGTATAAGAGAAGTGTCATAATACTGTTACTGATTGTATTTAAATACAGCTCACACTACATTATTAAATGACCAATAGGACACGCGAATTAACAAAGGTGAGCCGCGGGTATCGCTACCAAGACTCCTTTTGTTCTCTATGCTCTATAAAGTATGTTAATACAGGAGCACAAAGTAATTAATTCTCATACTAATGACAGACACTTTAGTCGTCATATCTAACAAAACAAAAATACATACCTTATATCACGCTGCTGGTTGAGAAAAATCATGAAGACTCATTGTATACAAAGGGCACAGTGAGGCATATAGTGGACAGTTCTCCTGTGTGATTATATCCCGTATGTAGTTGAAGAAACAATACCAGCTGCAAGAAGAGGAATAAAAAAACTCCACTGTATAGAAAAAATGTCACCGAGATCATAGAGATATAAGAAAAAATCAGCAGAATTTTGAGATGATATTCTGAAAGAAAAATTAACTACTGATTTGTTTGATAGAAAAAATCATACCACTCGTCCTAATTTGCATAATGGGCTCATCCTCCTGAAACCTTGTTGGATTTCCAATTTCCAGAATATTTCGTACGCTTGATATGTAGCTTGGTCGGTGAACAAGAGAAGACGTCCAAAGGGGGATTGATTGCTCTCAGAACGTCAGAGAAATTCCTTACGCATCTCACCTCGTTGCATGTCTTCATTCTTGTCAAGTAATTTATGCATTATATGGATCATATAGTCCTTCATTTTGACATCCCTTTGTATATCATTCACTGACGTGGACTGCGTGTGGTTTGTGTATATTTTGCAAACTCGTGTTCGGATGATGATCTCTTCGCTTTAGCTAAAGACGAAACAAAGTTTGTTTTAATACACAAATCAAAGACGAGTATAGTTTCGTTCTTGTTAAAATACTTTATGACTTGCCATTCGTATGTTAGTTTGTAACCCTTTTATATATTTTCCTTCGCTTTGAATGCTACTTCAGGTTCATATATATCGTCGCTGTTTTCACAAACCGGCGAATCTGCAATTTTTCAATTTTGAGAAAATCATCTTTGAAGATTTCCCCTACATTCAATTGCATTTGCACTGCTTAATTTATAAGGTCTGCATCTTAAAAAGTACTTGGGGTATAATCTTCAAAATTTGACAAGTTAAAAATCCAAATCTGGTTACTAGCCAAGTGGCATTATTTCAATTTGGCCTGCATGTTCGCCAGTTTCTGAAAACAGGGACGATATATATACACACACAAGGTGATTAAAAATAATGTAGACACATTTTGAAATTATTAACTTTGGATGCTAATTGCATTTATGGATGGTATAGTTGTTAGCATACAGTATTACTTAAAAATTGATACAATATTACGATTGTTTTGCATTAGGAGTTGCATAGACTAAGTCATCTTAGCACCTTACATAGCCTAAACTTAAGCCATCTTTAACATGGCCGATATATGGCTGACTTTCGAGCAGAGGAAGAACATTCTGAAGTGGTATTGGAAGTATGAAAATGTAAAGGAAGTGCAGAGTATCTAGATACGAGAGTATGGAACAGTGGCCCCCACTTCTACAACAATATTTAGTCGCACACGTGATAAATTTGAAGAACATGGAACTGTCCGAAATGTAAATAAAATGAAGTGAAGAAAATGTGAAAACTATAATAACGGGGTACTAGCGTTCTCCCAAAAAGCCAACAAGGCACTGTGCACATGAATCAGGGATCAGTCAACCTCTAAAAACAACTGTCATTAATTAAATGTTTTTGAACGTTTAGTGAACATATATTTATTTGCTGGAATTTCTCTCTCTCTCTCTCTCTCTCTCTCTCTCTCTCTCTCTCTCTCTCTCTCTCTCTGTATACATACATACAGTACATGAAAATTATTTCATGAAAGTTACACGTGAATAATATTTATGATGAAAATAACCACGAAGGGAAAAGAAAACATGAAATAGAGCTCAAGCGCTTTCGTCTAATGACATGCTCAGGAACACTGGAATTAATAACAAGATTGAGACTATATATATAGATCACAAAGAATTTTTTTTCTTTGTGATCTATATATAGTCTCAATCTTGTTATTAATTTCAGTGTTCCTGAGCATGTCATTAGACGAAAGCGCTTGAGCACTATTTCGTGTTTTCTTTTTCCTTCGTGGTTATTTTCATCTCACACACACACACACACACACACACACACACACCTATATATATATAAAAGGAACCTTTTGTAATTTGCTTCATTAAAAATAGCGAAATAGCTTGAGATTCAACTTTGTTTGAATAAGTAAACATTTCAGAGGAGACTCGTGGGAATATTGTACAAAATATCAACGAAATAAACACTAAAAAAGTTTGGTCTTCAACATTCTCTCCCCTTTACCTTTCCTCTTCAAAGGAAGACATACATACAGGGCGGGTAAAAAAAAGTGACCCTTTAGAGGTAAACTGTCATATTAAAAAAAGTAAGGGGACTAGAGCTCCCAAACTTCAGAGATGCTTACCCTAGCATGTTGTTCGTATTAATTGAGAAGTTGCTCGATGTGTCCCCCTTCCTGCTCAACGCAGACCTACAAACGTGGACGCCACTGATCAATACACCTGTTTACATATCGTTGAGACACCTCCCAGCCGAGCAGAATTCTTTCGCGTAGTTCAGTTCATCTATGCCTCTTATATTGGTACCAGGGATGTAAACTTTGGACCTCACGGCTTCCCAAACATCATAATCTAGTGGTGAAAGATCGGGGCTACTAACCGGCCACATATTGGGTTCGATAAAATCCGGTATTTCGTTCTCAAGGAATGTGACAGTTTGGCGTGCTCTGTGAGCAGGGGCTCCATCTTGTTGGAAAGTATATCTTTCACCACTAATTCGTCAATATCAGTTAGATAGAGTGAAAGATATACTTTCCAACAAAATGGAGCCCCTGCTCACAGAGCACACCAAGCTGTCACAGTCCTTGAGAACGAAACACCGGATTTTATCGAACCCAATATGTGGCCGGCTTGTAGCCCCGATCTTTCACCACTATATTATGGTGTTTGTGAAGCCCTGAAGTCCAAAGTTTACATCCCTGGTACCAATATAAGAGACATAGATGAACTACGCGAAAGAATTCTGCTCGGCTGGGAGAAGGTGTCTCAACGATACGTAAACAGGTGTATTGATCAGTGGCGTTCACGTTTGGAGGCCTGCGTTGAGCAGGAAGGTGGACACATCGAGCAACTTATCAATTAAAGACGAACAACATGCTAAGGTAAACAGCTATGAAATTTGGAAGCTCTAGTCCCCTTACTTTTTTTAATATGACAGTTTACCTCTAAGGAGTCACTTTTTTTTACCCACCCTGTATATAATCCCGCGAGAATGCGGATAGCACACAAAACTAAATATACATTTCCTTCCAACGTACGTGTCTTTATATGATCAATAAGGAAACACGCAATCTCAAAACAGATGAATAAAAATTAAGTAATTCGGGTAGACCAAATGGCTCTTACGAGAGATTATGTTATATTTAATTTACTTGTGATCACGATGCCATTATTTTTATTTACATTTGAGTTGTATATCCTCACATTTTTATAGACGTGTAAACTGAAAATAATCTAACTTGCTTGGAGCTGTTACTTGTGCAAATGATTAATATATTGTAGTCTTTTCACGTGAAAGCTTTGGACACGCATGTTATGACATTGATACGATGAGATTTTGGATGATACTAATAGGTCCAGATTTTGCCAAATTCAGTAAATGTTTTCATTAGAATTGATATAGATGCGGGATGAGGCCTTATTTACCGCTAAATGCGATGATGAAGTTGCTTCCAGATCTGTCAGTAAGATTTATGGGCTTCTTGAATTAAGCAAAGAAAGAAATTCTAACCAGTTTTTTTCTCTTCCACTGAGTAGTGTATTGTGAGGAGTGACAAGCTGCAAACTTCTCGCGACACATGCGTGTTAACCTGCAATTTTCTTTGATGTAACAGAGAGAGAGAGAGAGAGAGAGAGAGAGAGAGAGAGAGAGAAGAGAGAGAGAATTTATCTTGTTTTACTTTTTAAAGAAAAGTTGAATGGAGGTCATTACCGGCACACTGTGGGTTCTATATACAATTCAGAAGAAAATTTAGAAAATGAAATTGGAGAGTATAACAGCTGGTAACAGGTAGAACTCAGACAATGTTATGAATGCAATATTTGCACTTTTGTGCAATATCTGAACTAAATGGCCTATCAGATATTGCAGTAAACCACACTTCTAAAAGAGTTTGAATTTATGATTTCAAATAAAAATAATAAAAAACGGATGGAAAGTAAAAAAAAAGGGTGATACTGTAGTATGCGGTCTACCTACGATTCGGCGGTCTACCTATTAATTATAGCTTCTTATCTTCTTATTATTTTATTATTAGGTTAATTGTACGCCCTTGACGATTGGTTAGGTTAAGTCGTGATATTTTCGTTAAAACTAACGAAAATATCACGACTTAACATAACCAATCATCAAGGGCGTACTGTAGTATGCGGTCTACCGTTAAGTATGCGGTAGTAGTATGTTTAACTTATTTAATAATTCCTTAATTGTGTAAATTAAATTATAATTCCTTTCAATTCATTTTCAATTCCTTTTAAATATTTTGAATGGTAGACCGCATACTACAGTAGAAACTTAACGGTAGACCGCATACTACAGTAGAAACTTAACGGTAGACCGCATACTACAGTAGAAACTTAACGGTAGACCGCATACTACAGTAGCACCAAAAAAGTATATTTTGCACAAATTTAAGGGTAAAAATAAAACTCTGATCCTGTTTTCTTTGCAGTTAACATCATCTATTGATCTTGTTTTGTGGATAGTTTATGGACAAAAATTGACCTTTATTTGAAGTCTGTACATGTTTAAAAAACTAATGTATTTTTTCTCAAAATATCAGTTCTGTTTTCTGCCTTAACTCTTTAAGGACGAGTCCGCAGCATATGCGGTCACTCATGTTACCAGAACGTATAGGTTTTATTGTCATTCAAAACTAAATATTTTAGTAACTAGTCACTGAAATGATACACATTTTGGGTTCCTTTCCCGACAACTAAATGACATCTATATCTAAACATGTAGAAACATTTATAGAAGCGAGGCATTGTAGTACAACTTATATTATTTCTGGTGGACCTTAAGGTACCATCCATCGTTAAAGGGTTAAATTCAAAAGTACCGCTTTACATGTCTCTCCTAATGTTTTCTTGGTTAAATAAGACCATATTAATCTGCGATATCAACATTAAGCGAAGGTAGAGTTAGCACTAATATTTATAAGGGAATATAATATGGTCTGAACTCCTGAAAATATAGTCTGTATAAACACTACTACGTTAAAATTAATTTAAATCTGGAATTACGCTTGTTATCACCAATTCTTATACAGGGTGTACATAAAGTCAGGATCTATTTTTGTGAAGCACTTGGAAATTATATGGAATTCAATCATAAAATGATAAAGTGGTAACATTTATTAAATAATTAAGAGTAGGATTCGACGTGACGCCCATCAGTATCCCTGCACAGCTCAAATCGTTCCGCAGCATTTCTAAACACATTCTGGAGCATTTGCGGGGTTATGTTATCTGCAGCAGTTCGTATACGTGTACGTAAGTTTTCAAGACTCGTAATCTTCGTCTGATAGACGTGCGACTCGATAAAGCCCCATGCAAAGAAATCTAAAGGGGTTAAATCTGGTGATCTCAATGGCCAAGGTCTGTTGCTTCCGCGACCGATCCAGCGATTTGGAAACGTCCATTAGATAATCCTGAACAATTTTGGCATAGTGACAAGGAGCTCCATCATGTTGATAGACGACGGTCCTAACAATCCTATCCCCGTCGTCTATCAACATGATGGTGCTCCTTGTCACTATGCCAAAATTGTTCAGGATTATCTAAATGGACGTTTTCCAAATCGCTGGATCGGATGCGGAAGCAACAAAAGACCTTGGCCAGCGAGATCACCAGATTTAACCCCTTTAGATTTCTTGCATGGGGCTTTATCAAATCGCACGTCTATCAGACGAAGATTACGAGTCTTGAAAACTTACGTACACGTATACGAACTGCTGCAGATAACATAACCCCGCAAATGCTCAGAATGTGTTTAGAAATGCTGCGGAACGATTTGAGCTGTGCAGGGATACTGATGGGCGTCACGTCGAATCCTACTCTTAATTATTTAATAAATGTTACCACTTTATCATTTTATGATTGAATTCCATATAATTTCCAAGTGCTTCACAAAAATAGATCCTGACTTTATGTACACCCTGTATTTCTATGAAATTACCATTATATATTTATCACAGTGCCACTCTCAATACAGCCAGGTGCCAATAGATCACAATGAAATATGAGTGTATATATATATATATATATAATATATATATATATATATATATATATATATATATATATATATATATATATATATATATATTATATATATATATATATAGTGATTTTTGTAAACAAAGAGGGAGCTGCGGAATGTGACATTCATTCAATTTCGTGAAAACGATAAAATGATATTCAAATATTCAACATCTTTATTCAGAAAAGAGTCCAAGTGACAGTTTTACGATTTTTAAATATTTGATATAACATTAATATATTCACAGTACTGCAGTTACTTTATTTATTACTTAAAAAAGTGAAAGTGTTAATTATTAGTAATAGCGATAACAAATAATAATAATAATAATAATAATAATAATAATAATATTAAAGTTTACAAAATGCTACATAATTTTAAATTAAATGATTTATTTTCTATTTAGTAGAAATTAAATGTTGCTTAATAAAATAATGTAAAAAAGAATAATTTACGAAATTAAAGGTGCTTAATGAAATTGATATATTTTAAATAGATGATTATAAAATGGGAACTTCGTTAATTACTATGGTTAGAATGGCAGCAGTGA
Source organism: Bathynomus jamesi (assembly GCA_023014485.1). NCBI lineage: Eukaryota > Metazoa > Arthropoda > Malacostraca > Isopoda > Cirolanidae > Bathynomus > Bathynomus jamesi. The sequence goes on from JAJOZX010000560.1 coordinate 542,770, forward strand.
ATTTATACATCAGTAGGAGCTAATGAAGCGTTTTTTAATGATTTGCGAAATACATTTAGTAATGAAGCCTGCCTGATATGCATGGGAATTGCATTCCATACATCTACTCCTTTGAAAGAGAGCGCATTTCCCGTAGTTTCTATTGTATAGTTACTGTAGGTTTGTGTATAAAATCCTGCACAGTCTGGTGTTAAACGAAGGTGTATTTGATAAGGGGTGATTGCTCTTTGAATGGGTGATGTACAGTATGTCGGCTTTTGTTGATTGCTTTGAACATACTGACAGCAACATTGAATTTGTATAAATCATTTAGTTTTAAAATACTTAGCTCTTTAAACATTGGAGAAGTGTGACCTTGTCTGTTGTCATTATTTGAGAAAGTTCGCAAACATTTTTATGAACTACTTCCAAAGGATGTTTTATATATTTCTTTGAAGTACCGCATGCTGTAATGCAATGTGATCACTGTGGACGGATGAAGGAATAATAGAGGGAGTGCGTTGTGAAGAAGGGGCTGTTTAAGTTTAAGTAATATGAAGAGAAATCTTTATATTTTGAATTTGATATGTTCTACGTGACTTTTGAAATTTAGGTTTTCGTCTAAATTGATGGCAATTACTTTAACTTTCACCTTTGCAAGAGTAGTATTCCCAATTTTTATTTGATAGTTTGTATTAATATGTTTTGTGGTAATAATTATGAGATGACTTTGCCAGGTTCAATAAAAGTTTATTAGCAAACATCTATTTATACACATTTTCTACAGTAATTGCCTGTTCGTTTCATTAATCAGAAATCTGCGTTATGATGGGAAGAAGTAAATGTGGTATCATCCGCGTATTGTACGCAATTTAATGTGGTTGAGAGATGAAAATTAGAAAATAGAAACAGTAATGGGCCAAGATTAGATCCTTGTGGGATTCCACTAGTTAGCATCGACTTATTAGATAAATTATCTTTTAATCCAATGTACTGATGACGATTTGATAGATATGATTTAAACCAATAGAGAATCTTTCCTCTTATTCCATATATGTGAAGTTTATTCAATAAGATTTCATGCGAAAGTGTATCAAGTGCTTTTCACAAGTCGAAGAAGATCAAGGTAGTGTTTTCTTTGTTGTTTAAGTTTGGATACACATTTTCTAATAACATGTTTATGGCAGCTTCCGTTGTATGTCCACCTCTAAACCCAAATTGTGTTTTAGTTAAAATATCATATTTGATTAAGAATTTAGTAAATTTATTGTACACGATTTTTTCAAGCACTTTACTTAAAGTTGGCATTTCGGAAATAGGGCAATAATTGGATGGTGTGTTTGAGTTTCCCGATTTAAAAGCAGGGCATGCATACTCTGCCTTCCTTTCAGGGGCGGATCCAGAGTACAATTTTTTCTTGGGGGGGGGGGGGCGGTCATCTTCCAGAACCTGAGATTATAATACACTGGCAGGAAACTGGTGTGACAGAATTTCCAACGATTATCACATATTCGTTCTGTCTATAAAGAATGCAGGAAGGAATCTGTTTTTGGTAAAAAAAGTCAGTAAGCCCCAGTGAAGCAGAAAATTAGCGCAACAACATTTACATTACTATTTTATTAAGCATCATCACTAGGGGCAATTAAAGAAAAAATATACAGTATATTAGATGGCTCACTTTTGAACATCAATGTGCCCCTATATGCACTCTTTTGCAACAGCGATTATTTTTACAGGATGCTTCACTCTAATTTTGTATTGTCGCCTCTTTATGTTTTCGATCTCCTTCTTTCTTTCATTTTCTTTACGTTTGAGGTTTAGAGACCTCATGGTTTGGGGGGCGATCGCCCCCCACGCCCCCCTCTAAATCCGCCTCTGTTTCCTTTAGACTGTTAGGGAATACAGTTAGTGTTACTGATTCATTCATTAGTTTACTTTAGTTTACTGAGTGGTATTGCAATATCATCCGATATTAATTTGTATATTTTTACCAGAATCGTATTGATGTCAGAATCTTTATTTTTTTAGAATTTTTATTGCTAAAGCGATATCGTATAGTAGGATTGGATCAAAGAAAAATGAGTTTGGGTTTGGTTGCAGCATGTATTGTCGGTAGTGAGTGTCTGTCATTGGAATCGAGACTGCAGTATTGGAGCCAATATTTGCATAGAAGTTGTCTAATAAATTGGCTATGTCTTTGGGGTTATCATAAGAATTTCCGCCTTGTACAAGGATCACTTTTGATTTAAGAGGGAAGTTTATGTTGAATAACAACAAGCAAAAGTGATCACATAAATGATGTTATACAAAAGTCATAAAACGATGTTATATTTTCACTTTCGAGAAAGCTGACAACTTGTATTAATATAAATCAAAATAAAAATGATTCAGAAAATTGCAATTTTCAAATTTTCAAAACTTTTGCAATAAAAAGTAATAAAACTAATAATGTTTCGGAGAGGTAAAATAGTAGCTACTATAAAATATTTTTAAACTAAAAGTGGCCACCATATATATATATATATATATATATATATATATATATATATATATATAATTAAAATAATTAATAACAGTAGTTGAAAGTAAAAGGTACACCAACCAACAGGCCCGGCAACACACAACCATAATCGGAACTCAGAGAGTGATCAAAGTGACCTTAAAACAAAACTAATTAAACTGCCACAAAATGAAAATGTGTTTAAACAAAGTGAATGTGCGCCAACAGATCCTCCTCCCTGAATACCACAAGCAACGGCCTCTTGCCCTTGTGATGTGGGCAGTAAACTTCAATTTTAATATCACCATTAATTATTTCCACAGTTAATTAATGACTCGTACGTAATGTCTCTTTATTTTATCGTACGAAACTCATAATGTTCAGTCTTTTATCTATTATTGGTTTTATTGACAATATTTTATGTAATTAACTGAAGGGGAAGTGGCTGCTTTTTATAACTTGGATTTTTTCTTTCATTTAAAGTTACCACTCTGATCTTCACACACACACACACACACACACACACACGTGTGTATATATATATATATATATAATAATATTATATATAATTATATATATATATATATTATAATTATATATATATATAAGTTCGTTAATTTTAACTGACTTTTATATATAAATTTGCATTTACTGTGGTGTCAGTTCATTTGAGTAGTGTGGGCGCAAAATTGGCGAGTGCAGAGATGTTGCAGAGATAATGATCAATGTTGCAAACGGGGGAGGGGGTATGTTGCAAATGGGGGAGGGGTATGCAATGAAGGGGAGGTGTATGCAATGAAGGGGGGAGAGGGGAGGGAGCTTCGGGGGGAGAAGGGAGGATGACCTCCCCCCAAAGGGGTTGCCTTAACCTAAGAGAGGAAGAGAAAAGAGAGACAGAGGAGGTCTTTGGGGAAGAAGGTGGGATGTCCTCACTCCCCCAAAGGGAAACCTAACCTAAGTCTTAACCTAAGAAGGAAGGAGAGAAAGTTCTTTATTCCGCCGAAGTTCGCATCATTATGAAGCTCCCGAAGCCAAGCAGCTCTTATATAGAGGAAGGTTGAGTTGCCAGATACCACTTTTTATTTTAATTGTTCCGGTATGCATTATTAGGGTGAGTTGCTAGATATCGCCATTTGTTTTAATTTTTTTTTATATTATGGAGAGTTGCTAAATGCCACCATTTATTTTAATTTTTATTTATATGAGGATAGTTGTCAGCTACCGTCATTTATTTTAATTCACACGAGTTGTCAAATAATGTTTTTATTTATTAAAAGCAAGAGCAACTTTTCTTTAATGTTATTCAGAAAAAAATTCACTAGACAATTGGCAAAAAGAAATCGTTCCATTAACATATATCTTAGATTAATATTCAATTTACCATTCGTTTTCACTGAAACCTTAGAATGTATACCGTCTATTTACTTTTGACAATCCTTGAGCAATTTTTTCCTTAAAATGGTTCAGAAAGAGAGTTAATTATTAAAACGAAACCCAATATTAATCTGTCTATTTACTTTTGACAATCCTTTCTTGTGATTGAAAAATTAGACTGCATCAGAAAAATAACATTACACACCTTTTATATACAGTATATATTTATAAGAAAAACAATAATTATTTAAACGTCGTTCTATTTAATTATGACAATCCTTTCTTGTGAGTGAAAAATCAGACTGCATCAGAAAAATGACAATACCTTCCTTAATATATATATATATATATATATATATATATATATAAGATAAACAGCTGCGAGAACGACTTTCTCCTTAAAGTTATTGAGAGCTAATTATTAAAACGAAACCCAATATTAACAATAAAAGACAAATGGCTTAGCAAAAGAAATCGTTCCATTAACATATGCTCTAAGAATAATATTCAGTTTTCCTTCATTAAAACCTTAGAATGTATACTCTGTCTATTTACTTTTGTCATTCCTCTGTATATACTGTATATACACAAGATGTGTCTTCTTAATTTCGTGCAATTTTTTTTCGTTAATTTTATTAATTCTATCGATTTGAGAAATCTATACACACACACACACACACACACACACACATACACACACACATTTATATTAAATTTCCATATGAAAAGAGGATTAATAATATGCGAAGATATACTGAAATGTATGTTAAATTTGGTAATAAACAATTATTCTCATAAAATATCATTTATTTTCACATTGTGTTTAGTCGAGAAGGAATGGAGACATGAATGAAAAAGGGTCAACCATATTTACCCCGAAGCTTTTTTGAAGGCCTCAAAGCTTAACCGCAAAGGACCTTTTGCCTTAAATTCATCCCTTCTCTCGAGAAAATCAGAAAGAGAGTTTTGTTTATAGCGGACTTCTCCTTAAAGAGAATTAATTATTTAAACGAAACCCAATATTATCAATAAAAGAATAAATAAAACACCATTACATCATTCTGTTTATTAAATATTGTAAATATATAGAAAATAAATATACATTTGAATGACCAAAAAAATTAAAAATAATAGTTTAAGAAATATGAACGAGGAATATGTATATAATAAAAAAAATAAAAGAGAGAGAGAGAGAGAGAGAGAGAGGACGACACACACACACACAACTCACACACACACACACACACACACACACACACATATCCACAAGTCAAGAATCTTGGGAAAGCTGATGTTAGTATGGCCGAAAAATATGATAATGCACATTCTGCTTGTAGAAATCTTCTAGATTTCTTATTTTCTAATAATCTTTGTGTTACTGTGCTGTTTCATGAGGATTATGAAGAGTAGCTGCGCTAACTTTGTTTCCTGTGGTACTGAGCTGAGCGACTCTGATGAAGATATTCCTATAACGACATGCATCCGAAAAATTGAGACTCAATTAGTATGGCCGAAAAATAATAAAATATTGTTGTGATGGCTGATCAATAATGCATAAAGGGGAGAGTTGGGGAAAACCGAGAAAAGTAAGGATGCAAATATTGTCGTGGTAGGGATTTGCAAGTGCCAATACACAATGTGAGCACTAAATCTACGGAGAGAGTATAAAGACGCCATTAGGCGTCGTATTATTATTATTATTATTATTATTATTATTATTATTATTACGTGTAGTGATTTTACGAAGTTCAAGCTTATCCCACCTCCCCTCCAGTTGGACTGGTGAAGTAATGAGTTGACCTCTTTTACATGCGACTTCTTCTAAAACTTACTACATTATTATCCTTGCTCCATCCTTCATGCAATAAAAAAGTTCTACTTTATTGGTAACCTTCGATTAGCATCCCCCGAATTCTTCATTTTGACAAAGATCAACTTTTCACTCCGCCTTAGACCTACAGTTTAACGTGGAATCCGAACTAAGCTCCAGCACTGGCGGGATGAAACTACATTGTCATTGCCCGCTTTCAGAGTTCATTCACACCATGCGTACACTTATCTCGTGTACACAGCTAGTGGAAAACAAAACGCACCAATGAAACTCTAGACTCATTTAAAATAACCTAAAGTAAGCATATATCATCCCTCAACTTCGTACAATTTTTTCTACAACGCATTCTTTCATCTCTCCTTGGACTATCTCGTGATGGGAGGCCGTTCTCTGCGCCCAGATGATGTAGTGACCCGTGGTACGGGTGCCACGTAAAACTGTAGATCCCCTTCATCAAATGATCTAGATATTGCGAAGGGAGTTAAAAAGTCCACAGCAATCAATCGACAGAATGCACTGACGACGCAATGTTGTATATATCCGGTTACAACAACCAAATATGAATTATATGACAACCAAACCAAATGGTTACTTTGATTACGACACAACTGGATTGAAGTTTGTAACCCAACCACGGTTAGTGAATTAATTTTTGGATTAACCTTTTGGACTAGTTGTACAAATTATTTTTCATGTACGTATGTATGTATGTATGTATGTATGTATGTATGTATGTTTGTATGTATATATGTATGTGCAGCAGTTGTACGAGTACATTTTATGCATAAGAGAGATTTGTGACTGAAGATATGCTAATAATTTTTAACTAAACGTAACTATCGTACGCAATACGTTATTTCTGTGACCCTTCTAAACTATTTTCTGTTCTTATATATAAATGATTTATCATAAATAAATTTATACAAATAAATTATATTAACATAGTGATGGTAAGTTATGTATGCAGTGTATTAATTATACCATTGTTGCGAGTTATCATTTAAATTAAACATGCTTCTAAAATCGACTTCGTTGAACCCGTGTAAGAACTTGAAAACCTCGATGAGTTGACCGCGCAGCCTCCGAGTTTCAAGCGAAAACAATAGGATGCTCATTTATTTACCAACCAGCCAAACATTTTCGTGTATTTTCACGAACTAAATACATTTTACTCACATTCCGGCACACTATTTGAGAGAAACATGTGCCCATATTTTTCCTTTTTGCCTAGCAAACGATACTCGTCTCTAATTTCTATTAAATACTCACGCAGACCTTTAGCCACCATCTCACTACAAACCTCGTCATGATATACAGTATATTAATGTAGTGGTAAAAATACTTAAGATTCTCCATGATGACAAGATTTACATTCTCAGTCGCAGGGTACGAGTAATCGGTATGATGCAATATAATATAATTTCGCTTGTCGCACCATTCATCAACAAGGCTCACTAACCATAGCAGCTGCTTCTCTTCTGCACGTGTTGTTTCTTCTACTTCACGGTATGTGTAAGCTTTTATAACGTTTAGGTCTACAACAGAGTTCAATACATCACTTGTATCACGAAATACTACAATGCTCTCGCCAGATTAGTCGTAGAGTATTTGTACCTCTTGTCCCTTCGCACGGTTCAATGTAGCCTTAAAAGCATCAAAGGATGGTAGAATAGAGGTCTTTCAGTGTGCATCACATTTTCACACTTTACCGAATATCACTTCATAAAACTCGAGTACGCAATATAAAAGATAGCCAACACTATTTTTCGTCTACATGAGAAAATACACACCTGAGATCCACGGCTTGCACCGCTCAACTGAGCACGCAGGGTAGAAATATGCCCAGGTAGTAGCAGGAGTCACGTGACCGATCATACAGGGGGACGGAGCTTAGGACAGATAACTCAAATGAATGAATTTATTATTATCTTACCACCTGTTAATTTCTAGGCGAAAGAATAAGCGTGAGACATCCCATTATAAAAGTTACGCCAGGAATTCCAGGGGTACAGGGGCACAATAGTACCCCGATGTTTAGTTAACTTTAAACTTGCTTTTTGTTATATGTTAAAACCAATTACTTATTTGAGGTTTAATAGTTCTTCCTCTTTCGAGCTCTGTTATCTGAAAGCTATTCACTCTGTGGTCCTTAAGGTTTTCAATCCTATTTATTAATGTTGTCTTTAAAGGACAGGACGTAGAAGTGAATTCTTACTGTGATAACTTTATTCTCAAACGATAGGAGTTACGTTTCTTTAGAGGAGTATTGAGCTGGTGAAGGAGAGAGTAGGTCTTTTCTTACAAATCATACTTTTATAGTATTCAATTCTTGAGTGAAATCCTATCACTCCTAAATTTTACATACAAGTTGTATGTCAGGTAGGTATTTGAACGAAACGTTTTTGTAACACTGAATTCGATGTGTAACATTAGCGCAACTTCTCCAGATATATATATATATATATATATATATATATATATATATATATATCGATAAGAGAAGAGAGCAATTTTAGTATTTTGGTAAATATATTTATATTTAAATGTTATATTGACGTATTTGACCAGTGACGAAAATATATACATATGTACAACGGATCAGAGAAATAAAGAGATTAGCACATGGTTAACAAGCATTGATTAAAAACGAAACACATTTTAACAAGATATTGTTAATTTTATACATTCCATATTCTATTCCTACTACTACTATTGGGAAAAAAACCTTGGTTTAACTTTACTTGTTCTAATGCTAGCAGCAACAGAGATGAGTTTTTCAGAAATTGCCGTTGTCAGCCATCTCGTGGCACATATTTGTGCCCAGAATCGTGCAAAATCTGTTCCTCGAGTCGCCAAAATTTCCCTCATGCAATAAAATTGTGAAAATCTATACAATTCTAAGTCTTCTCGCTATTTCTGGCATCTAGTTAAGAACTAGTGAGGGGGAACAGAACGTTATGTCTGGGGAGGAGTTTGAGTATCCGGCTTGATGTGGTATGTGTGTATGTCCTTCTGTTAATGTTAAGAATGAAGAGGCTGTTTAGTTGTGTGGCTATGTTGGCGGCTCTGGTGTTGCTTTGGTTGTGCAGGTACCAACTAGTGTCTTTAGGGTTGAAGTCTCCCCCTAAGATGACATTAGTGAGAAAGGCCAGATTGTGTAACTGTGGATTGTAATTGGCTGGCACCTGAGGTGAACTCTCTGGTGGGATGTAAATGTTGAGTAGTCTGGTGTGTTTTGCGCTTGTTTTAATGTTACCTGCCTGCATTTCTATTGTGATATCTGCTTGGATTGTGTTTGTAATGTTTAGGGTGGCATCAGTGTAGCTAATGCTTTTACGTATGTAATTGAAGAGTCCACCCCCGTGACCCCCAGTACGATCTTGACGGATCGCCGTGAAGTCAGGGATGGTGGGTGTTTTGTAGAAAGTAGAAGAAATAGTAGAAGAAACCTATATACACCGAAAATGCACACTTTAAGCGAGGAATATATACATACATATATATATATATAAATATATATATATATATATATATATATATTATATATATATATATATAATATATATATGATACACACAGACCTTGCATGGAACAAGGAACTCTTCTAGGAAACTTAAATCCACTATAGTCCGAATAAGTAATGGTAAATGACAAATACTATAGTTTTTCCTTTGTCATGATGCTAGCCCGACGTGGGCAACGGGTCACTCGCAAAGAGGTCCCAGAAATATAGCTTCCCTCACCAGCTATCTGCAAAGCAGATAGGATCCAGCTTTGGGACAGGATCTAGGGTTTAAAGCAGCCTAGCCCAGTTACATTTAGAACCTCAATATAACCTCAATATAAGCCCACGTCAGGCTAGCATCATGAAAAAGAAAAAAACTATAGCATTTGTCATTTACCATTACTTATTCGGACTATTGTGGATTTAATTTTCCTAGAAGAGTTCCTTGTTGCATGGACGGTCTGTGTGTATCATAAAAAACCTCAGGGAACCATTCTGAGTTCATTCCCATCATGAAACGGACATGTTATGTGCCTTGAAAAGTGGACGCTCAATTCTGCCAGTTGAGGTTTAAGTTTTGGTTTTTAGCTAAAAATATAATAGTTACCCCTTTTTCTTCGATGTATTCAATCTGACGTGAAGGCAGCGAGTCTTTTGCTTATATTGAGGTCTTAATGTAGCTTGGCTAGGCTGCTTTAAACCCCAGATCCTGTCCCAAAGCTGGATCCTATCTGTTTTGCAGATAGCTGGTGAGGGAAGCTATATTTCTGGGACCTCTTTGCGAGTGACCCGTTGCCCACGTCGGGCTAGCATCATGACAAAGGAAAAACTATAGTATTTGTCATTTACCATTACTTATTCGGACTATAGTGGATTTAATTTTCCTAGAAGAGTTCCTTGTTCCATGCACGGTCTGTGTGTATCATAAAAAACCTCAGGCAACCATTCTGAGTTCATTCCCATATATATATATATATATATATCCCTTATATAGGGCAAAAAAAAAAAAATTTCATTTTTATGATCGCAACCTTCAAAGTTGTTCGAATTGGTGTAAATACACTGCATATAAATTTTGAAACATTTATTCCAACAATTTGAGGTAGCTCAAGCAACATAAAATTTTAACAAAAAAAAAGACAAACAGCCAGAAACAAGAAAACCTACAGACTCGACACGACCATTACACCTTTCAATACAGACCACACCACCAAGATCATCAAAAACATTAAGAATTCGAAGGCTACTGGACCAGACAACATATCTAACATACACCTTAAACACTTGGGAAAACAAGGAATACTAGCTCTCACAAATATCAGCACATATTCATACCAACACTGTATTATTCCTGACATATGGAAACAAGGTAAAATTATTACACTACTCAAACCAAACAAAAATCCAACAGAACCAGCTTCCTATAGACCCATTACTTTACTATGCACACCTTCCAAAGTAACAGAAAGACTAATCTTACAAATCAACAACCCACACATTCCACTATCGCCTACTGAACATGGATTCAGACCTCACCACTCAACCACGACATTACTCACTAACCTCACGCAGCACATCATGGATGGCATCAACTCCAGACAACCAGCTCAACGTACACTATTAACAACAATATACATTATTAAAGCATTTTATGCTATCCCACGGTTCCCTCTCATAAACAAAATACTAAACACAAACATGCACAATAACACCAAAAGGTGGCTGAGCAACTATCTTTCAGGAAGATACTCACATGTCACATTTAATGGCAAGTCATCCAAAAACAAGCTTTTTCCGAACGGGGTCCCTCAAGGCTCTGTTCTCTCACCAACACTCTTCAACTTATACATGCATGACATTCCAACACTCATAGATAACAAGCTTACCTTATCATCATATGCAGATGATATCACTCTAACATCCACCCACAACAACATCGACACCGCTACAAATAACCTACAAACATACATAAACAGTATACAAGACTGGCTCACACACAATAGACTCAAAGTAGCGCCCACAAAATCAACCATCACCTTGCTTACAAGCAACACAAAAGAACACCAGGTAATTTCACAGCTTACACTAAACAACATCAACATTCCACACACTAACAGGACCAAAATACTTGGGGTCACATACAGCACATCATTATCTTTTGCAAACCAAATTCAGGACATTAAAAACAAATGTACGTCAAGACTTAACACGCTTAGGGTACTAACAGGCACAAACTTTGGACACCAGCAGGAAACAACATCACTCATATACAAACAATATATTCGCTCAGTTATGGACTATGCTAGCCCATGCTGGGCACCCATTATCTCAAACACACACATAAACACCTTACAGACAATACAAAACAACGCACTTCGTATCATTACAGGATGCACTCAAACAACACCAATAGAACACCTGCACACAGAAACAAAAATACTGAAAGTTAGGGAACATTTAGACATGAGGGGAACACAATTCATGGCAGCAACGACAACTAACCCACAACACCCTTGCCACTACATGTACAATCATGCACCAACACCTCGCACCATTAAGGTAACACCAGAGAGACATTATAACCAAATACTCCATTCCATACCACGCCCCACAGACATCACACAGTATTGAAAACACATACACACACACCTAACCCCCAATGCACTGACACGACTCAGTCCGAATGCGGTCCTAGGTGCGAAGCCGCCACCCATTAACAGGTCAGAGATCAGCCTGAGCAGATCGGATCGAGTTAAGTTAGCACGATTCCGATGTGGACATCACCCCAACTTACGGACATATAAACACAGACTAGACAACTCCATAGACGACACCTGCTACCTGTGCCAGGACACACCACAAACAATTGAACACATTATGAGAGACTGTACCTCTCTAGCACAACAACGAACACAACACAACATCACTAGTGCGCTGAACCTCTGGTCCACTCCGGAGAGGGCGATCGGTTACCTGCGTGCCGCCGGCTTGCTCGATCAGGGTGGGCTGATCGGCTAAACAACAACAAGAACAACATATTGAATAATATATAACTATAATGAATACACATGAAAAACGAAACTTATACAGCCATAGAAAGTTTTTTCAAGCTATTTGGGAAGAGACGGCGGTGTTCGTTGACAACTTGTAGAAGAAACTGTAACTGTTCTTCATCCTTCATAAGTTGACTGCTGTATTCTTGAATGAGATCAACCGCTCTCTCTGCATAGTCATTCACAACGTTGATGGTTCTCACCTTCTCTTTCGCTCGTTTGTACTCCTCCAGTTCGCTCCAGGTTGTTGGATCTTCCATGAGAAAGTGTTCCGATAGATTAAACTTTGTAAATAGAGTGCGGGATCTGTTTGTGACGAAATCCTGTAGTGACTTATCTCCAAATGTTTTCAGATCAACTTGAACTTATTTGGGGGGGGGGGGTGCTTCATCGTCCTCCGCACTACTGTTAACATTCAGCGCATGAATCATCTGAATCCTTGTCGAAGCCGAGGTTTTGTCATCAAAAAAGGCCAGAGTAACCAATTCTTCCAAAAAGTACCAGAGATGGTTCGACATTTTGGCCGAGGCAACTTGTGAAATGCCTGGATGTATTGACGAGTAACCCAGCAAATCTTTGAGGAACTGAAGATCATTTGCTGGAGCACAGGTGCGCTGTGACAAGTGATCCAGGCTTTAATGTAGAGACGTACTACAAAAAGGCAGATATCTCGTAGACCCTTCTCCTCGCGAGAATAGAGGTGGAATTGGCCACGAAACATCCATACTTTCAGACTGTAGATGACTTTTGACATCCAACGGGCATGCTTCCTGAGACGAGAACTGGCAGACGATCAGAATACTCTTTTTCAGTAATATTGGGCAGTATTTTTCCGTCCAAGTGCACTACGAGAAGACCTTCCGCCTGAAAAGTTTCTTTGAGTAGATGAAACATTGTCTCTCGGTGTTGTTGACGAGAACGCTGAATTGTCTGCCAGTTGAGTGCCAAATCTGTGACATCATGGCCCAGGCTCTTAGTTGTTTCAATCATTACCATTGTTGCCTTTCTGTCAGAGAAATTGGTACGGTCGAGAACAGCAGATAAGGCTGATCGCTTGTGCTAGGTCCTGGCTCAGCAGTCCACTCAGGCTCTTTGGGTTTGACTTCAGGATCTGATTCACTGCTTGATGAAGCCTTCATTACTTTAGTAGCCGCCTTCTTCTGTGAAAGGAAAAGAAGGACCAGATTAGTTTTGTGCTTTTATGATGTAAAATCAGCAGTAAATAAATGTATAGCACCATGAAAATAATGTGTATATATAGAACAGAACAAGAACAAAAAAGAATAGAATAATGTATATATAGTAAAATATATAGAACCATGTACATAATAAATGACAGCATTATATTTTATATAAAGCTAAGCACTAACCCTTGAAGTTTCACGTGTGCATCTTTGATCCTCTTCCATTTTTCTCTTAGCAGCTCTCTGTTCTTTCTTGTGCAGGCTGACATCAAACCCATGGTTCCGCAACAACTGTTGAGTGGCTAATGCCTTAAAGCAGGGAGCCTTATCGTGCAGAAGTGTGACCTGATCGACATCCATAACATCTCGTCACAGACCACTTCCCCCGGAAAATTTCTCTCATCGAGAACTTCCCTCGTGATATCATCGCGAACGTTATAATGAACATAATATCCCTCTAATGCGTCCAACCATTCGTCCACGTATGGGAGTACCAAGTTACCACAATCTCTCCCCTTAAAAATTGGAACCTTAGGGATATTATTCGTCCGTTAATTATATCCATCCACTTTTCCTCGAAAATGACAAAGGAAAAAAATGGACTTCCAAACGAGGAAGGCAAAGCGCAACAAAAAAAACTTATCACTAATACCGTATACACAACAGAATTTAAGCGAAAAAAAAAACTTAAGCTTGAGATTAGCTATTTTTGGTTTAAATAAACACTAAAATCATCCCAAACGAAGATGAAAAACTTGCCTGTCGATTTCGATACATTACTCGAAATGTACGAATTCATTCTAATTTAAACCAAAAAAAGCAAAAAAAAAACAAAGACAAAACAATTTGCGCTCCAAACGAGTCAACACACAAACGTACGCACGAACGATATTATACGACCAGTTAGGTACAATTAATTTAAGATTCCACTAAAATGAAACTCAAATCCAAAATTCCGTTTTCTCTTAAAACAGTACGAGACAATTCAAATTAAAAAAAGTTAAATATTCACTTTAAAAATTTTTTTTCTCCAAATTCCATATATTATTATATATGGAACTTTGCAGAAATCGTTTCGTTACAAACAAAATAAATATATAGTTTCCTATATATATATTTAAATACACAATTACTGCATGCAAAAAACACAAACCTGTCAATTTTTCCCTCTTACCACAAACCCAAAAAGAAAGAAAAATTGAATTAAACTGATGGTAAACACATACAAACAAAAAATCGTTTTCAACTCACCAACGAAGAATTAAATTGTTTACAACAACAAATATAGTTCACATATCCATACATACACACAAATATGTATACACATACACACATATATATATACCCAGAATACTGCAAGAGAAAAAATCGTTTTGCACTCACAACGAAGAGTGAACTGTTTACAAACAATAAACATATACTGTAATTTATTTATATATGTAAAACACTGCATGCAAAAAAACACAAATCTTCTAACAACAAAAGAAGAATAATAAAGAAAAACAAATTTTCAACCCTATACGTTAATACTGGGATACACTTCTCTTTTTTTTTCTTTTTTTTCCGTACTCAATTTCCCTCTTTAGCCACAAGAGAGAATAATAATAAAAAAAAAAATTTAAAATTTCTTTTCAAACCAATACATTAAACATTTGTTTTTCTTTCCATGTAGTTTATTTATTGATTTTAATTTTAACCTTACTTGTCAAAAACACTTTTACTCCAGTTACCGAGATTTCTCTATTTCCTTTTATTCCGTCTTGAAAGAGCGTATGTTTCCGTTTTCCTTCCTCTCTACTCCAATTCCTTAGGACGGAGTCGAAATGCGTTCTTCTCCCTCTTCGTTGAGGGGACAGAGTCAAATGCGTTCGACTCTCCGCGATCCACAAATGTGAAGCCGTTTCCGAATGATATGCGCTTACAGGATTGAATACGTTTGACTTCTGTAATTTCTTATTCCTATTTTGAAGACGTTTCGAAGTTTCTTTCAGTGACCCAACCAATTCCAATGCGGTCCGTTCGTTTTTCGTTGACGATCAAATTCTTTCAAAATCTCCAAATTCCGATAATTTTCGTAGTGCGGAATCGAATGCGTTCGATTCTCCGTAACTTCTCCAACGATCCGTTGTGTAGATTTATATCAATGCTGCGTGTTGCATGTGACGTTTCCAGAGAAATTAAATTCGTAAAATTCCTCCGCGTGCCCAATTATAATTTTCGTTGTGGTCGGTCGAAACAAACGACAATATAAAGGTTCTCTCTTCTAAACAAGTGAGTGATTCACGGCTCAAATCCGACCTTCGTTTCGGATGTGTTGACTTCCTTGTAGCGGGGTTTGACTGAACAAAGGTTTTCAAATCTTGGCATCAGTCGACAATGTCGGGGGGGGGGGGGGGGGGGTGAGTTTGAAAAGGTGTTGTTATTCTTGTTTTAACCCAACTGTTTATTGTATTCTCAGTATGTCGCTTCCTCGCACCAACAAGGAAGTTTATACCGTTTAATTAATCTGAATGCGAGTTACGATAAAACAATTTATACCTTCGCTCAATGGCGTACCCTCCCTCAGTCCGTTGAAGGAGTGGAATACTTCTCTCGTTCAAGGATATAAAATGACGAGTTCTCCTTTGTTCAGTCCTTTATTTCCACAAGTGGGAAAAATCACTTTTAAACTATTAATGGATTTCTTTTACAATACAGAGTAATTAGAAAATCAAAATCCTTTACACTACACTTCTTTAGAGAGTTATTAACGAACAAATTGCTTACATCAAAGCACTACTCCCTGCACGACTCTCCCTGAAGGCCGAGGCGAGACTGACTCTCCTGACTCTCTCAAGGCGTTTGCACTCTGCCTTGGAGAAACTCCCATGGTGCTACGTTTACAAAAGATTCTTAAGGTTGCAAAGGTTGTCTAACAATGATATTAGCAAAAGAATTTATATAATTTTGGTTCGACACTTAACTGCTTTATGTGATTTATATTAGCCTAAAAGAAAATTTAAAATTTAGGAATCTCTGTTTAAGATTATAGATGTGGCAACACTGTTTTCGTTAGGGTTAAGAATGATACCAGACAATCCACTGGCATTGAAGCACTTTATACAATATTAAAAATTAACGGAATCATATTTTAATTTATATGAACAGAATAATATCTTTTAAAGGATTAATATTTTAATTTATACAAACAGAATGATATCTTTAAATTTTAACATAAATTTATTTTCTTGTGGAAACACTTTTCCACACACACACACACATATTATATATATATATATATATTATATATATATATATATACGGTATATATATATATATAATATATATATATATATATATATATATATATAAAAATTGTACCTTCATCAATTGTAACAATATTGTGTAAAATTATAAAATGTGCCCAATAATATTAGTTTGTCTAGCGTTTAAAGACGAGGCTTATGTTCTGTAGCTTATTTAAAATGTAATGGGGGATAATTCTGCAAAATAAATTAAGTTGGATATATATATAATGTATACAAAAACTGATATCAATGTCACTCCTATATGTGTGAGAAACATTGAAAATGTTTACAGTAAACCCTATTATTTATTAGTTTATAAAATAATCCTCATAGTTTTATCATTTAATAAAATGTTGTAAATACAAGACTTATTCTTAGCCCGAAACACACACAAGAAAAAGAAAAAACTCACATTACTTCTCCGACGACCTGGCATTCGCTGGATTGAGTGTCCAGTAAAACTTCAACCCCATGCTCAAATCCTCTTCGGCTATTTGAGTTTCTTCAAAGCTATTACGAAAAGATTCTATAACGTGTTCCAGCTTAGCCTGCGTCCTTTAAGAAAACAGAGGTACGGTTGTACACAGAAATTTTGAAATTAGTTTTTCTAAAGAAAGTTTCCGGGGCTCTGAATTATGAATATTTATTTTTTCCACTTCAGATATAATCAATGGTCAATCTTATCATATATACCCAAGGTACCTATTTATCAGTTAACCACTTTCTTTAAAATAATTATAAAAAATTTCGTCCACTTAGCATTGAAATACAATTTGATTATAAAATTTTGGCAACCAGTTGTAATAAGCATTTTATAGCTCACTAGTTTTATAAATAATATATAATTATATATGAAAATAATAAAAAAAAACACCGTATTGTTCACCCGTAGGCGAATCAGATATGTGAGTTTGTTCAAAATGCTTTGCCCAATAACCACATCTAGCAAGTATAATTTATAAAAATTAATAACAGACGCTTAGGTTTATTGACAATATACATATTTTAGGTAAATTTGATGCAAATATAACATCATAATAGGAGAGAGAGAAGCTTAAACAGCCAGGGTACCTTTTTCAAATATGGGTTGGGTTAATTAACAATATGCATATTTTAGGTGAATTTCACGCAAATATAATATCATAATAGGAGAGACAGAGACGCTTAAACACCCAGGGTATCCGATCAATTAATGGTTAGGTTAATTAACAATATACATATTTTAGGTAAATTTGATGCAAATATAATATCATAATAGGAGAGAGAGACGCTTAAATAGCCAATGTACCCGATCAAATAATGGTTATGTTAATTGAATACAGGGCTAGGTTAATTGATTGCCCGGTTAGTTCAATTGTACGCGTTTGACGAGGGGTTAGGTTAACCGTTTAATGGCCGGTGCCATATCTGATTGACGTAAGAATTTGCAACTTGCATCAATTAATGCTTACAACTATTTTTGTACAAAAATAATGAAATTATAAATATTTTTTATTTTTTCATATATTTTTATGATGTTCCCAAAATGGGAACGTTGGCATGTTCGGTCATAAGATTTATGAGGATATATAAGGATTATGATAAACTAGTATAAAGCTTATGTAAAATTTTTATTTCAATGTAGAAAATTATATTTGAGTAACTAAATTGAAACATTTTTTTCGCAGAAGATAAGAAAAATCAAGATTGATATATCGGGTGGCCCAAAAAACAAGCCTTGAGATTTGAACATCAATAACTTCAAAAATATGCAGTTCACACTTCCAAAATTTACAAAACTTTTACCTCACTCTATTGATAAGCCATCATAAAAATTTCAGACTTCTACATAAAATACTTTTTTTCATAGCTGAGGGAACAATGAGGTATGGTGAAAAAAGCGAATATCATAAACTGAAAACATTTTATTATTCACATCTTATCAACAAATATGATCAATATGTCCGCCGTCCTGCTTACAAACTAATCTTAACCTTTTCTTCCACGATATGATACATTTTCTGATTTCTGTTAGTTATTTTGTCCCAACACTCGAGTATTTTTTTTTTTTAATTGCATTTCTGTAAAATTTCTCTTTGGCCTTCATAAATCTTCTCTGCTAGAGTGTTCCATATGCAATAATCAATGGGATTGCAATCAGGTGATTGCGGTGGCCAGTCGTTTTTTCGGTGAAGTTGACTACATTCCGTTGTGATAATCCTGTGTGAACTTGCTAGTATGAGCTGTAGCACCATCTTGTTGGAGTATGAAATCATTTCCATAATACAGACTCCGACAATCAGGCAAAAGATTCTCCTCTAAGATATTTACATAGGTTTCTGAATTCATTTTTTTATTTTCTGAAATTAAATGAATTTTCGTCTTTCCATTCCACGATACACTTGCTAATACCATGATTTTGTTTAGAAAACCAACTTGTCTGGTGGTAAAGTCTCGATGGAGGAATGTCTTTCTTATGCCGACCATAAACAACATCGTTCAGGGAGTTTCGAGCAATCTCGATGGTGAACTCTTTTTCATCTGTAAAAACTATTTTTTTAACATCATTGGACGAAAATCTATCAAGCAATTTCCTACAACGAATTTTTCTTTAGCTTTTATATTGCTGTCACGTCTTGAAACACGGATCCTTTTAAATACTTTAAGTCCTACCGTTCTCTGCATTCTTTGTATGGAACTTGACTGATACCTAAATTTCTTGCAATTTTCCTCTGAGAGCAGTGTGACCCAGGTCGATCCTCTTGAGATAGGCTCATCATTTCAATCATTGCTATATTGTCTTGAGTGTAAACTGTTTTAGGCCGACCACTTCTACGCTTCCGTGCCGTCGAACCGGTTGCTTTAAGTTTCTTAATTATTGTATTCCTGGAAATTCCCTCAAAATTCTTGCCCCAGTCCATCTTTTTTCCAAGAAGCACTTCTCAATCACCGCTTTTTCACCGTTAGTTAGAACCATAATTTGAAGGGTAAGTTTAAAAACCTGTACTTAAGATGGGCGTAGCTTATATCATCTGACGTTTTTCAGAGACTAACAGATTATCCATTGGCTAAGGAAACTACTACAAGTCTAGAATAGTTGCCAGGTACAGCTGTACACATTTAGGATTTAGGATATTCGTTTTTTTCACCATACCTCATTGTTCCCTCAGCTGCGGAAAAAATATTTTATGTAGAGGTCTGAAATTTTTATGATGGCTTAGTAATAGACTAAGGTAAAAGTTATGCAAATCAAATTTTGGAAGTGTGCATTGCAATTTTTTTAAGTTATTAATAATCAAATCTCAAGACGTTTTTTTTTTGGGGGGGGGCCACCCGATATATATATATATATATTATATATATATATATATATACGAACTAAAACAGCATTTTATTAGCAGAGATAAGAAAAATCAAGTTTGATATATATATATTAGTGGTGGACCGGATATCCGCTTCCGCATATGCGGATATCCGCGTCATTTTTAACATCCACATCCGCACTTCTGACTGCGGATGTTATGCGGATATTACTTCTAATAAATTATGCAATTTACAATTAAATTAGCTTATAAAGTAGCTTATAAAGCCCAGTCATGCACATTTCACGTAAAGTATTAATTATTAATGAAGAAACAAATATATAAACACAGAAAATTGAATGAAACTTGTTTCATTGAATTTTCTGTGGCTGAAACTCTTGAGAAAGTTATTATTTTTATCATAATGAAAACAGTAATATTAATTTTAATTCTTATGCATTGCCTGCCATAATAGTAATATCACGAAATTTGAAAAATTATGTCATATATTCATAATTCTATATTATATTGATAGATTAACTAAATATCCGCATCCGCAGATGTTGAAAAACTGACATCCGGTCCACCACTAATATATATATACACGAAACAAAAGCAGCATTTCATTCGTAGTTTCAAGTTCAAATAAAATAATTTCTTATGATATATTGTACTACAGTCTTTATGCAACCTTTTCTCGCATTTTATGCATTGTAATCTTGTATTCTTTTAGGAAACCGTACATCTAACTTGATTATATTATTCCAAAAAGTGATTTATGCCATCATATCACGCTGCCTTACAAGGTGGTGCAGATGGGCCTCCTTGTCTGCGTCGTTCTTGTTGAACTTTTATAAGTGATCTTGCAACTTCCTGTCTAAAATGAAGGTGAGAAAGAGTTGTGGAGCTATTTCCATGTTGGTAGAACCGGAATGCAGCAACAACCGACATATTCAAAATATGAGAAAATAGATTACACCACCACTTTTTAGAGCGTAAGCGTGGCCTGTATGAAGACAGCATTCGATCCAGTACATCAACTCCTCCCATTCCTTTATTGTACATATTGATGAGGAATGGTTGAATTACAACCTTTTCTTCACTTGCTTTAGTCTCCTCTCCACTTTCTGCACTGGGCTTACCCAATAGTAGTTACTAGCGATTGTTACACTAGAATTATCATTCCATCAAGCACACAAAACAACTCCATCTGATATAAAATCATAAAAACCTCTCTCTTTTTTCTTCACTTCTGTTGTGTCACTAAAGGGCAGTGGCTCGTCCGGTTATCTGTTATCGTTCCACAAGCTCGTATATTCTTCGAGGCCAAATCAACTAATAACTTGTGGCTTGTAAAAAAGTTATCGAAGAACAATACATGTTCATTGCTATTTTTAACTGGGTAGAGCATCTTAGTGACAACACCATATCACAGAGGAAGGTTTGTATCGCCTTCTTTTCCACACTATATAGAAAAGTTATAAGGATATCCATCAGCCCCACAAAGCTTCCACATTTTGTATTCAAATCTGATGGGTTTATTTTTTTAAACTGTTTTGAGCTGTGATGTACATGGTAGGGTATCATTGATTCATCTATTCTGAGGAGTTCATGGAAAATCCCGAATTGCTGACAGTTTCTTCGAAGTAAGTCGAGAAGTGGTAGCACTTTTGCCATTTTCGATTCACCTAAGTTAGAGTTATCAGATAAATAAATATATCTCTATCGACCGAAACCTCTCTCTGCTCATAGATTTGGCGACTATTGGAGCCTTCATATCATCACTTATCGACCAATAGTCATTTTCGGAGGGAAGACAGTGATAGCCATTGAGAAGCAATAAACCTAAGAACCTTCGGATCTCCTCCACGTGAAAATTCTTATCATTTTTATCTCTCACAGAACAGAGATTTGTTTGTTCTGTTATAAGGGTTAACATGTCGTGAGTAAAAAATAAACTAAAGATTTCAAACGGATCCTTACCAGCATTACTTTCACCTGCTTTCAAAGGAATTGAGTGAGGACCAAGGGATAGCTTTACATTCCTTCTCCACCTTTGCCTTACTTCTTTACTGATATTTTCTTCCTCATCGTTATCATCTGCATGCACTTCGACCTCTCTACAAAATTCACTTGGCAAACAATCTTGATCAAGAGCGTCATCGTCGGCTTCTTCATCACTGTCTTCTGGCTTGTTACTGGCAGCAGGTGGCAGAACTACAATATCTGTTACTCCCTCAGTTCTTATGTTTTCCACATATTCAGTGGCACTATGAAGAAATCGGGAGTCACTGAACCCGTCGACCTGAAAAAATAAAATATATGTGTGTATATGTATATATGTAATAGAGAGAGCGTCTTCAACACACAGTGACGCGCGCACACAAACACACACACACACACACACACACACACACATATATATATATATATATATATATATATATATATATATATATAAGAATAATGAGATCATATTCAAAGAAAAGCACTTACCCATACAATGATGTAGAATCCATCAATCTGTGATCTGTTCACATTACGAAGCACTAAATGCACTGATTATAGTCCAGGACTCTAGATTACCCGCCGAGCTTATATACACTTCTGAAAAAACAGGTTGAAACATGATGAACTTTGTTTTTTGGTGTTGTGCCAAAATGTTGAAAAACAGAGTGCAATCATTGCCATTTACAGCCATCCGTAATTTGTTTGTCATTTGACATTTGAGAGAGAGAGAGAGAGAGAGAGAGAGAGAGAGAGAGAGAGAGAGAGAGAGAGAGAGAGATGTTCAAAAAAGCTTTGGCGGAAATAGGGTATATAATTTTATATTTACATTTCGTGCGTGTTGGTGTCCATCGTATCAATGTGATCAGGTTCACAAATGTTAGCCACATCCTGCGATGAAACAATTCCCCCGACCCCGATCAGCGGTGTTGAAGAGTAACATCGTTGCTCCCGCACAATGGACCAATACGATAAAATCACACTACCTTATTTATATATATATATATATGTGTGTGTGTATATATGCAAATGTAAACACGTGTATATACTCATTTCACTTCGTAAATGTAACTTACATAATATCTCCAACTTCGTATACATCTGGTGACGAAAAGATTTCTGCTTGACTATCTGTATTCATGGCGACTAGCAATGCTTGGTTATTCACTGACGAATATCGGCTAATAGGCGCTCGAGCTGAAAATGGCCCCATTTTTATATGTGGTTGCGTTGACCAATTTCGAGTGACGAATAGCTGTACACCAATCACAAACTCACGGACTTCCTGATTGGACAGTGATCACTTTATGGGCGTTTAAAAATTTCTACGATAGTCGAATCTGCGCATGCGCAGGACGGTTAGAGAGAGAGAGAGAGAGAGAGAGAGAGAGAGAGAGAGAGAGAGATAGAAAATTGGTTCCAGCCCCATCCTCCATGAGTGCCAACCCCCTCCCCCATGGGTGCCAACCCCCTCCCCCTTTGCAACAGTTGAACAACATTGCAACTGATTTGCACTCGTCCATTTTGAGATCATACTACTGCAATAACTGCATCATTACAGGAGATTTAAATATCGATCTTACTAAAATAAACTCTAATAATAATCTTAATTTCTTCTACAATCTGCAAATGGCTTTAATTTAACCATAACTAAGACAACAAAACTGCATAATACCATAGAAAACTCCACTTTATTAGACCAAATTCTGGTGCGATCTTCTCTTGACTGTACGTCAGGCAGAGTCGCCGAGAGGGCGGGGAAGGCGGGTTAAATCCCCGAGGCCAGGACCTCTAGGGGGCCCGGAAAGAGTGGGATAAAATCTATACCAAAAACATTTCTATACATTTTATAGAGATTATCATACTGTATGTTTTGAATAGTGACTTGGACATATAATCAGTTTGCTTGTTATGTACATAAAAAACATTCATAATAAAATAATGAGTAAAAAGGAGGGCCCATATACCCCTCCTTCCCTGGGGCCCGGGGCAGCTCTCGCCGGCCCTGACGTCAGATATATTCCTATTACATATTACGGACCATTAGGCCTGTTCAAAAATCAACGTTTTCTTATTTTCATAGGTTTCTGTACATTTTCCCATGCTTTTTGACCTGAAAAAGCCGAAAATCACAACTATTTTGACCTAGGATGTTGGGAAGCATTGCCGCATGGAGCTTTAAATTTTCTGCCTTGAAATCGGCCAAAGCGCCAATTCCGGGGTCCCTTGAATTATGTTTTGCACTTTAACTTTTGATCTAAACAAGATAGAGCAACAAATTAGGTATCAAATGAAAGAGCATAAAATTAATTAATAATAATAATAATAATAATAATAATAATAATAATAATAAATAAATAATAATTAATAATAATAATAATAATAATAATAATTATCTATCATTTTTCAGGAAACAA
Source organism: Bathynomus jamesi (assembly GCA_023014485.1). Classification (NCBI taxonomy): domain Eukaryota; kingdom Metazoa; phylum Arthropoda; class Malacostraca; order Isopoda; family Cirolanidae; genus Bathynomus; species Bathynomus jamesi. Next base: position 567,188 of record JAJOZX010000560.1, read on the forward strand.
CAGAAACTCAATCAGAATCTAGAAAACCATCTACAAGTTACAACTTCACAATGGCATTAAGCAAGGAGCTGAGGGAGCTCCGTGGGAGCACAGTTGATATCTCAGAACCTCCACGTACTGTCCACAGGCAGGTGTCAACTGGGCCATCTACCAGATCTCTCACTGAAATTTTCCTGGTTGGATACCCTTCAGCTTTTATCAGTGGTTCCCAGCTTCCCACCAACAGACAGGCGTTCCAGTATTTCCTTAATCTTCAGAATTTACCGGAAAATGCAGGGAGGCCCATGGTTCAAGACCTTGCATATGAAACAGTTGAATCTATCATCCCATTCTGGCAGATGGCTAGGATCAAGACAATGACCAAGTACAACGCAATGAAGCTCTTCATGAAAACATGAGAAACATCGTGCTCTGGTGAAAAGCAAAGGAAGAGCAAGTAACCTGGAGGAAAAAGAGGAGCATTTGTGCTGGAATTAGACAGCCTGTTCGATATAGGAGCTCCAGATGCAATCCAGGAAATACAGAACAACAGACTGTTATCCAGAGAGAAGAAAGATGAGGATATCAGGTTCTACGAAGACCAAAAGACTGAGAGGAAAGGTCATATGTCTGGTCATGACAAGATTTTTGAGACAAGATCCCTGCAGCAAGCAGCGAGGAATGAAAGACTGCAGCATAGACAAGAACAAGGTAAAACTAATTACTTTGAACGTTACAAAAAGTTTTAAGTTTTACTCCATTGCGATATTTAGCATGTACTTAACAATTACTGTCTTAACATGTTGTACTATTTTACAGCTGCAGCAGAACAAGAGGCAGTTGTTCATGTGGATGACATTACCTGGGGTGACTCAACTGACAACGACGCTAACACAGAAAACATGGATTACCATCAGCCTCGTCCTGGATGTTCTCACCATCAAGACACTGTGACTAGTGTGACTTTGACGTTTCCAAGGAAGGTCATGGAATGTGATGTCATCTGCAATACAGCTGATCGTCTTGGTTTATCAGACAATCAAGTTACTGCCATGGTTTTTGCACCTTGAAAGCTGGAGGGGCTGATCTGGATAACTTCGTCATCTCAACCTCAACAACACGTCGCAACAGAATGCTGTCCAGGTATAATATCAGCCAGAGTCACATGTCCAAGTTTTGTGAAAACCCCCCACAGTACGCTGCCTTACACTGGGATGGAAAGTTGCTCAAAGATGTCTTGGGCAGTGAACCTGGAAGTACCTCAGAGACTTTAGCTGTGCTAGTGTCTGGTCCACCTTCATACACTGAAGGAAAGTTATTGGGAGTACCTGTCATCGACAATTCTTCTGGCACAGCTCAGGCTGAGGCTTCAATGGATTTACTGGAGACATGGGAACTTACGGATAATGTTACTAACTTACTGCCCTTGTTTTTGACACTACATCCAGTAACAGTGGAGTTCACAGAGGAGCTGCCAAACTGCTAGAGAAAATGCTGAACAAAAAGGTGTTTTATCTGTCCTGTCGACATCACATCCTGGAAATCCTAGTAGGAGCAGTTTGGGAGAAGCTGTTTGGGAAGGTGAAGGGGCCAGATAATCCCTGGTTTGAGCATCTGAAGGATGTTTGGACGGACTTGTCCAAGGAAAACCCAAAGATGCTGGCTATCAACAGCAAATGGCTGAAGGAAAAGAAGAAGAACAGTGAAGAAATACTCCAAGACATTCTAACAGCAGAAAGGCTTCCAAGAGCCGACTACAGGGAAATGGCTGAACTGACAGTTATTGTTCTTGGAGGAACGCCTCCTCGAGGTATTCACTGGAGTCGACCAGGCGCCATTCATCAGGCCAGATGGATGGCCAGAAACCTGTACTCCATGAAAATGCTGATGTTTGCAGATCAACTTGAGTACGACGAAGACACTGTATCAAAGCTGGAAAGACTCAACACCTTCCTTGCGCTGTTCTACACTCCTGTATGGATGATGTCAATGTCTGCTGCAGATGCTCCCGTGAATGATCTAAGTCTAATCCAGGACATGTTGAAGTACAAGAAAACTGACCCAGAGCTTGCTGATGCAGTACTTAATAAGATGGAAAACCACAAATGGTACCTGACGCAGGAAGTCGTGCCGTTTGCCCTGTTCAGCAGTAGATTGAGTGACACATTGAAGCACGACATTGCTGCCCAGTTACATGCCACTGAGAAGCCAGACAGCTTCAGAACAGGAAAGCCTCTATTCCAGAGAGTCACAGCTAAGACCACCCTGGTTGATCTCATTGGCCCAGAATCACATTTCCTGCTGGACACACTGAACATTGGATCCGAGTGGCTTCTGGAACCTGTCACGTCTTGGCCACAGAATGAGGACTACAGAAAAGCGTTGGACTATGTTAAGAATATGAAAGCGGTGAATGACATTGCTGAACGTGGTGTCAAGATGATGAGCGACTTTGCAAATGTCATAACAACAGATGCCAAGCAAAGGGACTATCTCCTTCAAGCTGTGGAGTTCAACAGACGCCGCTTTGACAGCTTCAAGAAACAAACTCTCAACAACTGACTGTGTAAATGTCATTATGAAATTAATCATCATGTAATGCTTTCACTTCTTGATCGATTAGACTTGTGACAAAATGTTAATCTCAAATTTGTGTCATGAATAAGGCGCCTTGTCTCCCTTGAGTGTGAGAAAACGAATTTTGTGATATTTCTGAAATCTTTGTATGTACCAATGTGCCATTTCTTGTTCCAAGACTATCATAATTGTATAAGTTAGAAAGAGGATTAAAAACACTTTAATTTGGTGCCTATTTTGTTGCTCTATCTTGTTTAGATAAAATGTTATAGTGCAAAACATGATTCAAGGGACCCCGGAACTGGTGCTTTTGGCCGATTTCAAGGGAGAAAACTTAAAGCTCCATGCGGCAATGCTTCCCAACAACCTAGGTCAAAATGGTTGTGATTTATCGGAGAGATATCAAGTTTTGACTGGTCGAGAATAGCTGAAAGTAACTGTGACAGAAACAAAATTTCAAACATTTTCAAACACACTAATGGATATATTTAATACTAATTTTCCTATTAAATCAAATCTCGTGTCAAAAAATAATTATAACAACCAGTGGTTCCCCCTAACCTCATTGCAAGCATAAACCGTAAACATTCTATAAATTATAGAAGTATGATATTATCAATAAACAAACATGAAAGCTACTTTAACAAGGTAAATTCATTGATATAAAACGCAGAAACGGACCATTATTGTTCTAAGATCAAGGAGCAAAACTCTAACCCTAAAGGACTGAGATACTGGTAAGGTTTTAGTTAACGTCAAAAAGAAAGAAAAACAAATCCCGTATCACCTTTATCAGAAGACGGAATTTCCTCAGTGATCCCAAAGATATGGCTAATTTAGTAAACAATTTCTTGTAAAAAATAGGAAGCAACACGGCAGTAGCCATTTCAAAATCAGACAGTCACTACCAACAATATATGCCACAATCAATACCAAATACATTTCTCTTTGAATCAGTTCTGCTAAACGAAACCCAAGCCACATTGATAAACTTAAAACAAAAACGCAGCTATCACTTCAATTCCAGAAAAATATATAAACTAATATCAGACTCCACTCACAAGACTTATGAATGAGTCAATAGTACAAGATGTATTCCTAATTACCTGAAGCTAGCCAGGGATTGTCCAGTACTCAAATCAGGCAACTTTAAGTAAAGTTTATGAAAAAAATTGTGTAACCTTTGGTTTGCTTCGGCACGAATTGTTCATTCTGACGAAAGTCAAGCTTTTTACTCCACCTTAGGGAAACAGTTTAACGTGGAATCTGAACGACGCCCCACCAGCAGCCCAGCGTCTTAACCATTAGGCTACCCAGGGTCCCCATTTATCGACCAACCAATTTCTTTATTGTGCTGAAGGATGAACAGTTGGGTTCTGCTGCGCGCCGCCTGCCGTCACCGGGTCTCGATCCTGGGGTCGATAGATTCGTAGTCAGCGACGCTAACCACTACACCACCGAGGCGCATACATTAGATCAGAGTTTTTCAAACTTTTTGAAGCCACGGAACCTTTATTTAAAAAAAATTCACGGAAACTTGACCAACAGGTAAAATTTTAATTATATAAGGCAAATAGTAATAAAACAATTTATGCTCACTGCAATTTATTTATGTAATTTATGAAATTTACATATACACTGCAGGGTGGTCCAAAAAATAAAATTTTGTAATTTTTTACCTCCACATGGCTGCTCCTCTTCTTATATCTATCAAACATCTCCATGCCAAATTTCAGCCTAATTGAATGATATTTACTGGTAGCTATGAATTTCATTTTATTACTCATGTTCTAGTAGATTGATCTTCAGGGTTAAAAAATTAAAAAACAAGGGCAAATACTAGTTTATTTGTTTGAAAACAGATTAAATCTCAAAGAAAACAGCTTATTTTTTTTTAGAAAACAGAATAACTCTTAAAGAAAACATTAATTTTTAAAGAACAAAAATGATATGTTTGATAGAAAATTACATTTATCATTCGTTTATAATATACATCATTACTTAGATTAAGGCTTCATCACTGACTCCTTCGAAGACGATGAGTAGTCTTGGCGATGTTTTGCTACTAATCGGAGGATGAATTGTTTTTGTTCTTCATCTTTCGTCAAAGATCTATTATATGCCTTGATAAGGGCGATACCCCTCTCCGCCGAATCATTGACAACTTTTAGGTTAATAGCTATGCGTCGAAACTCTTGAAAGCAATCATCCTCCGTCCAGGAATTGGGATCGGTCCTCAGAAAGGGATCCTCCGCTGTCTTCCTTCCTTCTTTCTTTAACAGATTGAAGATTCCCAGGGTCCATTTGGTGACCATTTCCTACAAATTCAAATCTTCAGTGTTTCCTTCAAGCTTCAATCGATGAGTAACAGTGGTATTCTCGTTACGTTGGAGGTTTACGACCATCTTACGTTTGGTCTCGACATCGACTCTAGGATCGAAGAATGCAAGGCCGATGAGATGCTCTTCAAGATACCACAGGTGCCGTTGAAGAGCTGTGGATGTTGCTTTGGAAATGGTCTGATTTGGGTACTTTTGCAAGATTTTAAGAAGCAGAATATCGTTGAAAGAAGTATTAATTCCGACGGTGGCCTCGTTCCAAAAACGTGCATAGACCAAGGCGATAAACAGAGAGTGCTCGGTGATATTCTCCGTCTCACGTGCTGTTAGCTGTAGTTGATGCTTGAACATATAAATTTTGAGGACGTAGATGGCCTTGGCCATCCAGCGTGCATGGTGAGTTGGTCCTGGAGCGCGGACCTTGACTCCTTTCTCATCATGGCACCCGAGGAAGGTGAGGCAGAGTCGTAGCCATTTTTTCTGAAAACGTTTAAAGAGAGTAATTTCCGGGGCACCTGTGGATCCAAGAAGTGCGTTGCAGGTGTTTGACAAGACGACATCAAGGATATGATGTCGACAAGCGATCCAGACAAGTTCCCTCCCTACTGCATTTTCAATCATGGTACAGGCTCCCCTGTGAAGGCCAGTATTAGACGCAGTTGTGTCAAATACGAGACCTTGGATCTCACCGCGAAGATTCCAATCATCAATCTTCGAAATGCAAGCCTTGGCCTGTTCTTCTCCTGTAGCCCGTTGTATTTTTGGCACGGCTGGGAATTTTTCTATCCCATTTCCCGTAACGATTACCGCGGTTCGTTCGGCTGTTTCCTTTGCGCCACCGATGTCGGGAAGTAGTTTCCCATTCCAGTGAAGAAGAAGGGGTCCTGCGACAGAAAACGAAGCTTCTTGAACGACGGATGGAGCTGCGTGAAAGAGTCATTGTAGAAATATCATAGCCCAGGGCTTGGGCGACTGAGCCAGCAATGAAGACTGCTCCTCGATAGGGAAGGTTGAACTTAAAACCGCCCTCCAACAAGTTTAAACTTGAAATGATGCAGGAGTAAATGATTTGTCTGATTCACAAACAGCATTATACAAGAAATCGAACAATTGCATCATCCTCTGAAAGGTGGGCGGAGTCAATGTGGCGTGACTGCCGCGTCCTCTAAAAATGAAGCAGATAGAAAATGATTAGCTAATTAATTAATAGAAAATGTGAAAATCATAGCGACCTCTTATTATGTACTGAATCGACAGATATTTTGCACAAAATCACTTCACAGCTGAAGGAAAAACAGCAGCCATGTGGAGAGCATTTCCAGCTATTTTGAAATTTTAGCCCAAATTTTGGACCACCGTAAATTATAGTTATATGAATTTCACAAAAAAATATATATAAATTTAGAAATTTACAAGAAAAAAATGAATTTACTTTTATTGATCTATTTATTTTAAATTCCCTCCCCACATTACTGTCAGCATAAAAGAAATTATAAGTATAAAAAATATCATGTTTATTGTAAAATTAAAGTTTCCAATGCAAAATAATTAAAACTGAAAATTTTACAGTTATTAAGGAATAATTTTAATAGTTAATCAAACAAATAAATGTTCAATGACTTGGATGTGATTGCTTTTCTTTGGATAAAAGTTCAATATTACATTACTGTGATTATAACTTCCGTGAACTGAGAAAACTAAACCTAAAAATAGAAAAACTCTCCAAATCAATCAGATCAGTGCTTGTGGTCATCGGCTGTGTTTTGTTTACAAAATTGGCTCCTGTTTCTTACTGTGGCTGCAAGAGGGCAAAACTTATTCTGGATATCTCATCGTTTGAATTAAAATTCTCCCTCTCCCCCACTCTCTCTTTGCCTACGCCTTTCAAAACACAATCACTGAATTCGCAGAATATATATCGTAAATTCATCCATGCCAGTTGATATTATTTTATCTTACCTTTCTCTCCTTCTCAGTCTCTCATGACATGCCCCACGGAACCCCATCAAGTTCTCGCGGAACGCAGTTTGAAAACCCATGCATTAGATAAATCAATTTAAATTGTTAGCTAAATACGACATCCTAGCAAAAGTGCAATTTGGATTTAGGGAAGGCCACACCACAGAAGACGCTATCACTATGTTATTAGGACATATCTATAAAAACCTAAACTATAAAAAATCACACAATCTTAGTTTTCCTTGACCTGTCGAAAGCATTTGATACGCTCTCACATGATATCTCACTAGATATAGTAAATTAAACACATATGGCATAAGGGGAAATATGCTAAATTGGTTTAAGTCATACCGCGTAACCTGGTAGCAGTTCCGTGCGTTGGTCTCTTCACACGAAGGTCAAGCTGGTTGCCCGCCTCTAGGTCTGGCTTGGTGGAGGAACGAGTTGCTCTATTGCGATCTTCATCGTCCATAGCCAGGCACACCAGGATCATCTGGTATCCTCCTGAGCCAGGCACACCCACCTCATCTGGTATCCTCCTGAGCCAGGCATCTAGTCTTCTTTCGAAGATTTCAACTTTTACCCCTATGACGTTCCTGAGGTCCTTTGGAAGCTAGTTAAAAAATCTTGGCCCCATGACAACTAAGCTATTTTCCTTTAGTGTTGAGGGTGTCCTTATCGGGCCTTTAGTTTGGAAACACTACACATTCTACCTCTCCTATTTTCCACTATTGTTTGGATGTTAACTGGATTTAGTTTGAGGTTAGGTACCAGATTTTCGACCAATTTCCATAGGTAAATTATGATGTACCTCTCTCTTCTTTCCAGGGAATAGAGATTTAATTTACGAAGTCTTTCCCAGTAGTTGAGTTCTTTGCAGCCATCAATCTTGGCTGTGAAATTTCTTTGACTTTCTTCTGGTTTATTAATTTCTTGCTTTTAATTGGGAACGTCAAGACTGAGCAGTATCCAAGTTTTGGTGTGATCAATGTTTTCAGCATTGGAATCATTACTTCTCGTCCCTTCTTTTAAAGGTTCTCAGTACCTGTCCCGCGACTTTTTTGTTTTGTTTATCCATATCTGATTTTGTGTCTCAACTTTCGCATCATCGGTCATTATAACCCCTAATTCTATTGCTTTCTTGCTTCTCTTTCTCTGAATTTCTTGTCTATCTGGGGCATAATATAGTGTCTGTTTGAGCTCCTCATCTCTTCCATATCTCAAGAGCTGAAATTCTCGTTGTTGTATTTCATGTTGTTGTCTTCTGATCATTTGTATATTCTGTTCGTGTCCCTCTGTAGGGCCTCCGCCTCTTTTGCATCACTGATTTTTCTGCTGATCTTTGTATCGTCTGCAAAGGATGTTACTATACGGGTTGGGTACGATTCGAAGTGGCCGACTCGATGCGACCCAACTCGATGTGGCCGACTCGATGTCAGGACAACTCGATGTCAAGCCAAGTCGATGCCAGGCCAAGTCGATGCCAAACAGTGTTGTAGTCGAGTCTGAAGCCAAAACCGAGGCCGAGTTCAATAATTACCTTACCTACCTAACCTTACCTAACCTTACCTAACCTTACGTAACCTAACCTACCTAACCTAACCTACCTTACCTAACCTTACCTTACCTAACCTTACCTAACCTACCTAACCTAACCTACCTACCTAACCTTACCTTACCTACCTAACCTTACCTAACCTAACCTTACCTACCCTACCTACCCTACCTTACCTAACCTACCTAACCTACCTAACCTACCTAACCTAACCTAACCTTACCTAACCTACCTACCCTACCTTACCCTACCTTACCTTACCTTACCTAACCTTACCTAACCTACCTAACCTAACCTACCTACCCTACCTTACCTAACCTTACCTACCCTACCTACCCTACCTTACCTACCTTACCTAGCCTTAATTATTTTTTATGCTTTACTTTTTCTTCTTAAAATACCCTTAAAAGATAATAAAGCACAATATGCTTCGACTTGGCCTGGCATCGACTTGGCCTGGCATCGACTTGGCTTGACATCGAGTTGTCCTGACATCGAGTCGGCCACATCGAGTTGGGTCGCATCGAGTCGGCCACGTCGAATTGTCCCATCCCGTACTATACTGGTGTTGGATGGTCATTGTCTATGTCTGTTAGTATGATAATGAATAGGAGTGGGGCCAATACTGTTCCTTGCGGTACAGAGCTGCGTATTTCTGATTCTGATGATAATAACCTTGGATTTTTACGACCTGCTGACGTTCTCTGAGGAAATTGTAGACCCATTTTCCTACTTTATGTCTTATTTCCATATGTTTCATTTTATTTCATTTCTCTCTAATCGTCACCAGTATGTTAAAGTAAAAGACATTTCATCAGAATATCTGATATTGGAAAGCTAGGTTCCACAAGAATCTATCCTTGGACCCCTACTTTTCTTATTGCATGTAAATGATTTTTATCGATCAACAACATAAAATTGCACTCAGTACGCAGACGATACAACACTCACTTCTACACACACGATATCAACTTCCTAATGAATGAAGTGAACAGGCAATTAGATCATGTCTATAAATGGATGTGTGCAAATTAGCTTTTACTGAAATTAACAAAATCATCATACAGTATATGACTGTCACTAAAAAACCTGTAATCGCGCACCCTTATTATAATTAAGTGAATCAAAAAGTAAGTGAAGCAAAAGTAAGTGAAGTTAAAGTTCTTGGCATCAAGTTAGATGAAAAATTATATTTCAAAAGCAACACACAACATATTAAATAAAAAATATCATGATTTCTCTACATAATATTCAAACTAAAAAAAAAATTCTCCAAAATGCTCTCCTCACACTGTATTACTCATTTATTCGTCTACACTTGCAATATGAAATAACAGCATGGAGTAGTATAAAGAATCATATGCGATATCCGCTAGAAGTAATTCATAAAAAATGTTTACGCACTCTCTCAAACAATGATAACAGACAATCTCATACCTCCCCAATGTTCAAAAATTTAAATATTCTAAAACTAAATGACCTGTATAAACTTACTCTCGGTATCAGTATGTATAAAGTTGCTAATAATATATACTATACTTCGCCCATATATAAATATATATATATATATATATACACAGGGTGGTGCAAAAGTCTGGACCCATAGGCAATTTACGGTGCTGGTTAAGTGTGCGGTCTACCTAGCTTCGAGCAGTCTACCACAATTAAGTATGCGGTCTACCATCTGAGTTTTGACAGAATATAAACTAACGAAAATATCACGACAACCTAACCAATTATCAAGGGCGTACAGTTGAGCTATTATTAATTATAACATTGTTTGTTTCTGGAATAGTATTTACTATTTACTAATAGATCAACTGTACGCCCTTGATAATTGGTTAGGTTAAGTCGTGATATTTTCGTTAGTTTTAACGAAAATATTCTGTCAAAACTCAGATGGTAGACCGCATACTTAACCAGCACCGTTTATTTCAGCCATCTGTTAAAAACTGTTTGCTTGCACCCCCGCTCTCAATAGAACATGCTCGCGAAAGACTTTTAAAAAAAATTTTTACAAACTTTTTTTGGTTTCTTTTAATAAATAAAATTTTGTAATTAAATATATTTCTTGAACTAAATTTCTTATATTTTAATTCCTTTCCTTAAATACATTTATGAAAGTGTAATTTAAGATGTAGACCGCACACTTAACCAGAACTCAGATGGTAGACCGCACACTTAACCAGAACTCAGATGGTAGACCGCATACTTAACCAGCACCCAATTTACTATATAAAAAATATCTTTCTATTTTTATAATCAGTGGTTTACATTAACAAACCAAGAACAATACAAGCGCTAAAGGATAACATCACAACAGAAATTGAAGCCATAAGAACGAATATTACCATGCTTACAAATGTGCAAAGGTCTTGTGTTCAACCGAGTAGAAAAGTGTTTGGAAGAAATGGACATCAATTCGAACACTTATTGTAAATTCTGAACTAGAACGTTAAATTTAACATAATTTAGTCACTGGTGTATGGTTAATTAAATTTCATTTCATAATAAACTTCCTGCAGGCCACACTTTTTTTCCATATAAACCGCCTATGGGTCCAGACTTTTGCAGCACCCTGTATATATATATATATATATATATATATATATATATATAATATACACATACACTGCAACTTGTAAATATTACTAAACAAAGAAAATCACCTATTATATATGCAAAATTCACAATCTTGAATAGGGTACAGTTACAAGTTACATAAATTATATGTTGAAAGTTTCAATTATATTACACCATATTTATAACACTGGTATGCATCAATTTTGCTGTCAAGGGTTTTGTAAGTGATTCTTATAGAGTTTTTCCTGCTGATTTCGAATCTGCAATCCGTTTTTCTCAATCAGCTCAGGTTATCCGGCTATGGCCTCATAAGTAAAATAGAATTTTTCGTGATTTTGTCAAAGCGGAATTGGAACAGTAACATCTATCATCACTTGTATAATATCTTTTTTTACTTTTCAGGCATATAGATAAAATATTTTATAATGAATAGAGCGTGTAAAAATGATCCCAATAGATTCTGCTACATATGTGGGACGGTTACCATGCCAAATAACCAGTCCCAAATCACTAAATTTGTGAAGACAATGTATAGAGCATACTTTGGAATTAAGCTAGGGGACCAGGACAAAAATTTCGCCCCTCATATGTGCTGCAAGACGTGCATTGAAAATTTGAGAAGATGGAGCAAAGGCAGAGCGAAATCTTTGCCTTTTGGAATTCCCATGATTTGGAGAGAAGGAAAGGATCACGTGACAGATTGCTATTTCTGCATGACAAACCTCCAAGGTGGGCTTATAAATTTATTTTTCTTAAATATTTTGAAATCCTCGTATGAAACTTGACATAATATTCACCATAATGTAATATTCACCATATATAGCATAATATTCACCATAATGGTAATCATACATTTACATATACATATTGTTATAGAAAATACATGTACACATACATATTGTTATACAAGTTACATTTAAATATAAAATGATTGTACATTTTCTTTCTTTTTCATTCATATTGTCCCCGAAGGGACAATATGAATGAAAAAGAAAGAAAATATACAGACTCCATCGACCTATTTCATATCTTACAGACCGCAGCCTTCCCTTACGAGCCGCCACTGTCTGAATGCTTCTTCTATTTCATATGCAAGTTTTATATCCATGTTTCTGTGTTTCTATTTTCAGGAGTTAACAAGAAGAATAAACACATTGTTGTATACCCTGACATTCCTTCTGCTATGAGACCTGTACCCCATGGTCCTGGAATTCCAATACCTGACCCACCTCAAACCCTGGACTTCGATGATTCTGATGATGAATCAATGACCAATGCCAATGACCAGTCCCAGTCGTATATACCTCAAAATACCGCTTCAAATGAGCCGAGGCCTCTCAACCAGGCCAAACTTAATGATCTTACTAGGGATTTAGGACTTTCCAAATTAGCTGCCGAGATCTTGGGCTCACGACTTCGAGAGGACAAATTGCTGGCTCCGGGAACAACATTCTCCTGGTATAGGAAACGAGAGGAAGAATTCCGCAAGTTTTTTGCAGTGCACGAAAATACCTCTTCCTTAGTGTACTGCTGCAATGTTGAGGGGCTAATCGAATCCTTGGGCCTGCCATATAACGCATCAGAATGGAGGCTATTTATAGACTCGTCTAAACGAAGTTTGAAAGCAGTACTTCTCAACATTGGGAATAGGGTTGCATCAGTCCCTGTAGCACATTCCGTACAACTTACTGAGAGCTACGATAACATGAAAATTTTACTGGATGCTCTCGTATACGACCAACATAACTGGAGGATCTGTGGAGATTTGAAGGTGTTGGTTTACGTCGTCGTCGTCGTTGGCCTAGGCAAGCTACGGCTTGGGACCGTAGCGCATCTATCCGGTATAGGTTAACCTGGATGATGTAGCCATAAGCACTGCCGCTAGTTAAGTGCCAACCAGTGATTATCTCACTAGCCGTATTGAGTCCGTTAGGCGAAACTGCGACAGTACCAAAGGTGGAAAATATAACCTTGGTTTTCTATTATTTATTTGCAAAATGGACATGGTATTAGATTAAAATAAATATTTGAATATAAATAATTAACTGACAATTGTGATATATAATTAATTATGTTTACATACAATAAAATAATATAGTATACATAAAATTAGTATTAATGTGGTTCACAATTGAATTATGGGTAACTAATTTAAAATGAATTTATATACTATTCCGAAATTCAAGACGGTAAAATTAACATTTATCTTGAAACTAAAATAAGAGTATTCACTACACACTCCCCCACCAGAGAGGAAGTTCAAAGAGTTCCGAACGACACAGATTTCCGCTGGACCTTTTTGGTAGCTACATGTACCTCTTAAGGTTGATTCCAAAAACGCAGGCTTAAGACGATCGATAGAAACCTTGTCGACCTTGGAACCGCGCTGGATGAGAAATGATTTGCGCGTACGTCGGAGAACTTCATAGGGTCCGTCATATGGACATTGGAGAGGCCGTTTTGGGACAGGTACACGAACGAAAACGTGGGTGCAAGACTGGAGGGCTGGGGAAACAAAGATGTTCTGTTGGCTAGTCAATCGAGGGGGAACAGGCTGAAGGGACTGCATGTGAGAGGAAAGTGTTTGAGCGAATTCCGTAGGATCACATGACTTATCCCCTGCAGTGAAGTAGCCACCTGGTAGCCGCAGTGTTGTTCCATAGACTAGTTCAGCCGCTGTAGTCTTCAGATCACTCTTAAATGCAGAGCGAATACCAAGCAACACGAGTGGAAGCTTATCCATCCAATGGGAGTCTTCGTGACACATAAGGGATGACTTCAGCTGGCGATGGAAGCGTTCGACGAGGCCGTTAGCTTGCGGATGATACGCACAGGTATGCGCATGTACTGTACCCAACAAGCTGGTAAACTTCTTCCAAAGCGAAGACTCAAATTGGCGACCTTGGTCAGTGATGACTTTTGTCGGCAATCCAAATCTTGATACCCATCCATGAAGAAAGGCTCTTGCAACAGTGTCCGCTTGGATATCAGGAAGTGGGATGGCTTCAGGCCATCTGGAAAAGCGGTCGAGACAGGTGAGCAGATAACGTTGGCCTTGAATCACTGGAAGAGGGCCAACAATGTCTACATGAATTACCTCAAATCGCTGGGATGGGGGCGGAAATGCGTCAAAGGGGGACCTGGTGTGCCTTTGGACTTTGGCACGCTGGCAGGCAAGGCACGTTTTGGTCCAATGTTTGACATCCTTCCGCATCGAGGGCCAAACAAAGCGAGAGGTAACCAGGTGTTGCGAAGCACGGATACCAGGATGGGAGGGCTTATGAAGATCCGTGAAGACTGCTTTCTGTGACATGGAGGGACATAAGGGCGAATAGCAGCTGTTGATACGTCGCAATAGAGGGGCACAGACAATCCTGGCATACTCATTTTCTTGAGGGAAAGTGAGTGAGTGGAGTCTTCTCTGAGCAGGTCTTGTAGTTCCGTATCCTTATCTTGATCCTGTGCAATAGCATTCCACAGTGTAGAGCTGAGGGTAACAGAAGTAATCTCTATTCTTGAAAGTGCATCCGCTGGAGTGTTCAAGACACCTTTGATGTGGCGGATATCTGTGGTAAATTGCGAGATATAATCGAGTTGCCTGATGACTCTGGGAGAGTGGTTACAGCTGTTTTTATTGAAGACAGTGACCAAAGGTTTGTGGTCGGTAAAAACACAAAACTCTCGGCCTTCAAGGAAATGTTGAAAATGCTTCACGTTTAAGTAAATAGCAAGAAGTTCACGTCCGAAAGCACTATAACGCGTTTGGGCTGGCTGCAGCTTTTTCGAGTAAAACGCGATGGGTGCTTGTTGACCGTTAATGGTTTGTTCCAACACTCCACCGATCGCAACATCTGATGCATCGACCGTCAGAGTTAGGGGGGCATCACTGATAGGAAATGACAGAGACAATGCACTATTGATAGCATTTTTGGCATTGTCGAACGCCTGTAAACTATCGCTACACCATACCAATTTCGTTACCTTGCGTTTGTGTGTGATCATAGCGTGTAGAGGAGCAAGAACACTGGCACAGTTTTTAATGAACTTGTGGTAATAATTTACCAAACCTAGAAACCGACGTAACTCACGCTGATTATTTGGCATAGGGTAATTTTTTATCACTTCACACTTGTCCTGAAGGGGGGTAATTCCGTGCTGCGAAATCGTGTGACCAAGAAATTCCAAGGTTGGCTGTGCAAACACACACTTAGATGCATTAATAGTAACACCGTATTGTTCTAAGCGTTGAAAGAGGAGTGAAAGATGTTCCTTATGTTCCTCTTCCGTTGAGCTGGCCACAAGCAAATCATCGATGTAGGCATAAACAAAGTCTAAGCCTCTGGTGACCTCATCTATAAACCTCTGAAAGGTTTGCGCAGCATTCCGTAGCCCGAACGGCATCTTCACAAATTCGAATAACCCAAATGGTGTACAAACTGCAGTCTTGGGAATATCCGAAGGCTCTACGGGAATGTGGTGGAAAGCCTTAACGAGATCTATTTTACTGAAGATAGATTTGCCGTGGAGAAGAGAAGTAAAGTCTTGGACATTTGGTACCGGATATCGGTCCGGGATGGTTGTCGAATTCAAAAACCGGTAATCCCCACATGGTCTCCAGTCTCCTGACTTCTTCTGGACCAGGTGTAGGGGAGAGGACCAACTGCTTTTGGAAGGTCTTATTATCCCAAGATCATCATAAGCTGGAATTCCGATTTGGCAGCTTTCAGTTTGTCCGGGGCAAGACGTCTGGGTTTTGCAAACACAGGGGGACCTTTTGTTGTAATGTGATGGGTAATGGTGTGCTTAATGGTATCACCCATCTGCATCGGTTGAAGAATTCCTGGATATCGCTGGAAAAGGCACTGGTACATGGAATTAGGGGGAACGAGGGAAAGTGCAGAGTTCGAGGCGTCCGGAAGGGCAACCTGTTTGGCAAGAACAGAAAGCAGTGTGGCCTGGTCGCATAAGCGTCGCTTGTCAAGATCCACCAGGAGTTTGAAATGCTGGAGGAAGTCAGCGCCGATTATGGGATGCTGCACTTGAGCACAGATGAAAATCCACTTGAAGGATCGGTGAAGGCCCAAGTTTAGTTCACGCGACTGAGTACCGTACGTGGGTATGCGTGAACCGTTAGCAGCGTATAGAGGCGGAGATTCCGAGTGCGTATGACCAGATTTTTGAGGGAATACACTGACTGACGCTCCGGTATCGACCAAGAAATTGACACCAGAGTTCCTGTCCTTTATGAATAACAGGTTGGCAGTGCGAGTACTAGACGCCATTAGGACTCGCTGCTGGGGTTTTCCGACGAAAAATTGCAAGGGGAGATGCACTTCCTAGCCTTCTTTCCAAATTTCGAGTGGTAGAAGCAGATCTTCCCGGAACTCGAACGATGCCTCTTCGTAAATCTTGACCGAGAATGGCTTCTTTGCCGTTGATTTTGTAGCAGAGAACAAACGTGGTTGAGTTGTTGACTTAACTCTTCACTTTCAACTCCAGTTCCGATTGTGTGTTCACGTTGTTGACCGGAGCTGTGTCAATCTCCACTACTTTGTCGGCAGTTTCTGCTAGTTTATCAACTGGAGTAGCAGGATCCATAGTGGCCAAGACACGCTGAGCTGATGGAGGAAGTTTCTGCAAGAACAACTGTCTAAAGATGTCCTTATCGAAGGTTTGTGCGCGTTCGCCTAGAGCGCACTGCATAGCCCTCAGCATTTGAGTGGGCTTACGGTCTCCAAGTTCTTCTTTTGAGATTAACTGATGTAGTTTCTCACGCTCGGAGACAGTGGTGCGGCGCAGGATGGCAGACTTCAGATCGTTGTATGGGTCCTCACTCGTGGAAGGAGATACGATGACGTCACGGACTTCAGAGATGATGCTCGCTGGTAGAGAGGACAAAACATGATCGTATTTCGTCCTGCTAGTGGTGATCCTTCCCAAGTTGAATTGTGATTCCACTTGGTGGAACCAAATAAATGGATCACCCGGCCAGAAGACGGGGAGCTTTACGCTCAAGTGGGAGATGGCACCAGCGTCGTCAGGCATCTTCTCCTATGCTTGCTAACGTACAAGCAAGACGACAAGTTCCCAACGAAGGAGTGGAGGTTGAGACGAGCGCAGGCACAGAGCGCACGGGCAGGGGTGAGGGGCAGAGGGCACGAGCGACATTACAGTCTGGTCCTAGTCGCTCGGGTGAAGGGGGTGATGGGCACGAACGACGTTACAGTCTAGTCCTAGTCGCTCGGGTGAAGGGGTGATGGCACGAACGACATTACAGTCTAGTCCTAGTCGTTCGGGTGAAGGGGGTGATGGGCACGAACGACATTACAGTCTAGTCCTAGTCGTTCGGGTAGAAGGGGCAATCCAGCTCCGGGGTCATCAATTGTTGGTTTACGTCGTCGTCGTCGTTGGCCTAGGCAAGCTACGGCTTGGGACCGTAGCGCATCTATCCGGTATAGGTTAACCTGGATGATGTAGCCATAAGCACTGCCGCTAGTTAAGTGCCAACCAAGTGATTATCTCACTAGCCGTATTGAGTCCGTTAGGCGAAACTACGACAGTACCAAAGGTGGAAAATATAACCTTTGGTTTTCTATTATTTATTTGCAAAATGGACATGGCATTAGATTAAAATAAATATTTGAATATAAATGATTAACTGACAATTGTGATATATAATTAATTATGTTTACATACAATAAAATAATATAGTATACATAAAATTAGTATTAATGTGGTTCACAATTGAATTATAATGGGGTAACTAATTTAAAATGAATTTATACTATTCCGAAATTCAAGACGGTAAAATTAACATTTATCTTGAAACTAAAATAAGAGTATTCACTACAAAGGTAATACTAATATCATAAGTAAACTATTGCTATTGACTATGTTGTTTTTCCAAAGGTTATTTGAGAGCGTATAAGAACACTTAACTTCCCCACAGAAGTGATAGAGTCCAATGCATAGATTTTTTATCTGATAGAACAAATTCTCTAAATTCTTTAAATATTTTCATTTTTTTTCAGATTGTGGAATTTGTATTGGGAATGCAAGGGGGATACACGAAATACCCATGTTCCCTCTGCAAATGGGATAGCCGAGCGGATGAGAAGCACTATGCACAGCGTGAATGGGCATCCAGAGAGAATTTTGAACCTGGGTTGCATAATGTCGTTTCAGTGCCCCTTGTACCACCAACAAACATTTTGCTCCCACCACCTCATATTAAGCTGGGCTTGATGAAAAATTTCATCGAATCAATGAATAAGGAGGGTTCAGCATTCCGATATCTCGAGAGTAAATTTCCTCATATATCTGATGCTAAACTAAATGCTGGGGTTTTTGATGGTCCTCAAATTCGAACTTTGATCAAGGATACTCAGTTCGAAAACGCAATGACTCCAACTGAGAAGAATACCTGGCAGGCATTCAAATCAGTTGTCACTGATTTTCTTGGCAAGCGTAGAAGTCCAGAATACGAGTCCGTTGTCGAAAACTTGATGGAAGCTTTCAAAGCTCATGGGTCGCGCATGTCCATAAAAATGCACTTTTTGTGGTCCCACTTGGACTATTTTCCTGAAAATTGCGGGGATTATAGTGAGGAACAGGGTGAACGATTTCACCAAGATATCAAAATAATGGAAGAGAGGTACCAGGAAACTGGGATATCAATATGCTGGCGGACTATTGCTGGTGTTTGAAGCGAGACGTGCCCGAAGAAAAACACAGACGGAAAGCCAAAAAAACTTCATTCCTTCCTCAATAAACTTTTTTCCATATTCATTGTATGAATAAAAGTATTTATTCACACAATGTTTTCATTTTTCACGAGTGTTCTTATAATATTACTCGTATCTACAGTGTTTAAGCTAAAAAAATCAATAAATTTGGGGATAAAATTGGACTTATAATAAATGGCCAATAGAGAAAAAACCTGACCTGATTGAGGAAAACCAATGTCATTTTCGAATTCAGCATGGTCGAATTATATAATATCAGTTGAAAAAACCCTCACAGCAGACAAAAAAATTTCATATGCATACCAGTGTAATGTGCCTTATTTATCTGTATTTTTATAACTTTAAAGCTGCATCTTCATTTTTCATTTGTAATAATATAAATTAATTATTATTGGCACTTCAACATGTTCTGTTTACCATTTCTTCTTTTAGTTCTATTATTTCTATTATTATTTCTATTATACCTTATTGTTTAAATTTCATTTTCTTTTATTTCGAAAATTATCTCAATTTTCATTTACATTAACAGAATTAACTAAATGGAACGTTATTTTATTTTCCACTAATTCTATTTATATTTCTTATTTTCCTTTGTAAAAATTAAAATGAATCTCAAAAATTTTTTCCTGTAAAGCTGTCATGCTTCCCGACGGCATATTCAGATAAGAATACTGTAATTAGATTACTTGCCACTAAAAATACAACATTAAACATTGATGTTAACATTGTGCAAACCTATATGGATGTGATGTATATCTTATGTAATGCGCTCTTTCTGAATAAAGATTATTATTATTATTATTCTTGTACACACACACACACATATTATCTCCCTTACCGTGTATAAATAAGAGTTGGGGAGAGATAAATGGGTAAAGGGTGAAGAAAGAATACATATTTTGTGGAAGCGCGTATCCAATACTTAATCCTAAAAATACGAAAGAGAGACATGAAGCTATTCTCCAATCTATCAGTTATTATAACTGTACATTATTTTTTAATTTTTTAATTCTCAATATATTTTCCATAGATTTTTCTTTGGTGAACGTTTTTGCACAACTGTTCACTCGTTGACTAGGGACTATACTCATTATGAGATAAGAACGATGAAATGACGAAACCATCGTGTAATTCTTTTGTTTTGCCTCACTTCGTAATTGACGTTCCAGCTCGAAGTTCTGTACAGATCAAATTTCCACCTGTATGGATTTGATTCCAATTAAAGGTTTCAACATCCAGATATTGAAATAAGGCTGCAGAAATAAAGATGTGTGCATCTTTCTATATGAGGTAGAGGTGGAGAATCCGAACTCGAATGTAGATTTTAATTCGATTTCATATTATTTTCTCTCTATATCTTTATATTCCCTATTTATTTTTCTTCTAAATCTTAGTCTGATCCATCAGATGTTTCTCCTTTAACCAAGTCCGAAGTGTAACTTCACCAAACACTGATATGAATTTGGTTTCATTTTTTATACATTTTTTATAATTTGATCAACACAGCAATGCTCGCGGTCGCTTTCCACTTTAAATATGGCCATTTTCTTGGACTCTCCTGCTAGCAGTTCCTTATCCATAACTAACGAATTTGATCAACACAGCAATGCTCGCGGTCACTTTCCACTTTAAATATGGTCATTTTCGTGACCTTCCTAAGTTTTTATAAGAAGGAAAAGGAAAAAGACTAACTTTGTCACTTATTAAATTTGTTACAAGAGGACTGACCCAACAAGAAATGGGACACTCGGTAAACGTTTTAGAAAGGTACATGACGTTTAATAAACGTCATATTTCTTGCTGGGGATAGATTTGTGACCAATAACATTCGAAACATTTTTGTCGATTTTACATTTTTCCCACAACCAAAATATGATTTTCTGCGAAATCCGTAACATGCTTGTTTAGATTAACTCTTTTAAAAGGGTTGGTCGTCAATTCTTTTAAAAGGGTTGGGCATCAATCTGTCCTTACTGGCACTGACCTACCTATGCATAAATTATACATTTATTGTAAAAATGCATTTGATATAATCCAGTTTTTAATTGCAAACGAGTTTTAAACTTTATTAATTATAAAGATTCAAAAGTTTTTTAATTAAAACGGTAACAGCACGTATCGAAGCACTGCATTATTCATAAATTTTATATAATTTTCCTAAATGAACAAAGGTAATTGTTAATTATTATTAATTATTAATTACTAACTAGTAGTTAATGTCATAAATAGTAAAGTAAAAAGAAAAATTTACCTTTGCAGTTAATACTAAAACCGACAATAAAATCTATATGATATAAAAAAGATAAAAAAACATAAAAATTAATAGTTTACACGTAAGCCTTTGGTGTTACACTTGAAAAATTCTTTCCCTCTTCCCAAAGCTTAAATAACTTAACGGTACATGGGAAAATGCCAATTCCGCAGACAGACGCTTAATTGCTCTCGAAACGAGGATGCATTCAACTTACATATTCATAGAGCTCCTTCCATTTCAAGGGTGACCACATTTCGTTTAGGCTCCGTTTGGCTTCCCTAAATCAACTCTTAGAATGCGGTTTTTAATCGAATTTGTTTAGAAAGGGCGAAGGAAGGAGGTGCAGATTTAAGAGGTAACATAGGTCGGACGAATGGTCTGCTAATGGCAGATGCCATTGAACTTGGACAAATGTAAGGTAATGCACATGGGTTACAAAACCTGAAGACTAATTACTCTCTCGTGGGGAGGAACTTGACTGAAACTGATCTAGAGAAAGACTAAGGAGTTTATATCAGTAATGATCTCAAACCGTCAAAGCTCTGTGAAGAAGTTGAATAGAGAGCCTTTAAAATACTGGTTATATTAAAAAACGGTTCGAATTTAGAAACAAGGAGATTGTAATGTCTCTTTATAATTCACTAGTTAGACCTCAACTCGAGTATTGTGTGCAGCTTTGGTCTCCGTCCCTTAGGAAGGATATAGAAAGGTTGGAAAGGCTAAAAGCAAGGGCGACAAAATTGAACCCTTCAATGAGACTGCAAAACAAAATTAGAGCGCTTAAATCTGTTTACCTTAGAGACGAGGAGGTTGTGCGATCAGCTTATTCAAGTTTTCAAGTGGCTCAATGGAATAGACAAGGTAGACTACAGGAATTTATCCTCATTTAATACCAATCCGACAAGAAATAATGGCTTTAAATTGGAACTAAAAACATTTTGTACCTCCACCTGCAGTAATTGAGGGGTCCCGCGTCTTAAGGTACCTAAGCGCCAAAATTAAAATTCGTCAGAAATTGCCTCCAAAGTTCAGCAATATTCTGGTGCAATAGTATCTCTGTTATTAATTGAGCTAGAACGTTCATTTTTGGCTGAATTAGAGTTCTAAGTATGCTAATGAAGATGTTGATAAGTTTTTGGAATAGATTTTCATATTTTATATTTTATATATATTTTTTTTAATTTTTTGATTTTCTTATTATGCCGAACTTTCGGTGGACTTTTGGCTGGCGATAGAGGTGAAAAAAGTAGTTCGCTTCATAAGGTTTTCAACCATACTTCTAGTGTCGTAAGGTCATTATAATCCAAACCACGCGATAGAGGAAGGGTGAAAATAGTGATATCCATCAAAAACATGTTTTCGCCTGTGGTGGCGCTTAGGTACCTTAAGACGCGCGACCCCTCAATTCTTCTCCTATAAAATAATTAATATCTAGAACCAACTTCCCTCAGAGGTTGTTTTCAAGCCAAAGTGTAAATATGTTTAAAAATAGGCTGGACAAAATTCTGAATACACTCCGGGTTTAACACTGTCTCCACATATAACATAATTTAAGAATCGATTAAATAAGTATTTTGAAAATAGTATTATAACGTAACGCCGCAGAAGTTTGTTTAAACATTTGCTCCTATGCTTAGTCCTTCCCCAACTTTAGAGAGACGTCTCTGGTTGCAGTGTGCCCCACATAGCATGATCAATCATAAGCAATTCATTTTTTATCACTTGCCTGATAAACACCTCTGAGTAATTGCTATAGGAGGAGATTGTAGATACCAATCGACCAGGGAAGTACTCCGTGGGTGGGGAGGACATTAGGCAGAAGACAGGGAGTGCTGGAACTCCCGTTTCTTCTGTCACTGTCCTCTTTAGCTGATCGTTTTCTGTGTCTCATCTACACTGTGAGCAGCCCAGCATGCTCTCAAACACACATTTCTCCTTCTATCCTTCACTACACGTACATACATTTTACATACTACACAATCTTAAAAACTTTATAAAAAGTAAATAAATAAAATGACGTCATAAATAAATAAAATGAGCCTCATCCACCTTGATTTTGGCTTTCTCCTTCTTATATAGGAGGGGGCGTTTTTGCGGGCTCTCCTTCCTACATAAAAAAGTGGTAGACTACTGAATTCGCCCTAGCAATAATAGGTGATCACCCACGAAACACTTTCAATCTCCATAAGGGACAAGTACACGGGGATAGATACAGGAACCACCCACTGCTATTCCTTGCCGGAAAGAGATTTTTCTACTCTCGTGGTGGCACAACACAGCGAAGTACGAACGGCTCAGTATATCACTTGCCTCATAAACACCTTTCACGGAGGGAGACCCAAATTTAAACTCCGTGACATTCAAAGAGTTGGTAGACACACACACACACATGACAGATATCTAATTACAGAAGACATGTTCACACACTTGCCTGCCTTGTAATATGTCTAGGAATAGAGTAGAAAAATATTTTTTAGAAACACAATTTCATAACGAACAAAAAAATTTTTTTAAATGAATGGCATGGATTAGATTAGGTACAGTTGCGTTTCTGCCGTCATGATTTTTTTTTCTCTTCTTTCTCTTGGGTGACTGGATGCACGTGACGGGTGAGGGCATGATGTTGAAAATCCGATTTCTATTTTTAATTCCTGTTTCCA
Organism: Bathynomus jamesi; assembly: GCA_023014485.1. Classification (NCBI taxonomy): domain Eukaryota; kingdom Metazoa; phylum Arthropoda; class Malacostraca; order Isopoda; family Cirolanidae; genus Bathynomus; species Bathynomus jamesi. The sequence goes on from JAJOZX010000560.1 coordinate 590,839, forward strand.
CCCCTTTCCTGGAGAAGCATTTCATCACTTTGCCGACGTGATGACTTTGCACGTGCATGGGTGTAGACATGAAAAGTTTAACCTTTACCTCTCTCTTAATTCTTTTGGGACCATCCCGGGGTCTTTGTTGGACCGACACCTAGGTAAATAGAGCTGTAAATAGTTTGCATAAAATGAAAACCATATGTTCCAGGTTTTTATGACGATACCAATTAGTTGATATACGATCATCACAAATATATTATTAGCAAGTTTATACAACGGTGCTATCTAGTGCACGATTTCTGTATGCAGAACGTAATTTTAGAGCTGCTTTATATATTCTCTTTTTTCCTGTAAAATTTCCTTTGCTTCTTTTCCAGGGTCAAGGTATTGTTTTCAACCTTTTCCATACCCTTATGCTTTTCTATTAAGTTTTCTACTACTGCTAGAATAGTTAAAAAATGAATAGTTTAATAACAGGAGGCTCCCCGAGTGGACCGAAGGCTTCGTCTTGTCCTCTCTCTCTCTCTCTCTCTCTCTCTCTCTCTCTCAACTATTATGTAAACATTTTAGTAAATGTACACTAAGCCCTGATTTCTGTAAAAGATATACTTCGGAAAAAATACATTTTGAGAGGCCATTGAATATAATTTCGGTTGACATCACTGAAACTGAATGAAATCTGAAATGGAGTATCATATTCAAATTTAAATTAGAAGTGACAGTTGTGTATTTAACTGTGTTTATTTATCATCAACACGTCGGGTCCTCAGCCTATAAATATTCTACTACCAATACAGTAATAGCATACAGTGACGCTCATAAGTATTCGAATATAGAACTATTTCAGTTATATTCGTCCTTATCTTTTGTACCATGCTTAGAATAGATATGAAAAGTTTACCGTTCGTTTAAAAAAATTTAATAAATAAAAAAGTTAGTTCAACTCCAACATGTAATGTAAAACATCAAAGAATTTGAGGAAAATAAAAAAGTTAAAATGCAAAAGCTTTCGTATATTTATTTACAAAATTATTTAATACTTTGTGTATCCACCTCAGGCTTGAAGAATTTAAAATTTTTGTCAGTAGTTGGCTGTTTATTGATGAGAGAATGTTCGCAATTCTAAAATCTAGAATTCTCTCTGTCAATCTTCATGGAAGGCGGATAACTGTGCAAGCCATTAGTAAGCAATGGGTCGTTGTAGTAAAGAGCTGTTATTGCTGCGCACGAGTCTGGAAAGAGTTATAGGAAGATCTGAGAAGAACTTTGAATTTCATTTACGACGGTTGTTGCCGATATAAAGAAATGGAAAGGCTTTTGAATAATCAAAACTCTAACACAATGTGGACGACCTTTCAAGATTTCAAAATGTACAGCTAGACGGATTGAAGGAATGGCTGTTGCGAATTCACAAGTGACTACAGGTGATATTTGACAAACATTAAGATTGTCTAAGATTGCTGTCCATCCCTCTCCTGTACGTCAGACATTGATAAAGAATGGTTTGTATGGAGGAGTTGCACGAAGAAAACCTCTGCTAGGAAAAGTGCACAAAGAAACTCGTTTAAAGTACGCCAAGGATCACCAAAATGATGAATTTGCATTTCGGAAGAAAGTTCTCTGGATAGACGAGACCAAAATTGAATTATTCGGGAACAGCGAGCAACGGGTATGTTTGGCGAAAATCAAATACTGCATTCAAAGAAAATACAACCTTCCTACGGTTAAACATGGTGGAGGTAGTGTGCTTCTTCAGGGGATGCTTTAGTGCTTCTGGTCGAGGAAAGCTTGTTTTCATCAATGTAATCTTTAATTCGAAGAAATAAGATATTTTAGAAGAAAATGTATTGCCTTCAGTTCAGGAGTTAAGAATGGGCTGCAATTGGCTACTGAAACAAGATAATGATTCAAAACATAAAAGTAAGAGCATCATGAAATGGCTTCAACAAAAGAATTTTAAGCTTCTCTAGTGGCCCAGTCAAAGCTCAGATCTCAATTTAACCGAGAATTTTTGGTTTGATTTAAGAGCTGTTCGTGAGAGAAACCCTTTGAATCTGAATTAATTGCAATAATTTTCTTTCGAAGAATGGGCTAAAATTTCTACTGAGAGATGACGAAACCTTGTGGAAAAATATCCAAAACGAACCATTAAAGTCATTCAGGCAAATGGTGGATCCACAAAATATTAAATAATTTTGTAAATAAATGTACGAAAACTTTTTGCATTTTAACTTTTTTTTATTTTCCTCATGTTGAAGTTAAACTATTTTTATTTTTTTGTTAAATTTTTTCAAACGAAAGGTAAATTTTTCACAACTAGCGTTTGCATAGTACAAAAGATAAGGATGAATATAACTCAACTATTTCTCTGTAAGAATACTTATAAGCACCACTGTGTGTGTATATATATATATTAGGGTGGAGCGAAAAATACGTTTTTTCTAGTATGAAGTTCTAATAGTGATTAAAAGTTGCATTTAGTGGACGATATATACCTGCCAAAATATGAGTTCATTTGTTTAATACTTTCAGCTGCCACCAGGGGCTAAAGTTAACACAATTTTGGGTAAAAAAGGAAAAAAATGCTTCTATTTTAGGTTTATCAAACTATTATAAAATTTTATCTTAGAATTATCTAATAGTTTGATTAAGATTCTTAAATGATAAGATTCGTTTTGTAAAAATGCCTTTTCATATGCTTAATATCTTCAGCTGCCACAAGAGGGCTGAATTTAACTTAAAAATGACAATTAAGTATGATTCTGTATTTACTTGAAAAAGGGAACAGTAATAAATTAGGATGTCTCTCCTCCTTTATACTGGCTTGAGACAGTTAAGAAACGTTATTTCGTGCCTTAGCGGAGTTACCACCCTTTCCAACCAACCTCCCTCTAGAAAGGGTTCTTGCTGAAGACTATTTAGTAATTTGCTTTTGTGTCAAATTTTGGCTGTTTTTTCCTTGATTCTAATGTAGCACGAATCCAACCGTCTCTGTTGTAGGTCCGCAGACTGATCCAGCAGCGTCTGTAACGAGCTTGACGCATCTCTCTACAGCTTGTGTATGACATGGAAACTGAAATAATTCTGAATGAAGAGTAGTACCATGTTTGATGTATGATTCAATATCATCAAGAGAAACTCCTTTGGTTATCGGTGGTTCTGCTATCTGAAAATCTTGCCACATAATGAGATCTGTATAGTCTTTGGCATAAAAATTTATTTCTGGCACCTTAAAATACCTGATAACATCTTTTTCTTGAATGCATGCCCTTGCTTTTATGATACGCCTAAATCCCAACTGACGCACATGCTCCCTTTCATCAGCTATCATTGCAATGAGAATGTTTTCTTGATTTGCGTAATATGCATTTCGCTGAATGACTGAGTCATGTACTCTCCTAAGCTCTTCACGGAGATACCGGCTTCTTGCAATCATATGCCACATATGTTTAGCACCATATTGGCATAATGGTTTACGCTTTATCTGAAACCACATTGGTGCGTATACCCTAACAATGAAAGTAGCTAATTCTTGTAAATTGCCTGAAGGATTCTCTGTGCTTGCATATAACCGCAGAGTCCTGTTTGATGTGGTGAGCCACCTTGAATGTGATATATTGCCTGGACTCTTATGACTAAGACTCTTTGAGAATGTTCCACTTGATATAGCCTTGTGAATTTCAAGAAGGTATTTCTGGTCAGTACTTATGTCATCTACATCAACTTCACACATGTCCTCTTGAATTTCAATGGGTTTGAAGTTAACTATGGGAAGCTTTTCACAGTCTGAAAGTGCTCGGCCAATTTCTCCTGAAAATGCTCTTGGTCCAATAGTGGTACCATCCAAGTGATGAAACAGATGGCGCAATGGAAGTTCATTAAGGTGTAAAAGGCATATCAGCCACTGCAATGGCTTATTAAAGGCTTCTTCCAGTAATCTTATTGTGCCTCCAATACTACCAGTGTTAACCACTGTCGAATCACAGCCAACTGCAACGATGTTCCCTATATCAACATTCCTTTCTTTCAAGCAATTCACTAGCGCTATGTAAATGTATTTAGCTTTGCCACTGGAAGGTGTCACATGTGCAAAGTACAGAGAGTGTGGTTCAGATATTATGCTGATATGCTCTTCGCGTTTGGTTCTTTGGTGGTTAGAGCCATCACTCTCCTGGACTTGAATCATTGTTTTATCCTTTCTGCCATCAAAGTATAATCCCCGCATGGTTTTTGGCTCTCCTATCTGTTGTAGTTCCTTTCTTTGTTTTTGTCTTTCACGTCTTAGCTTACTTCTGTCTATAATATTCCCTTTGTCTTCGGGAGTAACAATTTTAAGATCTGCCAATACTGCAGAAGCAATAGCAGCCCCAGCTCTGTCCGACATTTTAAATCTATCACAAGTAATTGCTAATGAAGGCAGTGGCTCACGCATCTGTTGTTCTGATATTACATATTGAGTCGAGGTTGTATCTTCCTCATTATCTTCAGATATCTCTTTTAGTTGTTGAAGTTCACTTGTCTCTGTTTCGATTTGTAAGTTGGACGTATTGGTTATAGCAGCACTAGTTGTTTTGAAGATTCAGACGTGCTTTTTCCATTTCCTTTCGATGTTCTCTGCTTGTAATCGTCTTGTGTGTGCTATGTCAATGCTTCCTATCACCATATTCTGCGTGTTCGTTGGTCATTTAAAAAATCCTGCTCTTTTGGAGGGACTTTCTTACTCTTTTCACATGAGCATCTCCTAAACTCCTTACATTTGCAGGTGCAGATGTCAAACAAAGTGCATTTTGAAGAGTTTTCAAATTCTTCAAGCTGATTTTTGTACTTAGGCTGATCCTTGCGTGACTTGTATGGCTTTAATAAGGACCTGTATTTATCATGGTACACTCGCATCATCTGTAAAACGCGTGTATGTGAAACTATTGGCAAAGAGGCCTTCTTCCAAATATTTTCTACCTTTTTGGAAACTGCCTCTGCTATTTCAGAAAATGAAGGCTCCTTGTTATTCATCTGCTCCTTCACTAAATGTTTTGTGAACAGGTAATCTTTCATAATGCAGTTATAAGTTGGTAGTTGCATATCACTCATCTCACAAGGTACTTCAAATATGGCACACTTCATATGTTCTCTAGTGAAATGTTTATATTTAGTATTTGATGCCATAATATTTTTAAGAAAAATTCACAATCACAAAATATCCTGTAACATCAAAACATTATATAATTAATATATATAATATATTTTATAAGTATATATAATATATTATATAAATAATAATATATTATATAAATAAACTAAAATTATATAATACATTATAACAAGCATTTTATAATAAAATCAATATTATCTCTATATAAATCACTTTAAAATAAAGTTTTATAATATTCCGATCATATTAAAAAACTCTCCGATCAACTGAGCACTAGGCCTACTACCTAAGAAGACAAGTGTTAACACACTGTTCTAATGACTCACAGAAAGAAATTCCTTCACACCAAAACCCTCCCCACAACCCTCCCCAAACCCTCCCCACAACATTCAGTGTAGTCTCAACATGACTCAGTTACTCTAAATTGTGTTAACTTCAGCTCTCTTGTGGCAGCTGAAGATATTAAGCATATGAAAAGGCATTTTTACAAAACGAATTCCTATCATTTAAGAATCTTAATCAAACTATTAGATAATTCTAAGATAAAATTTATAATAGTTTGACAAACCTAAAATAGAAGCATTTTTTCCTTTTTACACAAAATTGTGTTAACTTTAGCCCCCTGGTGGCAGCTGAAATTTTAAACAAATGAACTCATATTTTGGCAGGCATATTTCGTCCACTAAATGCAACTTTTAATCACTATTAGAACTTCATACTAGAAAAAAAGTATTTTTCGCTCCACCCTAATTAATATATATATATATATATATTATATATATATATTATATACAGGGTGGGCCGTAAGTTTCCATACATAGGAAAAATAAACATTTTTTTATGGACAACCATTTTTATTTATATAATATGCTCTACATGGTTGCCATTGTTTTGAAAACACATTTCAATACGTGTTCCCCACTGTTGATGAACACGCATTAGCACAGTTGACGTTATGCTTGTAATGGCGTTGGTGATACGTTCCTTTAGATGATTTATGTCTCGTATCTTTTCCTGATACACCATGGCCTTCAAGTGCCCCAAAAGATAGAAATCAAGGGGGGTGAGATCTGGGGATCTGGGAGGCCACTCCACAGGACCACGCCGACCAATCCAAGCATCCGGAAACTGCTGATCCAAATACCGACGCACGTGAAGACCATAATGAGGTGGAGCTCCATCTTGCTGGAAGTAAACTGGGAAGTTACCTTCCTCGTTTAGCAGGAATGCAGGAATGGGAAAATCTCTTCTTGCAACATGTTAAGATACCTTTCGGCATTAAGATTTCCACTGACAAAAATTGGTCCAATAATTCTGTCACCCCATATCCCGGCCCACACCATCACTTTACCGGCACCTTGCATCTTCGTCGGACTCAGCCAGTTAGGGTTAGCATTACTCCAATAACGTATGTTTTGCCGATTAACCTCTCCATTGACGTAAAAATTTGCTTCATCAGTAAACAAGATCTTAGTTGAAAAGTTTGCATCCTCGTTCACTTTGGTTAATGCCCATTCACAGAATTCCATCCGTCTATCCGGGTCGTCTTCACTCAAATGCTGTGCCATATGCAATTTGTATGGATGTCATTTGTTTGCTTTCAAAATGCGCCTGATACTCGATCTGCTGACACCACTTTCTGCAGACAACCGTCGTGTACTTTTTCTGGGACTCCGTGTAAGCGCTGTAAGTATCGTAGCTGTTGTGTCTTCATCGGTGGCTGTACGTCTTGGACCACTTCGCGGTTGATCTGCAACATTTCCAGTTTTCTGAAACTTGTTAATAAGTTTTGCCACAGTGTCGTGTGTGATGTTCGTTCCATGTTGTCTGTTAAAGTTCATTGCAACCATGCGACTGCTTCCCGACCCAGCCATCAGTATGATTTCAATTCGTTGCTCTTTCGTCAAACGCATATTCTTAGGGTATCTGAAACATAAAAACAAACGTTTAATTTTTCCTATGTATGGAAACTTACGGCCCACCCTGTATATATATATATATATATATATAATATATATATATCTTATATATATATATTATATATATTATATATATATGTATGTGTATATATCGGCGACGGAGGAGTGTTTGGGAAAGTTTACTCTACTTAGGATAAGGAACACCAGCCAAGTTGCAAACATTTTGTTTTATTTAGGACGTTTCGGAAGTCAGTGTCCATCTTCAGTGACTAAAACATTAAAATATTCGAATTAAAATTATTTTCACATTACACACTTAAGACAAAGTTATAATTACCAGTTGTAAACTATAACAAAATCTAAAGAAAATGAGCATAGCAAACTTATGTAAAACAGTAAATCCGTTGAAGCGTCGTGATTAGTGAAATTAGGCCTCTCCTTGTAAATATATAACGGCGCCATTATGTTGTTCCGAGTCTGATACGCCATTGCCCAGAGCAACAAAATTCGACCCAGAAAAAGGATGGCAATAGTGGTGTGAATGTTCTGTAGTGTAGAATAAGGTGTTTTAGCTAAAGGATTTGTTCGTACCAATCTGGCCAGATGTTCGAAAATGTCGAAAATGCGAGATTTCAAATGTCGTTTTGTTTTCTCGATGTAGGATCCCATACAGTGATCGCGAGTGAACATTTTTTCTCTCATCAAAAATGTATACACACTTTTCTAGACCAGTTTTGTACGCTGATTCCAAATCTGTTTTCGGTTTTCCTCTAGCATATCTAGTTAGCGAAATATGACTGGTGTTATTTTCAGCACAATTTATCGTAAAAGTACAACTTTATTCATAAAAAGAAATGTACACCAATCTAAAAACGTTGCGAGTACGATTTTCTTTTGTACAACATCCAGCAGTAGTCTGCCAGCATACTTTCGTTCCAGAAACCTTGGTAGCGATTTTCCATTGACTGGATGTCTTGATGGAAGCGTTCCCCCTGTTCGTCACTTACCGCGCCAAGGTTTTAGGGAAAGAAATCTAGATGCGAATGTAAAAAATGTATTTTCAAGGACATGCGATAGCCCATTTCTTCATATGAATCGAGCAGTTTCTGAACTCCATCTTTGTATGCGGGAGACTTGTGGTCACCCAAGAAGTTTCCACAAATCCATTTGAAAGCCTGCCATGCTTTTAGTTCTAAGGCATTGAGGCTTTCTTCAAAGCCTTCATCCAGCAGAACCTCCCTGATTTTGGGCCCCACAAAGATTCCCTCCTTCAATTTCGCGACACTAATGTTTGAAAATTTCTCAACAAGGTATCGAAACCCTCTCGAATTCGCCTTACCCATCGCTTTCACAAAATGTTTCATTAAGCCGAGCTCAATGTGGAGAGGTGGCAGGAAAATCTTTGGATCAACTAAAGGAATACACTGGACACTGCCCGTTCCTGGCTCGAATGTCCGTCTTTGATGCCAGTCACATCTGATGTAATGATCCGCGGTAGTACGGCTGTCCCATAAGCATAGGAAACAACAGTATTTCGTGAACCCTCCTTAAAAGCCCATTAACATACCAATGACTTTGAGATCTACAGATCTACAGAAGCTAAGACTAACAAAGACCCTAAGATCCACTCTAAGGTTAGCCCGAGAGAAAGAAGAGAGTAGGGGGTTAAAAGAGAATAAGGGGTTAAGTAAGTATCAAAACCTATCATTCGTTGGTTAACATTCACTCAGAAAAAGAGAGAGAAAGACTCACCATCATCATCCGCCGGCCACTGCTGACAAGTCGGAAAATAGTCGAAGAGAATAGGAAAGGGGTGGAAGATGAAAAGAAGTAAGACAAGAACGCTTACAAACCATGCAAACACAGCCTTAACTCAAACACTGTCATACCATGCAAACTACAGACATGCAAGTAAAGAGAGATATTCCTGTGATGAGTCCTGTATTGGGTTGCTTCAAGTAGTATTTTCATGTTATCGTACGTCTCCTTTAGATGAACGGAGTGGGCGATCGGAATGGACGGATTTAAGTACCTGTTATACAGGAGAACCGCTTTCAAGCTTCCCTGTGAGGAATCATTGAAGAGGCGCCACTCAGATGGTGTGTGTGCCTGTGACAAGTTCTCGGAAAGTCCAGTCACATCATGGCAATAGCAGAGCGGACCGTCTACTGTAAAGAATGTCGCCAAATCATGGTTTCGTTTTCGATAGTGACACTCTCGGACGTTCTTCTCAAGTACGTGTTCCTGCTTGAGTCTCGAGGGGAGAAGTTCTGATTTCTCTTTGGAGAAGACTAGGTCTCTAATGAGGTCATTCAACTCGTTTTGGATAAGCCTCTCCGGCTCCGATTGCCCTTCGTCAGGTGTGTAGTCATGATCGGCCAAAGGTCCCGCATCTCCGCCAATCCTTCGTCGGATTCCCTTTCGTCTTCTAAAGAATCGAGTCCATGTTGTGGAGGTACCGGAATCGGCATCGTGTCATCGTGAGGGATCGGTCTGATCGCGGAGTCTACGTTCGGATAAACGGTGTTATGCTTGTTCTTCACGGAGAATCCAGTTATGTTAACATTGCAAAAGTAACAATCGCCATGATGATCTCTCGGCTCCCTCCATATCATGGGTATAGCGAACGGCATCGACTTTTTCCTTTGGTTCAACCAGTCACGTAATCCATTCGAACAAGCGGTACAGATAACATGTGGCGCCCACGTCTTATCTTGGTCGCCTAGTGGACAGCCGAAGTATAACCGGTAAGTTTTTCGAAGATCCATTGTGATCGTGCGCCGTTGTGATTTAGTCGCAAACGAGCCGCACACATAACAGAAATTGTCAGGGTGATTTTTACACTTTCGAGGCATGATGATCGATGAGTGGGTTGATGTAAATCACCTAAAAAAAAAATGTGCAAGTGGGAGACACAAAACAAGACAAAACAAAACAAAACTAGACATGTGACTGTTACACCAAAGAATAAAAGGGTGTACATGCGCAACGTTTGCAAATTTGTGGCCAGCAACTGCTCTTACCTAAAATACCACAAGGCAACCTGCGGAAAGCCTAAGTTGAAACGACAAAATGCCATTCATGAGGGTACAGAAATGGTAAAGCAAAAACCTACACCGAAGCTGCAATGACAAAATACTCCGCTACATGTATAAAGGACGCATATTATATAAGGTTGTAACATATATTCTACTCGATTTTTTAGTTCATTCAGAGCAAAAATTAAATGCTCGAATTTTTAATTTATTCACAACAAAAATTAAATGACAATGACAAATTAATCATCAATATAATTCCCTTCTTTTTCTATAACCTCCTCCCACCTGTAGAAAAGTTTTTTTATGCCACATTCGAAGAAATCCCTTGGTTTCGAGTTACAAAAAGCGATCACTTCGTTTTCGATAGCTTCCCTGGATTGCCACTTTTGTCCATCTAGGTGGTGTTGCAGACTTCTGAATAAATGGTAGTCTGAAGGTGCGATGTCCGGAGAATAAGATGGATGAGGTATTTTTTTCCAACCAAATGCCTCCAAATGGGCAGTGGTGATTCGAGCAGTGTGAGGGCGCGCGTTATCCTGGTGGAATAGAACACCTCTGAGATTAATTAATGCAGGACGTTTTTCTTGTAATGCCATCTTTAATCGGTGGAGTTGTTGGCAGTAGACTTCAGCTGTGATTGTTTGGTTATCTGGCAGAAGCTCAAAATGAATAATTCCTTGCATATCCCACCAAACGCATAGCAAAATTTTCTTTGGATGGGGTTCATTCCTTGGCTGAGGTTCAGGCTTTGTTTCACGCCTAAGTAGGCTGACCATATTTTCTTGAGACAAAAACGGGACATTGGGATGGCAAAAAAGGGACGGGGGTTATGTAATATTCTGTATTCATGAAAAAGTAAGTACATAAACATATTGAGCTTACAATTATTCTTCAGTGACAGAACCCATACAGAACCCATAAAAAAAACGGTACTGTCCCGTTCAAAACGGTACGTATGGTCAGCCTACGCCTAAGCCACTGATGTCGACGTTTAATATTGTTATAGAGGACCCATTTTTCATCCCCAGTGAAGATCCGATTCAAAAACGGTGCCTGCAGTTGCCGAGAATGCAGTGATGTGCAAATATCGATTCGATGTTGAAGATTCATTGTGACAAATCATGCGGAACCCATTTTCCAACCTTCACTACTTTTCCTAACAGCTTCAAATGACGATGAATGGTCATATGGCTAACGCCGAATTGCAGGCCAAGTTCTCTTACAGTTACTGTTGGGTTTGCCTGCACTGTTGCTTTCAGCAACTCTTCATCTAACTCATTTGATCGTCCTGTTCGTTGATAATCTTTCAGACTGAAGTCTCCATTTCTGAACTTCTCAAACCATCTCCTACACATCCATTCGCTCACAACATCATTTCCATAAACTCTGAATGTTTTTTTGCGGATTCACTAGCGTTAGATCCTTTATGGAATTCATACAGCATCACATGTCGAATATGCTCTTTCGTGGGCTCCATGTTTTTTCAATTACTGTAATCTCGTAGGGGTGGCGTTGTAACTGTATGAAAAACACCAGAGAAAATATTCACTAGCCTAATCCTACACTAGCCTAAGCTTACACTAGCCTAAGTCATTCTGTATCATTCTGTATCGTGATAAAACCTGTGTGAACCTGTCGCCGCGTGTATTTTGCAACATCTAATATACTATTTCAGAAATGAAGCCTTATATATAATATATATATATAATATATATATATATATATATATATATATATATATATATATATATATATATCAGTTTTTTTGCGCACACCTACAGGTCGCTACAATTGGTGTAGAACAATGCGGTTTTCACCATTCGATGCGTCTTTTTTTTGTGCAGTGCCCATGCTAAAAAAAAATTCCCTAACATAATTCCTTCCCCCCTTTTAGGGGTACAGTTCTTCAAATGCCTGTACACGCATTTTTTTAATTTTTCATTTTTAATCATAATTTTGGCACAAAGTAAGTCAATATTTACTAAACATTTAATATCATTCGATTCACAAAAGATTTTTCGATTCACAAAAGATTTCTTTATCGATTCAATACAAAAAATTACATAATTAAAACGGGCAATTTAAATAAACACGAGTTTAAAGTTAAACGAGCCACACTCGAAATTATTTACCGTGACTTTTGTACGTTTTATTACTGTGGCTTTTGTACAAATAATTTTACGTATACACAAACAATTTGATAGGATATTGATTTATCATTCTATTTTTTAGTTGTTATAGAAATACGTTAATTAAGTTATCTGATTAGATGCGCTTTTATAGTTGAAGATCATTTTTAGAAAATTATTTATTTTCCCCACTTTAAAATACTACAAAATTTCTATTAGGTATCTTAATATCATTATGCCTGTTGCTGTAAGTAAGAAAATAGCAATTATTTTCCATTTTATGAAAATTTCGGACCCCCTAGGCCTACAAAACCAATTTTCCTCTTTTCTTTATCAAAAATTGTTGATTTTCGGAAATCTTTCGATTATAAATTTGTACCAGTCTATTGTTTATCTATAATAATAATAATAATAATAATAATAAAAAGACGTGTGTGTGTGTGTGTGTTCCAGCCATCAGCCATAACTCCAAAATGGAAGCAGTTACAAACATGAAACTTCACACACATATTGATTAGGTCCCGAGGTTGTGCACGTGGGTGTTAATAAATTAAATAATTAATTTTAAAACATTAAATGACGTCATCAAGATCATTACGAAACCTATGGTAAAATTATTGAATACCCGGTTAGGTTCATTGAATGCCAGGTTAGGTCATCTGTACGCCCTTGACGATTGGTTAGGTTAAGTCGTGATATTTTCGTTGGCTTTAACGAAAATATCATGACTTAACCTAACCAATCGTCAAGGGTGTACAATTAACCTAATCGGGCATTCAATTAACGTACCCGGGCATTCAATTAATCTAATCGGGCATTCAGTTGACCTAACCGGCCATTTAATTAACCTAATCGGGCATCATTACTATTATAATTTAGCAAAAATGTGTCTGCCTGTCTGTCCGCAGAAAAAACTTTTGCGTTTCTGAACCGATTTCGACCAAACTTCGTATGGTGGATGGGGGTGATGAGTAATGAACGAAAATATATGTGTGACCAGCCCCCCCCTCCACCACCACCACCACCAATTACTGGGCCCGAGGGCCCCCAGCGCACCGCGATAAAACTATAGAAAAGAACGCAGCAATTAAAATCTTGAGCTTCACATTGTGTCAATATTTGTGAAGCTTACGATTTTCATGACTATAGTTTTATTCACCAAATAATTGAACCCCCAGTAATTAGGGGCCTGCGACCCCCCAATTACTGTCGGTTCAATTATTTGGTCAATAAAACTATAGAAAAGAACGCAGTCATGAAAATCTTGAGCTTCACATCCGAGTTCATCGTATCAAGATTTGTGAAGTTTTAGATTTTCATGGCTGCGTTCTTTTCTGTAGTTTTATTGACCGAATAATTGGTTCGCCAGTAATTGGAGGGCCACAGGCACCCCTAGCCCTGTTCAAAAATCAACTTTTTCTTATTTTCATAGGTTTCTGTACTTTTTCCCATGCTTTTTGAACTGAAAAGGCCGAAAATCACAACCATTTTGACCTAGGTTGTTGGGAAGCATTGCCGCATGGAGCTTTAAGTTTTCTGCCTTGAAATCGGCCAAAAGCACCAGTTCCGGGGTCCTTTGAATCATGTTTTGCACTATAACTTTTTATCTAAACAAGATAGAGCAACAAAATAGGCACCAAATTAAAGTGTTTTTAATCCTCTTTCTAACTTATACAATTATGATAGTCTTGGAACAAGAAATGGCACATTGGTACATACAAAGATTTCAGAAATATCACAAAATTCGTTTTCTCACACTCAAGGGAGACAAGGCGCCTTATTCATGACACAAATTTGAGATTAACATTTTGTCACAAGTCTAATCGATCAAGAAGTGAAAGCATTACATGATGATTAATTTCATAATGACATTTACACAGTCAGTTGTTGAGAGTTTGTTTCTTGAAGCTGTCAAAGCGGCGTCTGTTGAACTCCACAGCTTGAAGGAGATAGTCCCTTTGCTTGGCATCTGTTGTTATGACATTTGCAAAGACGCTCATCATCTTGACACCACGTTCAGCAATGTCATTCACCGCTTTCAGATTCTTAACATAGTCCAACGCTTTTCTGTAGTCCTCATTCTGTGGCCAAGACGTGACAGGTTCCAGAAGCCACTCGGACCCAATGTTCAGTGTGTCCAGCAGGAAATGTGATTCTGGGCCAATGAGATCAACCAGGGTGGTCTTAGCTGTGACTCTCTGGAATAGAGGCTTTCCTGTTCTGAAGCTGTCTGGCTTCTCAGTGGCATGTAACTGGGCAGCAATGTCGTGCTTCAATGTGTCACTCAATCTACTGCTGAACAGGGCAAATGGCACGACTTCCTGCGTCAGGTACCATTTGTGGTTTTCCATCTTATTAAGTACTGCATCAGCAAGCTCTGGGTCAGTTTTCTTGTACTTCAACATGTCCTGGATTAGACTTAGATCATTCACGGGAGCATCTGCAGCAGACATTGACATCATCCATACAGGAGTGTAGAACAGCGCAAGGAAGGTGTTGAGTCTTTCCAGCTTTGATACAGTGTCTTCGTCGTACTCAAGTTGATCTGCAAACATCAGCATTTTCATGGAGTACAGGTTTCTGGCCATCCATCTGGCCTGATGAATGGCGCCTGGTCGACTCCAGTGAATACCTCGAGGAGGCGTTCCTCCAAGAACAATGACTGTCAGTTCAGCCATTTCCCTGTAGTCGGCTCTTGGAAGCCTTTCTGCAGTTAGAATGTCTTGGAGTATTTCTTCACTGTTCTTCTTCTTTTCCTTCAGCCATTTGCTGTTGATAGCCAGCATCTTTGGGTTTTCCTTGGACAAGTCCGTCCAAACATCCTTCAGATGCTCAAACCAGGGATTATCTGGCCCCTTCACCTTCCCAAACAGCTTCTCCCAAACTGCTCCTACTAGGATTTCCAGGATGTGATGTCGACAGGCCAGATAAAACACCTTTTTGTTCAGCATTTTCTCTAGCAGTTTGGCAGCTCCTCTGTGAACTCCACTGTTACTGGATGTAGTGTCAAAAACAAGGGCAGTAACATTATCCGTAAGTTCCCATGTCTCCAGTAAATCCATTGAAGCCTCAGCCTGAGCTGTGCCAGAAGAATTGTCGATGACAGATACTCTCAATAACTTTCCTTCAGTGTATGAAGGTGGACCAGACACTAGCACAGCTAAAGTCTCTGTGGTACTTCCAGGTTCACTGCCTAAGACATCTTTGAGCAACTTTCCATCCCAGTGTAAGACAGCGTACTGTGGGGGTTTTTCACAAAACTTGGACATGTGACTCTGGCTGATATTATACCTGGACAGCATTCTGTTGCGACGTGTTGTTGAGGTTGAGATGACGAAGTTATCCAGATCAGCCCCTCCAGCTTTCAAGGTGGCAGAAACCATGGCAGTAACTTGATTGTCTGATAAACCAAGACGATCAGCTGTATTGCAGATGACATCACATTCCATGACCTTCCTTGGAAACGTCAAAGTCACACTATTCACAGTGTCTTGATGGTGAGAACATCCAGGACGAGGCTGATGGTAATCCATGTCCTCTGTGTTAGCGTCGTTGTCAGTTGAGTCACCCCAGGTAATGTCATCCACATGAACAACTGCCTCTTGTTCTGCTGCAGCTGTAAAATAGTACAACATGTTAAGACAGTAATTGTTAAGTACATGCTAAATATCGCAATGGAGTAAAACTTAAAACTTTTTGTAACGTTCAAAGTAATTAGTTTTACCTTGTTCTTGTCTATGCTGCAGTCTTTCATTCCTCGCTGCTTGCTGCAGGGATCTTGTCTCAAAAATCTTGTCATGACCAGACATATGACCTTTCCTCTCAGTCTTTTGGTCTTCGTAGAACCTGATATCCTCATCTTTCTTCTCTCTGGATAACAGTCTGTTGTTCTGTATTTCCTGGATTGCATCTGGAGCTCCTATATCGAACAGGCTGTCTAATTCCAGCACAAATGCTCCTCTTTTTCCTCCAGGGTTACTTGCTCTTCCTTTGCTTTTCACCAGAGCACGATGTTTCTCATGTAGTTTCATGAAGAGCTTCATTGCGTTGTACTTGGTCATTGTCTTGATCCTAGCCATCTGCCAGAATGGGATGATAGATTCAACTGTTTCATATGCAAGGTCTTGAACCATGGGCCTCCCTGCATTTTCCGGTAAATTCTGAAGATTAAGGAAATACTGGAACGCCTGTCTGTTGGTGGGAAGCTGGGAACCACTGATAAAAGCTGAAGGGTATCCAACCAGGAAAGTTTCAGTGAGAGATCTGGTAGATGGCCCAGTTGACACCTGCCTGTGGACAGTACGTGGAGGTTCTGAGATATCAACTGTGCGCCCACGGAGCTCCCTCAGCTCCTTGCTTAATGCCATTGTGAAGTTGTAACTTGTAGATGGTTTTCTAGATTCTGATTGAGTTTCTGTTGTTTCCTGAAAAATGATAGATAATTATTATTATTATTATTATTATTATTAATTATTATTTATTTATTATTATTATTATTATTATTATTATTATTATTTATTAATTTTATGCTCTTTCATTTGATACCTAATTTGTTGCTCTATCTTGTTTAGATCAAAAGTTAAAGTGCAAAACATAATTCAAGGGACCCCGGAATTGGTGCTTTGGCCGATTTCAAGGCAGAAAATTTAAAGCTCCATGCGGCAATGCTTCCCAACATCCTAGGTCAAAATAGTTGTGATTCTCGGCTTTTTCAGGTCAAAATGCATGGGAACATGTACAGAAACCTATGAAAATAAGAAAAAGTTGATTTTTGAACAGGCCTAAGCCACCCCAATTACTGAGGCCCTTGGTGAGAGGAATGGGAACGATATCCAGATAAAGGGCTATTGATGTTCAAAATAAAATACGCCGTAGGCCCACAATTCGGTTTGGGTCGAAAGTCTAGCAAAATCGGCGCGTAGCGCCGAACTTTTGCTAGTTTCTGAAACTATTTCACATTATCTTGAGGTTATTTTAGTATCTATCGTCCGTTTTCTAATCGAGCAGAATTTATGTTACAACCTGATAACATATTGTGTATATACACTATATGATCAAAAGTATTCGGACACCGCATGGTTTTGGGAAAAATGGTTTTATTATGGCATTTAGTAACCAGTAGGTCCACCCTTTGCTTTTATTACAGCGTCAACACGTCGAGGCATACTTTCCACCAGTTTTCGGTAAGTCTGTGCAGGAATGGCTCGCCATTCCTCTTGCAGAGCTGATGCAAGAGATGCAAGTGAAGCCGGGCGTGGTGTGCGGTTTCGTATCCGTCGCTCCAGTTCGTCCCACATGTGCTCGATTGGGTTGAGATCGGGGCTCTGAGCAGACCAGTCTAACAAATCCACCTTATTTTCACGAAACCAGTCCTGCACACGCCTTGCAGTATGGCAGGGAGCTCGATCCTGTTGAAACAAACAATGGCCATCTCCGTAGTATTGCCACAGTGTAGGAGGGGGCCGAATTGTCCAGAACGTCGAGATAAACGTCAGCGTTCATGGTAGTGGGTATAACAACCAACGGGCCGAGCCCTAGCCAGGAAAAACAACCCCATACCATGATGGACCCTCCACCGAACTTCACCGTTGGACGTACACAGTCAGGAAGAAGCCGTTCTCCGGGCTGTCGCCACACCCAAACATGCCCATCAGACTGGAAGAGTGAATACCGCGACTCGTCGCTCCAAAGAACAGTTTTCCAGTCCTCCAAGGTCCAGGAACGACGGGAGACACACCAGGCCAAACGACGCGTGGCATTAACTTTTGTAATCAGTGGCTTGTGTACAGCTGCTCTACCATAATAACCGAGTCTGTGCATCTCTCTGCGGATAGTTACAGTACTAACGGAGGTACCGGATGCTCTTCCTACCTCCTCAGCGATGGAAGCGGCAGAGGACGTGCGGGACTTCTTGACATGTCGTACCAGACTTCTTCTATCACGTTCCGTCAGTTTGCGTGGTCGTCCGGAACGTTTTTTCGCGTTAGTTGCACCGTCGTGCTTCCATCTCATGATAACATCCGCTACAGTCGACTTTGGTATATCCTGTTTGGCTGCAATGTTTCGTATAGAAACGTTACTTAAATAACATCCGATGACGAGTCCACGTTGGAACTCGGAGAGTTCACGTCCGCGCGGCATGGCTTCACAACAGTTACTGATAACTTAACAGAACACCTCAGCATTATAGTTTCGCCACGCTTTTTCCCACCATACCTTTCGGCGAAGGTGATATTTGCAGAAATGCGAATGCGGATTTTCCGGGGTGTCCGAATACTTTTGATCATATAGTGTATATGTGTATATATGTATATATATACATATATATATATATATATATATATATATATATATATATATACTAGTACAGTTCCCGCCGCTTCGCTGACGGTTAGACAGGCTAAACTACAAAAAAAGAACCCAGCCGTGAAAATTTTGAGCTTCACATTGTGTCAACATTTCTGAATCTGGTATCTCCCAAAACCTCCTCACCCCAATTCATACAACTTGGGGGCTAACACCCTCCCCCATTACCCCCACCCCTCCCCATTACCCCACCCATCCCCGATTACCCCCACCCCCACCCTTCCCCCATTGCTAAACTACAGAAAAGAACACAGTCACGAAAATCTTGAGCTTCACATTGCCGCCCGTAATACAATTTCTGAATTTTTTTTACAATTTCTGAATTTTTTTCTCACAATTTCTGAAAGTGTGACGGACAGACGGACAGACAGACGGAGAGCTCTCTTATTATAGTATAATAATATATATATATATATATATATATATATATATATATAGTATTATATATTATATATACTGTAGTTATATGCATATATATATTATATATAATATTATATTATTATATTATATGTATTTATTATTTATATTATGATCGGTCTCATCTCGAAAACTAGACGTGCTAGAGGTAAACCGAAAACAGATTTGGAATCAGCGTCCCAACAGCTATCTAGCCCACCCATAATTATATCTAATGAAAAATACTTGTTGGCCAGTGTTATTGAAGATCTGAGCAGTGTCATTATTTTGCCTTTACATGTAAAAAAGTTCGACATTGTTGTGTGTGGTTTAAAGATCATTTTAAGTTCCAGTTGGGATAGAATCCTTTGATAAATTTATGAAGTTCGTTTCAGAGGGACGTCATTTGAGCAAATCTTAGGTGCTCTCTCCGCCAATATGGCAAATAGATTACGTTTGTATTTCAACAAGAGAAAAGAGTCGAATCTGGTAGTCAAGCCGGTAAAAGTGGGTATACGAGGACAGTCAGATAACCAGTTCTGTTCGTGAAAACATAAAAACCAATTAGCCATAGTGGGTCCTAAGGGGAGGCTATAATTTACAACCAGATTAATAAACTTTTTCAAGTGTTTATAATTAAAATCAGAAACAAGATCTGAATCCCTAAACAATAAGTTGGAGTATATATCAATAGTCTCACATAATGGGACATTTGTGAAGAGATTTTACATAAAAAGTAGCATAATACAGTTATTGCTATCAATATTCAATTCTGTGATTTTATGAAAAAAATTAAACGTGTCACTTCCGGTATATTGCTTCTTAAGAGTTACGGGAGCAGAAATGGTGACAAGAACTTGGAAATGTCGTAACTGCAAGTTTTTATGGCTAATAAAATAGGTTTTAAAGGGACATTAATTTATGAACCTTGGGAGGGTCATACATCACCCCAGGACAAGAACCATACGCAAATAATTCTAAAAACAAATCTGTTAATGGTACCCCTTTCCTTCAATTTACGCAAAAAACCTTGTCTTTCACTGGAACGAACTTGGAAACGTGAAGCAGAGTTTAATTCATCTTAGAAATTAATATAATCAGTTTTGTTTAGTGAAACAATCCCATTTCCCTCGTTGGGGTTTGTTATCACAATAGAAGACTCATTTGAAAGGCTTCCAAGCGCATCAAGCTCGTCGTTATTGACATTCGGATTACATTTAAAACGCTTAAAGAATAAAATGACGAAAAAGCAAAATATTTCAATGAATACCTTTTTATGTGGATGAAAAATAGTGTTGCTTAACACCATTTTAAAATCTTTCGAAAATCAAGAAAGGTTTCTCGAACTAAACACAAATTTAATAAGCCCTTTACATAGTACCTACTTTGCAAGGTCAGAGAGACATCTACTTGAAAAATTATGGGATGGATCCTACCTCGGGATGCAAAATTTTTCAGAAATAGCTTAGGACATGACTGACATGAGTGAAGCATGCATAATAACACCAATCAGAGCAAAACTTCGAATAAAGCTGTTGTTGGAAAGAATAATGGGGACACTATTGTGCTTATGTTGTATCGTTTTTCCATTTCTTTCCATGTATTTATAACCTTCGGGACTGTTCCTCGAAATGCAGGGACAATCACGTGACTTTTAATACTGAGATACCAACCAAACGGGTTCCTAACTACCATGCCCCTTTCACAGTCAGTACCATCTTTTCCAGCTACCATTTTTTTATTTATTCTGCAAAAACATGAAATACCAATATCAACATATTAAAATAGAAGAGTTCTCAATATTATATGCATTCACATATCAACTCAGTAAAGTACATAACGCCGTTAATGATAGAAAAAACAGCACCGAAAATACGAGTGCTTCTATTAATTTGTCCAACCCCTGTATATTAGAGGATGGTTTTCTTCAAATAAATAAATAACTATATATATATATATATATATATATATATATATATATATATATATATATATATATATTATATATATATGTGAGAAATAGATGGAGGTAAAGAGAAGAGAGAGAGAGAGAGAGATAGAAGAAAATACAGCATTTTAGTTGTAATAAGGTTTCACTATAATGAAATGTAGGGAACGCAGTATTATCTTTCGATAAACACGCAGTTAACAAGAATATAAAAAATTCTGTAGTTACACGGAGCGTATAAGAACAAACTAAAAAAATACGAGTCAATTTTCATTATTCGGAAATACTTGTAGTAATAAAAAGTAACAACCAACAAATGATTGAAAACGAACAACTCATTTTCATTCTGAACCTTAATTAAGAAAACAACAAAGGAAAAACATTATGCGCGGTGTTTGTCATTTTATGTTGATTGTTTTTTACATTTTTGGAATTTTCGCCAAAGTTTGACTTCTTTTCGCGATTATTCTGACCAGTTTTTGTTGTTTTCTGAGCGCCATTTTTCGACAAAGATAAAAGACACGGACTTCATTTATCACTTTTTAAGTGCTACACTTCACCTGAAAAACTTGATAAATGCACATTATTATCATTTTTATTAGCGTAAATCTTCTTTATATGAATAACGTATAACAAAGTGTATATATATATGGAAAGAACGACGCTTGTGTAGAAGAGCGTCCACACAAGATGAGGAGGGAGAACGAGTAAATGAAAAACGAGGCACCTCCCATTTGCTCGTTCTCCCTCCTCATCTTGTGCGGACGCTCTTCTACACAAGCGTTGTTCTTTACATTAATTATACTGTTGTTTGCAGTTAATATATATATATATATATATATATATATATATATGAGGTTTATTCTTCTTGATTGTACAAATCCATAATAAAACACTATAATTTTTTTCTTTTTCTTATTTTTGTTTTAATTATTATTTTATTTATTTTAAATATTGTTTATTCTGTGATGGTTATTTCTATTCTTATTTACCTGTTTGTGCGTTTTGGTTTTCCTTTGAAACTAATGTTTATTCAAAACACGTTTGGTTTGTTACGAGAAAAGTATAAAGGCAAAATTTACATGAAGTTTACTGGCAAAAAAGTTACAGGAACGTTAATTTGTAAATTGCGTCGTAGTTACTGATAAAACGTTACGGAATTACTATGGAGGAGTTAATCGTAACGGTGATTAGAGTGTACATAGAACAAAGCAAAGTAACGATATGAAAAATAAAAATCACTAAAAACTAAAATTTTTAATTAAAATACAAAATTGGCAAAGCTTTTCCGAGATCTCGTTTCTGTTTCCAAGCTGAAGTAATATTAATTAGTCAGGAGGGCCAGACACTGGCACAGCGCTCATGACGGCTAATGGGGCCCATTAATCTAAATCCTGTATTATTATTATACTAGCATTATCGGGATTCGAACTCCCAACCAAATGTCTTCACTACATTTATAGGGAAACGGTGTTACCCTGTAAGTTACAGACGCTGGCCAGGCTGAACTAAAACTAACACGTAAAGAAAATTCTGTCAGAATTCTAGCTCACGTTATATCTCAAAACGTAAGAGACAACCAAGTAAACGAAAACTTTGGTCCATCCTAAACTTGTTTAAAATGTCTGAATAAATGGGAGCCACATTTAAAAAAAAATATTAAAACCTAAAATCTGTTTTCTAAAGATATTTCCTGGAGTTAAAATTAAAATATTGTGAATCCAAACAAATTCAGTTAGATTCCGGCACTCCAAACTACGGGAGGAAACTGTACCAACTGAGCCTCACTCACATTGACCCTTGTTTTGATTCCAAAATACACGATTGTGCACTCTCAAAACGAAGTAAGTTGTATGGCTATTATATTCAACGTTTTCATAACACTCGTTTTGATTTAATTTTGGGTCGGGTGGCACCATTTTAATTTACTTGTTGTATATCCTCATATTTTTATAGTGCTGCGTGCAAATTGAAAATAACCTTCCTTGCGTAGGAGCTATTTGGACTACCTACGTTAGTTAATTTTAACTCGCAGCTTCTGAGAATGTTTAAACATCGACATATTGTTGTCTTCCGCGCAAATGCATCTGCGTTAATGAATACGACATTTAAAGTTACAAGATTCTGCTATTTAAGATTCTCACAATTCTCGCATCCAGTTTTACAGCCTTCACAATTCTCCTCATTTTAATCTAATTGTATTATTTGAAGAATATAATAAGTTCGTATGTTTGGGAATCAATTTTTTTTACTTTTCGAAAAATCAATGTACGGAATTACGGAGGTTTTCTTTATATCCAATCTTTTACAGATATCTTCCTGAAACTTTTTTATAGCCGAAGGAAAACGTGTAAGAATGAAACTTTTTGGATACTCGTACTCTAGAAAAGTTATTTTCATATTATAAAATTCAGAATCCAAAAGCTTGAAGGCTGATAAACGAAAAACTTACGAGGTAGAAACCACTAATGACTTTTTTTTTGCTGAGACTGAATGGCAAAGAAAGTTATACAGATACGAATGCGGATGAATTTCTACTAACTCGAAATAATGATTTATCATTATGACCTTTGTCATATTCCGTACCTTGACCTGACCATTACTAAAGAGATGATGTCAAAAAACTCCATGAAAAGATTACTGATGACAGGGGACAATGGCTTCCCATATTAATGCTCCATTTTCTTAAAAAATACTTATTCATACCAGTAAATTCTTTAGCAGATAAACATAATCGAAGTAATGATAAAAACTACTTCATTAAATATCGAAGAAATAGGGTTCATAGATGAAAGATGATCAATTAAAAATGCCAAAGTTACTTCTACACAAACTTTAGTGAGCAAAGAGTTAACGTCAAAAAATACTCCAAATTTGTGATGTGCGAATTCGAAATGTTTCCAAGAAGCTGTCATAACTTAACCCCTCTGATAGCTCTGATTAATGAAACTTTTTTTCGAGATATACGAGTATAGTTTATCTCAAAGGAAAACATTCTTTGTGGGTCTTAGGTAACCCGTACATATAAGGTAACAAGAGCACCTGTGAGTCTCTGAAGAGAATTTCTATATAATACCTGGAAAATCCAAAAGCATCATTTTCAGTTTAGAAGTAAATCGCTATTGAGAGATCTTTGTTTTTAAAAGGATTTTTATTTTGTAATTCGTAGGTTTTCGGATGAAATTTAGTTTCGACTCTTGTTTATCAAATTTTGTAATATGACTTTCATGATTATTTTTAAGATTAATTAATAATAAGAAGGACAAGAACAAGAACAAGAACAATAAGAACAAAAAGAACAAAAATAATAAATTGGACGAAAACAATTAGAATACTGCTTGACAGTATTCTAAATAATAATAATAATAATAATAATAATGATGATGATGATAATGATAATAATAATAGTAATAATAATAATGGAGGAGGGGCAGAAACTGGCACAGCGACCCCATTGTACTAACTTCCGGATAAATTTGGGAGTTTTTTATGCAGGAAGGAGAGAACCAACGGCGAATGCCCGCAAAACTGCGCTCCCATAAAAGGAGAAGCAGAGAGCCGAAATCAAGACCTCCTGTACGCTTTTAAAACCAATGCCATTTTTTTTATTTTGAAAAGATTATGTAGGATGCTTGTATGTGTAGTGAGAAATAAAAGGAAAAGTGTGAGTTTGTGAGCATGATGGATTACTCACAGGGTAGATGAGACACGAAAATAGATCAGCTAAGGAGGACAGCGACAGGAAAAGCGGGAGTTCCAGCACTCTCAAACTCCTGCCAAAATGTTCTCCCCCCCCCACTGACAGAGTACTTCCCTGGTTGACTAGTGTCTACAATCTCCTCCGATAGTTAGCGCAATGGATCAACAAATTTTAACTGTTTTTCTGTATCTGACATAAAAATTTATGATTTTAGCTCATTACGATATGCTGATTTCAAAACAAAATTTTCCATCATGTCTAGCTTTTTAGTTACATATATATATATATATATATATATATATATATAATATATATTATATATATATATGTGTGTGTGTGTGTGTGTGTGTGTGTGTGTGTGTGTATGTGTGTGTGTTGTAATAAGAATAGAGGCAAACTGAAATGTATTAGAGCAGTGGTGCACAAACGTTTTTGATGTGAGGGCCAAGCGAAGAAAATAACTAAATGTATTAGCCTACTTACTTTCCATCTAAGTCATAAATTGGGTCACTTTTATATTCTAACTTTTTCATTGAATTGAAAAGACCCGTGGGGCCACTGAAAAGACCCATGGGGGACACATTTGGCCCGCGGGCCAGGGTTTGTGCATCACTGTATTAGAGTAAAGTAATCTCCTTTGGAATGTGGTCCAAGAACTTATCAAAGTGATCCAACATTACAAACAAATCATTGAAGACGTCCCAATTTAGAAACTTAGAAAAGTGTCAAAGCGTTGTTTTATTGCGGGAATTTTTTATTTTTTATTTAGTTACTTAAAAATAAAAGGCTAAATTGTTAGACTCGCTTCACATCTTAATGTCTTAATGTTCGAACATCTCTAAAGGTCGCGTCGCTTTAACATCTTAACATCCCGAATGACTTGACGTCTTGTTCGTTCGGTTTAATGGAAGTGAGATTTTTATGGCTTATACGATGGAAACAGAAGGCGGGAAAAGCCCGTAAATTATCTTGTAAATCGTGTTATAAGAATAAAACAAATATATTTATATTATCGCGCACATATCATATATTAAATAGATTTATAATGGTTTCTTTTAACCATGCAAACGCTATTCACAATTCGGTGTTTTGCGCCTTACATTTATATTTAATAATAATTATATTTAATGCTTAGTCGTATACGTAAATAATCCATTCATGGTTGAATAATTACATTATACGCATTCATATGCATTGTGCGTTATGGCAAGCATGTTGCCTTTGCTGTGAGCCAGACAGCGCAACAACAAACAGGAATAATAATAATTTCAATTTCAATTTTACTGTTTTATGCATACATGTACAGAACATAAATTAGGTGCAACAAGAAAATAATATATATATATATATATATATATTATATA
Source organism: Bathynomus jamesi (assembly GCA_023014485.1). Taxonomy (NCBI): domain Eukaryota; kingdom Metazoa; phylum Arthropoda; class Malacostraca; order Isopoda; family Cirolanidae; genus Bathynomus; species Bathynomus jamesi. Next base: position 616,833 of record JAJOZX010000560.1, read on the forward strand.
TATATATATATATAATATATATATATATATATATATATATATATTATATGGGAATGAACTCAGAATGGTCCCCTGAGTTTTTTATGATACACACAGACAGTGCATGGAACAAGGAACTCTTCTGGGAAATTAAATCCACTATAGTCCGAATAAGTAATGGTAAATGACAAATACCATAGCTTTTCTTTTTCATGATGCTAGCCCGACGTGGGCAACGGGTCACTCGCATAGAGGTCCCATAAATATAGCTTCCCTCACCAGCTATCTGCAAAGCAGACAAGATCCAGCTTTGGGACATGGATCTAGGGTTTAAAGCAGCCTAGCCCTGCTGGATCCTGTCTGCTTTGCAGATAGCTGGTGAGGGAAGCTATATTTATGGGACCTCTATGCGAGTGACCCGTTGCCCACGTCGGGCTAGCATCATGAAAAAGAAAAACTATGGTATTTGTCATTTACCATTACTTATTCGGACTATAGTGGATTTAATTATCCCAGAAGAGTTCCTTGTTCCATGCACTGTCTGTGTATATATTATATATATATATATATAATATATATATATATATATATATATACATACGTATGTTAGTGCGACAGTTATTGCATACCTAAACATACATAAAATAGTATGATAATAATAATAATAATAATAATAATAATAACAATAATTTATTGTTCTTTGCTACATATATGATATAAGGCTTACAATAGGTATACAAAGAGTAACACACACACACACACACACACACACACACACACACATATATATATATATATATATATCAACGTAAAGAACGACGCTTGTATAGGAGAATATTCCGCGCAAGATGAGGAGAGAGAACGAAACAAATGAAAAAATGAGGTAACCACCCGGGAATCGAACCCGGGATCTTCCGATTGCCGTATATAATGTTACGGCATGCGGGAGGTGCCCCCTTGGGGCATTGGTTTCTGCGCGTATGTAGGAGAATTACGGCATTTGTTCGAGTGAGGCCCGTGGTGTAATGGTTATCATATCTGACCGGCAATCGGAAGATCCCGGGTTCGATTCCCGGGTGGTTACCTCATTTTTTCATTTGTTTCGTTCTCTTCCCTTCTTGCGCGGAATATTCTCCTATACAAGCGTCGTTCTTTACGTTAATTATACTGCGTGTTTGCAGTTAAAATGTATATATATATATATATATATATATAATATATATATATATATATGTGTGGTGTGTGTGTGTGTGTGTATTATATATATATGATACTGCGACAGTTAATGCATTCCTAAGCATATGTAGCGTAATAGAATAAACAATAAAAACAATTATTAACGACAATAACAACAACAATAATAATATCAATATTACAATTTATTATTGCATTTATACATGTTGATGGTGCACATCAGTTGCTGCAGAAAACACACACACACACACACACACACACATATATGTTCATACATACATACATATACGTATAGACGCATACACATATGCAGGTACATGCATGTATACTAGTGGTGCACCGATTAATCGGTATCGGCACTTTGCATGCCGATTAATCGGCAAATGGCAATGCAAGGTATTTTCTTAATATCGGCATGGGCGATTAATCGGCATGCCAGGTGCCGATACCGATTAATCGGTGCACCACTAAATTGTATACCCATAAATACGCACCCGCAGGCATACATACATATACACATGCCCATTATACTGTACATTCAGATAAATGGGACAGCAATATTTTACATAGCAGAGAACTGCCATTAACAAGCAAATTTTATGTTTTATTGGCAGAATGGAGTTGTATGGTAAATCTTGATAGATAATGCACAATAGCGAAGTTATGTACACTACAGTAGTTTTAAAGATATATAGAGACAGAGAGAGAAAAGTACATGGAGATATCTGTTGTAAGTTACAAACACGTTTAGAAATACATGCAGTTAAGAAGTTTTTATTACTTTTTGTTTTGCTATATAGCAGTGTTTCTCAGCCGGATTTTCCCCACGACCTCCGTGTCAGGGTCTTAGGTCGGCGCGACCCCTTATCATTTTACAGGGGCAAACAAATTCACTGAGCGGTTTTTGGTGTTTTCGCACACAAATCACTACTTGTACTACAGGAGTAAACAAACTACGACCTGGGGGCCGCGACCCACTGTTTGAGAAACACTTGCTGTATAAACTGTAAATTAATTTATTATGATGGAAACAAGAGTACATAGGAACATATTTTAATTTTGTTATGGAAATAAGACAGGGGATACAGAGTTATGGCTTGTATGATTTGATAAATGTCTTTCAGTTTCCTTTGGAAGGATCTTAATGTTCTACATTCTTTTATATCTCGATCAAGTGGATTCTAGAAGTTTGGACCTGTTGAGGATAAGGATCTAGTCGCACAATCTAGAGTATAATTCGGTTTTCTGATGTACAGTACGTGTTTGATTGGCTTGTGTTAAAGCGGTGTTGTGTTTGGGAAGTTAATGTATTCGTTTGGTTGATTTCTGGAGTAGTATTTTGAACGATTACATATATATATATATATATATATATGAGGCAATGCTTAGTTTGTAGATTTCTCCTAGTTTGGGAATTTTTAACTCGTGGAACATTCGATGTATACTTTCATTATGCTTCTTAAATTTATAGATTTTCCTAATTAATCTTTTTTGCATTATTACCAGTGGTTGTAGTGAATATTGACATGTGCTTCAGTAAGCACTAATGCAGTATTATAGGTGTGGGTACACCATGGTGAAGTACATGGATCGAAGAATCTGATTTGGGAGTGCCGCACCTGCTTTCCTAGTTATGAATGAGACCTTGGCTAATTTCTTGCATAGATCTTGAGTGTGTTCTTTGAATGAGAGGTTTGAATCAATGGTAATTCCCAGAAGTTTGACTGCACTCACTGAACAGGAATTAAAATTATGAGTAGGTTTAAAGAGGGCAGCAATTTCTTTTTTATAATGACCCTATAAGCTCGGTTTTTTTTAATATTTAAGGATAGATTGTTGGCGTTAAGCCATATATAAACACTTTGGAGTTCATTGTTGGTTGTTTGGAGTAGTAACGAGTCTTTATGTGTGGTTATGATTGAAGTATTATCTTTATACTGGTAACAGGAAGTTATTTAGTAACCTGTGGAAGTCCTTTATATAAGGGAAGAACGGGAAAGGTGCCAGAATGCTCCCTTGGGGTATCCCGTGGGAGATGCAACTTGTCCGTGAGGTAAGAGAGTTCTGTGCTATAAATTGTGTCCGTTAGCGAAGTATGAGTTGAACGATCTTACCGGTAGTCCCCTGTAGCCGTTGTGTTCGAAGTTTATAGGAGTATTACTTTCTCGTATAGTTTACTGACGATTGGAAGGATGGAAATACAGTAGGTGAGTTTGAAGTGGACGTTTTATCTCCCGTTGTATAGCTAGGATATACTCTAGCCTTTTTTAGGCAGTTTGGGAAGACACCATTTAGAATGGAGAAGTTTATGAGTCTTGAAAGTCTGGACGCAATTAAGTTTGCGCACTCTTTGTAAATTCTGTCTGGAATTGTGTCTAGCACAGGATTTCAATTTTTAATTGTTTTTTGACTGTCGTTAGATTGTGTATCGTAGTCAGGGATAGAATGAGTGTGGTAACGGAGGGACCAAGGTATGTATCGAAAGACTGCACCATGGAAGGGATATTAGAAGCAAAGTTGGCTCCCACTTCGGTGAATAATCATTGAAAGTATTTAAAATATTTATTTTGTTCGTTATGAGCTCATTATTTACTAATAGCTTTTCCGGGGTAGAGAGTTTTGTTGGTTTTTTATTAATCGTTTTGTTAGTGAGGTTCCAATATTGTTTGGGATCCCCTTTGTATTCTTCAAATTTATGTTTATAGTATTTACTATTTAGCTTTATCTTTGTGTATTAATGAAGTAAGTCTATTTCTATACTGAGTGTGGACTTCCTTTGGGAGTAGACTTTCCTTCACATTTTTATATAACCTATGTTTTTGTTTAATAGATGACTTTAGACCTGGGGTCAACCAAATTTTGTTGAGTCTAACCGTAGAAATATATTTTTCAATGATGAGGAAGGGTTCATTAAAGCATGTCAAAGGGATTCCTGAAACTTTTCAAATTTGGTGTTTATATCTGTATGCGGGTTGTCAATGAAGTCGAAATCTGTTTCGCCTAATTTCGCTTTGAATTTATTAAGCTGATTATGCCTTGTTTTCCTGAATTTAATATTTGTATACATTAGGCGATTAGGGTGTTTGCCGTTGTTTTGATTGTGACGTAATTTGGGAGGTGGTCAATTATGCCTTCAAGGAGTATCCCTGTGTCATGTATGTATTGTGGGTCTGTATCTGACCATATGTGGTCGATAAGAGAAGATTTCATAAGGTGAGTATGGGGGCGTGTTGGCCTTGTTACGTAGGTCTTATATTTTTGGGTGATCATTGTGTTCCATAATGATGTGGCAATGCGGTCCGTCCCTATTTTCATTAAATTAGTTGCTCTCCCGTTAGGTGATCTGTATATGGCCAGTATGGTAATAATAATAATAATAATAATAATAATAATAACAATTTATTATTCTATTTTTACATGTTCTGAATATACATCAAGTGAAACGCGCATCATAGGCTTTATTCAGATTTACGAGGTTTATGAGTGAAAATGGTTTAGAATTGATGTTTAATTACAATATATGTCCGATAATGTTCGAATAATAAAATTAATAGTATGTACAATTAATCAAAAAGGTATCTTAAAATAATTAAATTGAATGAAACTACATTAGCCAATGGTGTCTCAGAAGTCGCGCACCATTGGCTAATGTAGCTTCATTCAATTTAATTATTTTAAGATAGCTTTTTGAGTAACTGTACATACTATTAATTTTATTATTCGAACATTATCGGACATATATTGTAATTAAACATCAATTATAAACCATTTTCACTCGTAAACCTCGTAAATCTGAATAAAGCCTATGGTGCGCGACTTCTGAAACACCCTGTATATATATATATATATATATATATATATATACACGCACCTATATGCATATATATACGTACATGCATACACCTATATACTTACATATAAATGAGAGAATTAATGTCTTCCTATTGTTGGTTTTCGTCGTCGTCGTCGGCCTAGGCAAGCTACGGCTTGGGACCGTAGCGCATCTATCCGGTATAGGTTAACCTGGATGATGTAGCCATAAGCACTGCCGCTAGTTAAGTGCCAACCAGTGATTATCTCACTAGCCGTATTGAGTCCGTTAGGCGAAACTGCGACAGTACCAAAGGTGGAAAATATAACCCTTGGATTTCTATTGTTTATTTGCAAAATGGACATGGTATTAGATTAAAATAATTATTTGAATATAAATAATTAACTGACAATTGTGATATATAATTAATTATGTTTACATACAATAAAATAATATAGTATACATAAAATTAGTATTAATGTGGTTTACAATTGAATTATAATGGGTAACTAATTTTAAATGAATTTATACTATTCCGAAATTCAAGACGGTAAAATTAACATTTATCTTGAAACTAAAATAAGAGTATTCACTACACACTCCCCCACCAGAGAGGAAGTTCAAAGAGTTCCGAACGACACAGATTTTCCCTGGACCTTTTTGGTAGCTACATGTACCTCGCTTAAGGTTGATTCCAAAAACGCAGGCTTAAGACGATCGATAGAAACCTTGTCGACCTTGGAACCGCGCTGGATGAGAAATGATTTGCGCGTACGTCGGAGAACTTCATAGGGCCCGTCATATGGACATTGGAGAGGCCGTTTTGGGAGAGGTACACGAACGAAAACGTGGGTGCAAGATTGGAGGGCTGGGGAAACAAAGATGTTCTGTTGGCTAGTCAATCGAGGGGAACAGGCTGAAGGGACTGCATGTGAGAGGAAAGTGTTTGAGCGAATTCCGTAGGATCACATGACTTATCCCCTGCAGTGAAGTAGCCACCTGGTAGCCGCAGTGTTGTTCCATAGACTAGTTCAGCCGCTGTAGTCTTCAGATCACTCTTAAATGCAGAGCGAATACCAAGCAACACGAGTGGAAGCTTATCCATCCAATGGGAGTCTTCGTGACACATAAGGGATGACTTCAGCTGGCGATGGAAGCGTTCGACGAGGCCGTTAGCTTGCGGATGATACGCACAGGTATCGCATGTACTGTACCCAACAAGCTGGTAAACTTCTTCCAAAGCGAAGACTCAAATTGGCGACCTTGGTCAGTGATGACTTTTGTCGGCAATCCAAATCTTGATACCCATCCATGAAGAAAGGCTCTTGCAACAGTGTCCGCTTGGATATCAGGAAGTGGGATGGCTTCAGGCCATCTGGAAAGCGTCGAGACAGGTGAGCAGATAACGTTGGCCTTGAATCACTGGAAGAAGGCCAACAATGTCTACATGAATTACCTCAATCGCTGGGATGGGGCGGAAATGCGTCAAAGGGGGACCTGGTGTGCCTTTGGACTTGGGCACGCTGGCAGGCAAGGCACGTTTTGGTCCAATGTTTGACATCCTTCCGCATCGAGGGCCAAACAAAGCGAGAGGTAACCAGGTGTTGCGAAGCACGGATACCAGGATGGGAGGGCTTATGAAGATCCGTGAAGACTGCTTTTCTGTGACATGGAGGGACATAAGGGCGAATAGCAGCTGTTGATACGTCGCAATAGAGGGGCACAGACAATCCTGGCATACTCATTTTCTTGAGGGAAAGTGAGTGAGTGGAGTCTTCTCTGAGCAGTTCTTGTAGTTCCGTATCCTTATCTTGATCCTGTGCAATAGCATTCCACAGTGTAGAGCTGAGGGTAACAGAAGTAATCTCTATTCTTGAAAGTGCATCCGCTGGAGTGTTCAAGACACCTTTGATGTGGCGGATATCTGTGGTAAATTGCGAGATATAATCGAGTTGCCTGATGACTCTGGGAGAGTGGTTACAGCTGTTTTTATTGAAGACAGTGACCAAAGGTTTGTGGTCGGTAAAAACACAAAACTCTCGGCCTTCAAGGAAATGTTGAAAATGCTTCACGTTTAAGTAAATAGCAAGAAGTTCACGTCCGAAAGCACTATAACGCGTTTGGGCTGGCTGCAGCTTTTTCGAGTAAACGCGATGGGTGCTTGTTGACCGTTAATGGTTTGTTCCAACACCCCACCGATCGCAACATCTGATGCATCGACCGTCAGAGTTAGGGGGGCATTACTGATAGGAAATGACAGAGACAATGCACTATTGATAGCATTTTTGGCATTGTCGAACGCCTGTAAACTATCGCTACACCATACCAATTTCGTTACCTTGCGTTTGTGTGTGATCATAGCGTGTAGAGGACAAGAACACTGGCACAGTTTTTAATGAACTTGTGGTAATAATTTACCAAACCTAGAAACCGACGTAACTCACGCTGATTATTTGGCATAGGGTAATTTTTTATCACTTCACACTTGTCCTGAAGGGGGGTAATTCCGTGCTGCGAAATCGTGTGACCAAGAAATTCCAAGGTTGGCTGTGCAAACACACTTAGATGCATTAATAGTAACACCGTATTGTTCTAAGCGTTGAAAGAGGAGTGAAAGATGTTCCTTATGTTCCTCTTCCGTTGAGCTGGCCACAAGCAAATCATCGATGTAGGCATAAACAAAGTCTAAGCCTCTGGTGACCTCATCTATAAACCTCTGAAAGGTTTGCGCAGCATTCCGTAGCCCGAACGGCATCTTCACAAATTCGAATAACCCAAATGGTGTACAAACTGCAGTCTTGGGAATATCCGAAGGCTCTACGGGAATGTGGTGGAAAGCCTTAACGAGGTCTATTTTACTGAAGATAGATTTGCCGTGGAGAAGAGAAGTAAGTCTTGGACATTTGGTACCGGATATCGGTCCGGGATGGTTGTCGAATTTAAAAACCGTAATCCCCACATGGTCTCCAGTCTCCTGACTTCTTCTGGACCAGGTGTAGGGGAGAGGACCAACTGCTTTTGGAAGGTCTTATTATCCCAAGATCTATCATAAGCTGGAATTCCGATTTGGCAGCTTTCAGTTTGTCCGGGGCAAGACGTCTGGGTTTTTGCAAACACAGGGGGACCTTTTGTTGTAATGTGATGGGTAATGGTGTGCTTAATGGTATCACCCATCTGCATCGGTTGAAGAATTCCTGGATATCGCTGGAAAAGGCACTGGTACATGGAATTAGGGGGAACGAGGGAAAGTGCAGAGTTAGAGGCGTCCGGAAGGGCAACCTGTTTGGCAAGAACAGAAAGCAGTGTGGCCTGGTCGCATAAGCGTCGCTTGTCAAGATCCACCAGGAGTTTGAAATGCTGGAGGAAGTCAGCGCCGATTATGGGATGCTGCACTTGAGCACAGATGAAAATCCACTTGAAGGATCGGTGAAGGCCCAAGTTTAGTTCACGCGACTGAGTACCGTACGTGGGTATGCGTGAACCGTTAGCAGCGTATAGAGGCGGAGATTCCGAGTGCGTATGACCAGATTTTTGAGGGAATACACTGACTGACGCTCCGGTATCGACCAAGAAATTGACACCAGAGTTCCTGTCCTTTATGAATAACAGGTTGGCATGCGAGTACTAGACGCCATTAGGACTCGCTGCTGGGGTTTTCCGACGAAAAATTGCAAGGGGAGATGCACTTCCTAGCCTTCTTTCCAAATTTCGAGTGGTAGAAGCAGATCTTCCCGGAACTCGAACGATGCCTCTTCGTAAATCTTGACCGAGAATGGCTGGCTCTTTGCCGTTGATTTTGTAGCAGAAACAAACGTGGTTGAGTTGTTGACTTAACTCTTCCACTTTCAACTCCAGTTCCGATTGTGTGTTCACGTTGTTGACCGGAGCTGTGTCAATCTCCACTACTTTGTCGGCAGTTTCTGCTAGTTTATCAACTGGAGTAGCAGGATCCATAGTGGCCAAGACACGCTGAGCTGATGGAGGAAGTTTCTGCAAGAACAACTGTCTAAAGATGTCCTTATCGAAGGTTTGTGCGCGTTCGCCTAGAGCGCACTGCATAGCCCTCAGCATTTGAGTGGGCTTACGGTCTCCAAGTTCTTCTTTTGAGATTAACTGATGTAGTTTCTCACGCTCGGAGACAGTGCTGCGGCACAGGATGGCAGACTTCAGATCGTTGTATGGGTCCTCACTCGTGGAAGTAGACACGATGACGTCACGGACTTCAGAGATGATGCTCGCTGGTAGAGAGGACAAACATGATCGTATTTTGTCCTGCTAGCGGTGATCCTTCCCAAGTTGAATTGTGATTCCACTTGGTGGAACCAAATAAATGGATCACCCGGCCAGAAGACGGGGAGCTTTACGCTCAAGTGGGAGATGGCACCAGCGTCGTCAGGCATCTTCTCCTATGCTTGCTGACGTACAAGCAAGACGACAAGTTACCAACGAAGGAGTGGAGGTTGAACGAGCGCAGGCACAGAGCGCACGGCAGGGGTGAGGGGCAGAGGGCACGAGCGACATTACAGTCTGGTCCTAGTCGCTCGGGTGAAAGGGGTGATGGGCACGAACGACGTTACAGTCTGGTCCTAGTCCGCTCGGGTGAAGGGGGTGATGGGCACGAACGACGTTACAGTCTAATCCTAGTCGTTTTAGGGTAAAAGGGGGGAATCCAACTCCGGAGTCACCAATTGTTGGTTTTCGTCGTCGTCGTCGGCCTAGGCAAGCTACGGCTTGGGACCGTAGCGCATCTATCCGGTATAGGTTAACCTGGATGATTAGCCATAAGCACTGCCGCTAGTTAAGTGCCAACCAGTGATTATCTCACTAGCCGTATTGAGTCCGTTAGGCGAAACTGCGACAGTACCAAAGGTGGAAAATATAACCCTTGGATTTCTATTGTTTATTTGCAAAATGGACATGGTATTAGATTAAAATAATTATTTGAATATAAATAATTAACTGACAATTGTGATATATAATTAATTATGTTTACATACAATAAAATAATATAGTATACATAAAATTAGTATTAATGTGGTTTACAATTGAATTATAATGGGTAACTAATTTTAAATGAATTTATACTATTCCGAAATTCAAGACGGTAAAATTAACATTTATCTTGAAACTAAAATAAGAGTATTCACTACACTATACATAGTACACTACTGCCATTTACAAGCAAATTTTATGTTTTATTGGCAGAATTGGGTTATTTGACCAACCTTATTAAATAATGCAGAGAAATGAGGTTATTTATATTAATTTTATTTTAAAGATATAGTATCAAAGAGAGATAAAGACATAGAGATTATCTGTAGTGAGTTTCAGATATAAGTTTATATATATACAGTACATATAAATACTGAGCTGAGATTACACATTCTTAATTAATGGGAAATAAGAAATTAAATATTAAATAGCTTGTTAATTGAATATCTTGACAAACTAAGATATCTTGATCTTACACACACATGTATTTTTATCTTATCATTTGTTATTCTTGTTTTGCTATAGAGGAATAAAGATTAATTTTTTATTATAGAAATAAGAGAGAGGTCCAGTGTTATGGCTTATGATTTGATGAATTTGTCTTTCAGTTTTCTTTGGACTTTTTCTGGACTATTTTATCTCCAGAACAAGGGTGTTCCAGAGGTTTGGTTCTGTGGGACATATGGATCTGGTCGCACACTCTAGAGTGTAATTTGTTTTTCTGATATACATGTTTGGCTTGGGTTAAAGCGGTGTTGAGTTTGGGAAGCTAATATTTTATTTTGGATGCTTTCTGGTGCAGTATTATAGACGATTTGATGCATAAGAAGAATTATTTAGTGACTGGTGGAAATCATTTATATAAAGGAGGAACAGAATAGATTACAGAATACTTCCGTGAGGCACTCCCTGTGAGATGAATCTTGCCTCTGACGTAAGAGATACCCGTGCTACAAGTTGTGCCCTGTTAGTCAAGTATGAGCGAAACTATCTTGAGGGTAGTCCCCTGAAACCGTAATGATCGAGTATTTTAAGAGCGTATCATGGGGTATTGTGTCAAAGGCTTTAGTTATATCAAGTGAGATAATTATTGATAATTTTCTGTCGTTCAAGTTGCTATAAAGTTCTTCTAATATAGCAGGTATTGCGTCGTTCGTCGTGTTATTTCGCAGAAAGCCAAACTATTGTTTGTATAATATTATTTTGTGTTTTAAAATAAATTTTATTATTTGAATATACAGTAACCGTACACAGCAACACTAGTACGCACAAATGAACAGTTAGAAAAATAGGAAAAAATAGTTAAACACTACAAACTCATTTCATTATGAGGTCACTTTCATAATTACATGTACTAGATGCAATGATTTTATTTTTTATGTTGATTGACTGGCTCAGTTTCCTGTTGGTTAAACTGGGAATAGCTGTAGAGCTGTATCGCCGAGTGTGAACATACAGGAATGCAAATCAGGTCGGTGGGAGTTTGAGTGACAGTCTGTAATCTCGTTCTGTTTATAATTTTAATTAGCTGCGTTTTTTTAAAAGCACTTTTCTCAGCATTTAGGTATTGTTTTTTTAATTTTCTGCAATCGAATTCCTTCAGTAATGTAAAACTAAAGCTGCTTATTTTACATGAATTATATTTCGGATACAAACACGAAAAATAATTCCGAATTCTGAATTTAAGTCGCAGAAAGGGATTTTATTATAAGTTTAAAATATGTATTTCTTTCAAACTAAGATGGAGTGCATATATATATATATATATATATATATATATATATATATATATATATATATATATATATACACCAGGTGTCCCCAAAAATGTTCCTATTTCTAAAAAAATGTTCTAAGCTGAAACAAAAATGGGAATCGGGAAACTAGACACAAAGACAAACGCCAAAGGTACGTAAAACATAGGAGTTTATTTACTTTAATTAAACATGTTCAATGCAATCGCCACTTTTTCTAACAATATTCAACCTTACACAAATGTTTGACATAATTTTCGGAAATAGCTCAGCTGGGATGTTGTTGATTACCTCAAAGACTTTGGTCTTTAGCTCTTCGAGTGTCTTAGGCTTAATAGAATAGATCCTGTCATTTATGTACCGCAACAAAAAAAAAGTCGGGGATGTGAAGTCAGGTGAGTATGAGGCCATTCCACTGGATCATGAAGGAGATTAGTCGGCCGGAAAAATGCCTGCTCAAAAAGTTGCGAATTTCACAAGCAGTGCGTAAAGGTGCTCCATCCTGCTGAAGATTAAATACTTAGCTTTCCTTAAAGACTGTAGCGTAGTAAGGCCTTCTATGGCCTTACTACGCTATAATCTACTGATAGTGGTATCGTCTTCTCATAATTTCATAGAAATTAGGAAAAGTTATTGTTTTAATTGTAAAATGGTGAAAGAACGGTTTTAATATACGACACACTATTTATTAGTTATTAAGAAATGAAAGATTAGAAATGTGAAGGTATATTCATATTGGTAAATGCGGAATAAAAACTACAAGCTGGTATCTTTCTGAAGAAGAAACCCCAAAAATAAATATAAATCCAAAATCCATCATAAAATAGCAAGCAAATAAAAATAGGGACATTCCTTTAGGACACTATATATTATATATATATATACATATATATATATATATATATTATATATATATATATATATATATATATATATTTGATTTTACCCAAGAAGCTGTAGCAAGAGATATAAGACAAATGAAACCACATTCAACTGCAGGTCCGGACAATTGGAACGCATTATTGATTAAAAACTGTAAAAATGAAATAGCTACACCTTTATACTGGATATGGAGAAAATCCCTAGACACTAGGGAAATACCGAGCATCTTGAAAAGAGCAAACATTGTCCCTATATATAAATGGCGGAGGACAGATCTCAAGCAAAGAACTATAGACCCGTGTCATTGACGTCCCACCTCACCAAAGTATTTGAAAAAATAGTTAGAGAGAAAATTTATGATTTCTTGGAGACAATGGAAAGGTTCAACGAAAATCAGCATGGATTCTGATCAGGTAGATCATGCTTATCACAACTAATTAAACACTACAACAATATCCTAGATGCACTGGAAGGCAATGATAACTACGATGTCATATACACAGATTTTGCTAAAGCTTTCGACAAATGTGATCACGGTATAATAGCACATAAAATGAAATATATAGGAAGAACGGGCAAAGTGGGAAAATGGATCTACAATCCTCAGAGAACGTCTACAGGTCATCAAAATTGAAGGTATATTATCATCAGAATCGGACGTACGCAGCTCAGTACCACAAGGGACAGTACTGGCCCCACTTCTGTTCATTATCATGCTAACAGACATAGACAGCGGAGTAAACAGCAACAGTATAGTAACATCCTTTGCAGACGATACAAAGATCAGCAGAAAAATCAGCGATGTAAATGAAGTGGAGGCCTTGCAGAGGGACACGAACAAAATATACAAATGGTCAGAAGACAACAACATGACATTTAACACCGAGAAATTTCAGCTCTTAAGATATGGTAGAAAAGAGGAACTTAAACAGACTGCATATTATGCTCCAGATAGACAGGAAATTCAAAGAAGCACGAAAACGATCGATCTGTCGATAATAATGACCGATGATGCGAAATTCGAAACACAAAATCAAATAGCGATAAATAAAGCAAAAAGAGTGGCGGGACAGGAACTAAGAACGTTCAAAAGAAGGGATAGGACAGTAATTATTCCCCTGCTTAAAACACTGATTATATTAAAACTTGAATACTGAATACTGCTCAGTTTTGACGTCCCTATATAAAAAGGAAGAAACTAATAAACTAGAAGAAACGCAGAGACATTTCACAGCCAAGACTGATGGCTGCAAAGAACTCAACTACTGGGAAAGACTATGTAAACTAAATCTGTACTCTCTGGAAAGAAGAGAGAGATACACCATAATCTGCATATGGAAAATGATCGAAAAACCGGTACCAAACTTAAAACTAAACCCAATTACCATTCAAACAACACTGGAAAACAGGAAAGGCAGAATGTCTAGTGTTCCCAAATTAAAGGTCCGACAAGGGGCCTCCTCAACACTGAAGGAAAATAGTTTGGTTGTCAGGGGCCCAAGACTTTTTAACCAGCTTCCAAAGGACCTCAGAAACGTTGCAGGGGTCAAAGTTGAAGTCTTCAAGAGAAGAATAGAGCCTGGCTCAGGACGGTACCAGATGAGCCAGGTGTACGTGGCTATGTACGGTGGAGAGCGCAAGAAAGCAACTCGCTCCTCCACCAAGCCAGACCTAGAGGCGGGGCCACCAGCTTGACCTTCGTGTGAAGAGAGACCAACGCACGGAACAGCAACGAGGTTAACGAGGTGTGTGTATATATATATATATTTTAGTGGTAGACCGGATATCCGCATCCGCATCATTTTTAACATCCGCATCCGCACTTCTGACTGCGGATGTTATGCGGATATTACCTCTAATAAATTATGCAATTTACAATTAAATTAGCTTATAAAGTAGCTTACAAGGCCCAGTCATGCACATTTCATGTAAAGTATTAATTATAATTAATGAACAAACAAATATATAAACCTCAAAATATAAATACCTGGTAACACAAAAAATTGAATGAAACTTGTTTCATTCAATTTTCTGTGGCTGAAACTCTTGAGAAAGTTATTATTTTTATCATAATGAAAATATTAATATTAATTTTAATTCTTATGCATTACCTGCCATAATAGTAATAGCACGAAATTTGAAAAATTATGTTATATATTCATAATTCTATATTCTATTGATAGATCCGCATCCGCATCCGCGGATATTGAAATTAAAGAGCCGCATCCCCAACCGCGGATGTTGAAAAATTGACATGCGGTCCACCACTAATATATATATATATATATATATGATGCAAACTCACAAGGAAAAAGAAAAATGATTCCATGATTGCATCATTCATTCATTTCACGTGTTTAATTGTGAAATTCATCCCATATATATATATATATATAATATATATATATATATATATATATATATATATATACTGTATATACAGGGTGTTTGAAAACTTTCTGCACAAATTGTAATGGGGGATAGGCAACACCAAGACAAACCCTTTTCGTCTATAAGTGTATGTCCGCTGACGTCACCATTCGGCGCGAGAGGGCGCCGCTGCAATTGGCTAAAAGGTGAAGTGGGCTAGACTCGCGCTTGCCGCGGGAATTCTTAAATCGGACGTAGTACGCGTAACATGTTTATTTAAAGAAGGCATGTTTATTTAAAGAAGGTGCTGAAAGTTGCGACCGGTAGCATCAATGCATGCCCGACAGCGTCGAAGCATTGACCGACGTACACGTCGAAAGATTCCCGGCATTTCGGGAACAGTTCCAGCGGCGACAGCGATTCTTGCTACGAGGTCTTCTTCTGAGTAAATGGGAGTCTCGTACACGAGGTTCTTCATGTGTCCCCACAGGAAGAAATCGAGGCATGTTAAATCGGGCGATCTCGGTGGCCAGGCTACGGGCCCACCCCGGCCTATCCATCGGTCCCCAAAAGTGGCGTTCAGATAATCCCGCACATCTTGCTGGAGTGTGCTGGGGCCCCGTCGTGTTGAAACCACATTCGTCTACGAATAGCCACGGGAACATCTTCCAGCAGTTCCGGCAAAGTTTCTTCAAGAAATATCCGATAAACCCGCCCAAACATTGACGGCGAACCGTTCTTGATGAGCATGCACTCGTGCAGCATGTGGATTTGCGTGCGCCCACACGTGAGAATTGTGCATGTTAAACACACCCTCACGTGTGAAACAGGCCTCATCTGAGAACAGCACATAAGCCGGAAAATTAGGCTGAACCGCTGTCTGCTGCAGAAACCAGCGTGCGAATTCCACACGAAGAGGGTAATCCCGAGGTTGTAATGCCTGGACTCTCTGACGATGAAACGGATGTAACTGCTGCTCGTGCAACACTCTCCAGACCAGGTCGTGGTTCACACCGAGGATACGTGCAACACCTCGCGTGCTTGCGCTTGGATTGTCCTCAAATCGCCGTAGGATTTCTTCTTCCATGTCAGGAGTGCTCACGTTTCTCTCCCGACCAGTGTCATGCATGTTTGCATGGAATGTTCCAGTTTCTCGCAGTCGCCGATGCAAATGCGCAAACGTTTGGTGGTTTGGCACACGTCTGTTTGGGAAGCGCTGTCGGTACAACCTCACAGCAGCTCTTCCGTTTCCATTGGCATCCCCATACACCATATGCATGTCAGCCATCTCAGCAGTCGTGAAGCGCTCCATGTTACGCGTACTACGTCCTATTTAAGAATGCCCGCGGCAAGCGCGAGTCTAGCCCACTTCACCTTTTAGCCAATTGCAGCGGCGCCCTCTCGCGCCGAATGGTGACGTCAGCGGACATACACTTATAGACGAAAAGGGTTTGTCTTGGTGTTGCCTATCCCCCATTACAATTTGTACAGAAAGTTTTCAAACACCCTGTATACATATATCTGATGCAAACCATAAAGAAAAAATATTTCAAAGCCTTTCGTGTATTCAGCAGTACACCCCGTCATTCCCTGACGAGGTGTACTGCTGAATACATGAAAGATCCTGGAATCATTTTTTTCTTTTTCCCTGTGGGTTTGCATCATTCATTTATTGCACGTGTTTAATTGTGAAATTCATCCCATATATATATATATATATATATATATGATACACACAGACCGTGCATGGAACAAGGAACTCTACTGGAAAAATTAAATCCACTATAGTCCGAATAAGTAATGGTAAATGACAAACACTATAGTTTTTTCTTTTTCATGATGTTAGCCCGTCGTGGGCAACGGGTCACTCGCAAAGAGGTCCCAAAAATATAGCTTCCTTCACCAGCTATCTGCAAAGCAGATAGGATCCAGCTTTGGAACAGGATCTAGGAAAGCAGCCTAGTCCCGCTACATTTTGCTTATAGTGAGGTTCTAAATGTAGCGGGGCTAGGCTGTTTTCCTAGATCCTGTCACAAAGCTGGATCCTATCTGCTTTGCAGATAGCTGGTGAAGGAAGCTATATTTTTGGGACCTCTTTGCGAGTGACCCGTTGCCTACGTCGGGCTAACATCATGAAAAATAAAAAACTATAGTGTTTGTCATTTACCATTACTTATTCGGACTATAGTGGATTTAATTTTCCCAGAAGAGTTCCTTGTTCCATACACGGTCTGTGTGTATCATAAAAAACCTCAGGAAACCATTCTGAGTTCATTTCCATATATATATATATATATATATATATATATATATATATATATATATATGATGAATAAAACCACGAAGGAAAGGAAACACAGAATGGTGCTCAAGTCATTAGACGAAAGCGCTTGAGCACCATTCTGTGTTTCCTTTCCTTCGTGGTTTTATTCATCATAAATATTTTTCACATGTTACTTTTCGTGAAATAATTTTCCTAACCAACCTAACATACCTTTACCTAACCTAACCTAGCCTTCACGAAGTCATTAATGGCTTAATCGAATTAAGCGAAATGCCTGAAATTTTTAGACATTACGTGAAATGATTGGTTTCACAGATTGTAACATATACATCAGTAGAATAATGAACGGACACTACTATAGGTTTTGAGTACTGGGAAAAATAGTGGAACCTGAAGAAGTTCCCCTTCATAATCTTACAGAGTGCTTGTAATGGTATAGTGTAATTTCATCAAAGTTTTACGGTCCTTATTTTTTCCCAAGATCTGGAAACAGTGGAAACACTCACTGCGATATTACATGGACACCCGCACACGACAAACACTTAATTTTGGATTAAAGTGAGGCCTCGCAAACACTTGGTTTCAGCATGAAGCTGTCACGTCCTACACCTTAAATGAATGTCTGAAATGGCTTACGGAAGAGTTTCCTGATCGTTTCATCAGTCACGGAAATGTATTTCCGTGGTCATCCCGCCTCCTCCCCTGGATCACTAGACTTGTCACTTTTAGACTGCTTTCTGCGCGCTTGTTAAAGAAGTCATTTGCTCTAATCAGAGAAATTCATCACGCCAAACTGTTGAGAACGAGACACTGCAAACATTTATGCAAAATTTTGAAAAGTATTCGTTAATATAAAGAAAGAAAGGTTGTGCATTTTAAAAGCTTCTTGAAAGGGACACGAAAACTTAGATGATTCTTTAATGAAATGAAGTTTTATATTTGTATTCATCTTCAATTATAAATATGTTAAAATTTATAAATTCTATTCTCTCTCTCTCTCTCTCTCTCTCTCTCTCTATTATATGGAGATGAAACTATGTTCAGCGTTTTAAGACGAAAAATTTGCGCAAGTAATTTGTGTAAATGGAAATGACGGGGAATTTGGGAAGAGTTTTGTGTCCGAGGAAAGCTTTAATAGCGGTCGTATGAAGGAATGGTTTCCACGCATCGAAGGCAATGAAAGGAAAAAACAGAAATATGTTTCCATGACTGTAGTTACTGTATATAATACCTTTTCATACAAAGGATATACATATATGAGGTAAAGATTCTTCCTTCAGGAATCGAAGGCTTGAAAGGAACAGCAGGATTGTTGTTTGTGCAATTTTATTTTCTCAGATGGTGTCAGACGCTTTCAAAAGTTTCTACTCCCATTTTCTACATATCATCAATATATAGAATTAAGTAAACCTGAAAATGTCAAACTCATTTTACAACTGTAACTGACTTAATAAAACAACTAAAGTCAATTTCCATAAATTACAGTTTACAATTTAACTAACGTGTTATATTACTTTTGGGTAACCAAGGAGGCCAGTAACACTGAAATTGGAGTTACTTTGATCTTTATCTTTTCGATTCTACTTCATGGGAGTTGATTTTAGTTTGTGAACGTTTAATTAAGTGATATGTAGTTTGGAAAATAAGTTCGCCATTTTTTATGGGAACTTAATCTTACGTTGGTATTTTTAACTTCTGAAGATGCGTGGAGGTAAAAATTTTTGAAATGTTTGGCGTCATCTGGGAATAAAAGTTTCTGTTTCTAATTCACACACAGAGAGACACAGACATACATACACACACACATACTTATATATATACTCTGTGTGTGGAGTGGTGTGGTGGAGTGGTTAGCGTCGCTGACTACGAGTCCATCGAAACCCGGTGACGGTAGGCGACGCACAGCAAAACCCAGCTGTTCATCCTTCTACAGTGAAATCTACACAATAAAGAAATTAGTTGGTAGATAAATGAGTACCCTGGGTAGACTAGCGGTTAAGACGCTGGGCTGCTGGTGGGTCGTGGTTCGAATTCCATGTTAAACTATAGGTCTAAGGTGAAGTGACAAGCGTGACCTTCGTCAGAATGAACAAATGAACAATTCAGGCGGAAGCTAAACCAAGGTGTTTGTGTATGTGTATATACAGGGTGAATCAAAAGTCTGGAAACCTAGGACTTATGCTTTTCAATGCAAATATATATGTATATTTACATTGAAAAAGCATATTTCCTATGTTTTCAGACTTTTGACTCACCCTGTATATTATATATACATTTTAACTGCAAACAACACACAGTATAATTAACATAAAGAACGACGCTTGTATAGAAGAACGTTCCGCACAAGATGAGGAGAAAGAACGAACAAATGAAAAATGAGGTAACCACCCGGGAATCGAACCCGGGATCTTCCGGCATATCTGACCGGCAATCGGAAGATCCCGGGTTCGATTCCCGGGTGGTTACCTAATTTTTCATTTGTTCGTTCTTTCTCCTCATCTTGTGCGGAGCGTTCTTCTATACAAGCGTCGTTCTTTACGTTAATTATACTGTGTGTTGTTTGCAGTTAAAATGTATATATGTGCGACATGCGGGAGGTGCCCCCTCAGGGCATTGGTTTCTGCTCGTATGTAGGAGAATTACGACTTCTGATTAATCGAGACCCATGGTGTAGTGGTTAGCATATCTGACCGGCAATCGGAAGATCCCGTGTTCGATTCCCGGGTGGTTACCTCATTTTTCATTTGTTCGTTCTTTCTCCTCATCTTGTGCGGAACGTTCTTCTATACAAGCGTCGTTCTTTACGTTATATATATATATAACAAAAGGCATAATAGTTTCAGTTGTGCGACGTGTTGGGATATATTTGTTTATATCTATCACAAAAGTTCGGGTTTATAGATGTTTTTACGACATGTCCGATAAAATTGCTAATAAAAACAGCATTGATTCAGAGCATTTCAATAATCCCAAAATTACCCCCATATCTTCGGTACAGATGTTCAGTCATGATTTATGAGTCCACATTGGAACATTATTTGACGTATCCTTCAATTTTTTACATACAAAAATAATTGACGAAAACTTTTTAATTTCAGTGACGCGTTTGATATCAGGAGGTCCTGTTCAGTTCAGCCAAGACGTCTACCACACCGAAGTAACTGAGAACAGTCCACCAAGAGCCATTTTACAGCTGTCTGTCAGCGTGTCCTCCAAAAGTAGGTGAAAAACTTACCAGTACCCGGCAGAGAATTCCATGAGATGCCCGGTTACAAGTTATAAAGTTAACTCATTAACGACATAATTTTTTGAAGGTTTAAGTTATGAATGCGTGTATTTAAAACGTTACCAATTTGTACCGGTCGTCCTGAAAGGGTTAAGTTGATAAAAATAGTTATCAGCAGGAGAGCCGTAAACTGGCACAACACTCAGACCAAACTAACGTGTCCCATTGAGCTAATTCTTGGATTATTATTACCAGCACCATCGGGAGTCGAACCCCCGAACTAACTGTCTTTACTTCGCTTATAGGGAAACGGTGTTACCCACTGAACTACAACAACCACTGGTAAAGATTAAAGTATTATATATAGTTTCCTCCTGACCTGACGATCAATTTTAAGTATCCATTAAAGAATATAATTCATTCTGCGAAAAAGTTAGTTAGACGGACGCGATGCAAAGTAAAATCCCTCATTCATATTGTTCGCTATAATGGGATTCGACCTCGTGACCTTGCATGAATGGTTACGTATTTGACTTTCCAAAGTGCCAACTGAGTTGTACTTGGATTAAAAATTTAATTTAAATGGGTATTCAAAAATTTATATCTATCTATCTATCTATATATATATATATATATATATATATATATATATATATATATATATATATATGTGTGTGTATATATATATATCTCTTTTTTATTGTTCTTTCTGGAAAGGTAATCCTGTACATTTCAAGGTGAAAAAAGGTGACCCAGGAAGCTTTTTCCGAATCGAAAATGAAACTGGAAAATTGATCCTTCTTCGACCACTCGATTTCGAAAAATCAACAAAAGTAAGTAATCCACAAAGGGAGAGAGAGAGAGAGAGAGAGAGAGAGAGAGAGAGAGAGAGAGAGAGAGTGGGTGTGTTGACTTTCGTATTTTAATGTCATAACATATTAAAATTTAGTCCAGTAAAAGAAAACCGAATATTATATTTCGTAACACAAATGTGAACCAATAACATTATTTATTTTTGCATCTTTGTATTCAGTGATCATTTGATTGTTTTTACCATAATTGTTGTTATTGGATATATCGCTTGAAAACGTTTTAAAACTTTCCAAACAAATCCTCTAAGATTTAACTCCAACAAAAGAATTATTTGTACATTTGTTGCGTTTGTTCGTCTCTTAACGTCTTCTCGTTCTGAGGAATCACAAATGAAGACAAAAAAACTGTAAACACATTTGTCTACAACAAAAATACGGATTGCATCTGAAAACAATAAAATCGCAAATATAAAAATCCAGATGTCATTTATGAAAAAAGTATATATATATATATATATATATATATATATATAAAACAGACATTTGGTTAAAAAATGCAGAAATAAAAAAATTTGTGAACGCCATAAAATATGTAAAACTTGCGTCCCTTCAGCAACTTTATATAAAACTGTAAATTTTACAGTATTTTAAATAAAATTTAAACTTCTGCGCAGTTAATTAAAGATACCTTCTTCACGTATAATCTTTAATTGGGAAAATAATTTTTAGGATCGTTACAGTCCAGGATGTACACAAAGTCCTTTCCAGATTATAAACTTTAATTACATAAAATCTAAAGAAGACATAGTAATGCTTTGTTTTACATGTTGTGGCATAACGCATCAAGTTTATTACGTTTCTCATTAAATCTCAACGTGTGCGCCGTTAGTTACAAGTAGCACATTCAAGCGAAATTCGAGTTCACGCCATACACATAATCCTTTACATATCCCCGCAGGAAGAAGTCCAGGGGCTTCTTTAGAAAGCCTGTTGGACAATGGCAATCGTTTCGTCTGAAACATCGGGACCCACTCGTATGCTTATCTACCACACTGCCTCTTTCCGGAAACTCGTGGTACCAGTTCCTAATGTTATGATTGGAAGGAGCGTTCTTGCCATAATGACGGACTTGCCATAATGAAGGACTTTGTCATTTTGCTTTCTGCAAAGTTGCCATTTTGTTTCGGTCAGTCACCAATGGCTCCAAATCAGGCACAACAAGATCTGTAAATAAGATAAAATAACTTAATGTGTTACGGAAAACAAAGCATTAATGCGTCTTCCTTGGATTTCATGTAATTAAAGTTTATAATCGGGAAAGGACTTTGTGCACACCCTATACCAGGGGTGGCGAACCTTTTCACAGTCGCGTGCTAAAAAAACATGTAAACCAAAAAAAAAATTCGCGTGCCCACCAAAGTTTATATATATTACACCAAATTATAAACATTAAATCTATTATTTTATACTCATTATTACAACGTTATTGCATTTTGCTTAGGCGTGCCAGACAAATTTTATTGCGTGCCCAAATGGGCACCCGTACCATACGTTCGTCACCACTGCGGCCTCTACAGTACATGCAAATTAAATTACGTAAGTTCTTATACACTGTAATTATAACTTGGAAATTATATATATATACATAGGACCTATAATAATCATATATTATTCAGAATTTGAGGTGACCGTCATAATTATTTTCAGAAATAAAGTTAGTTGCGTGCTGTACATTAAATATTCGTCATTATCATCTGATGAAATGGTTTTGTGAAGAAGTTTCAAGGTTAAATTTTTTGTCCTTTCCAAGAAATTTATGGACTTTAATATAGGTAATATATATATATATATATATATATATATATATATATATATATATATATATATAGTATACATATAATAGAGCCAAGTGATATATGAGGTAGGAACCTTAGTCGAATAAGGAACAAGAAGACTAGTCCATATGCAAACATTTAATGTGCAGAGCTTTCAACATTTCTAATGTCATCTTCAGTCCTAAAAATGAGATATATATATACACAATTAAAAACAACTATAAATTTTAAACAATTTCAATATTGACGAATATCACAGTCACTATTTAAATTGTTTTAAGTTTATAGTTGGTTTTGATTGTATATACAGTATATCTCATTTTTAACATTGAAGATGACATTAGAAATGCCGAAAACTCTGCAAATTAAATGTTTGTATATGGACTAGTCTTCCTGTTCCTATATATATATATATATATAATATATATATATATATATATATATATATATATATATATATATATATATATATATATATATATATATATATATTATATATATATAATATATACCAGGTGAACCAAAAGTAGGTGGACAGTAGGTTGAATAGGTTTGTGTTATATTATATTATAACTATGGTGTTTGTTTATATTATATTATACGAATCTGAAATCTATTGGGTTGAAAGCTTATCGTCCACGCTAATTCATGGCTTATTGGAGGATGACCCAGACAGGCGGCTGCAATTTAGTGAGATCATGCTGAACGAAATGAAGGAAATCCAATAATTTTAGATAACATTGTGTGGACCAATGAGGCTTCTTTCAAATTATCAGGTCATGTTAACCGACATAATTGTGTTTACTGGTATAGTGAGAACATGCATTTAACATTAGAGCGCAACTAAACCAGCCTGGTGTCACTGTTTGGGGTGGTATTTCAAGTTCTGGTGTTTTAGGACCAATTTTTGTTGATGGAACAGTCACAGGTGATAAGTATCTCGAAATTCTAATGAATGAAGTTGTTCCACACTTACAACAACAGCCTAATTCACATGACCTCTATTTCCAACAAGATGGGGCCCTCCACATTATTCAAGAGCAGTCCGTGAGTATCTTGATGAAACATTTCCCGAGAAATGGATCGGCCGAAGAGGTCAAATTGAATGGCCTGCACGTTCACCTGACTTTACCCCAATGGATTTTTTCTTTGGGGAGTACTCAAGGACAAAGTTTATAGTCGAAAACCACGAAGTGTTGGTGATTTGAAAAATTACATCAGAGATGCATTTCAAGAAATTAATGCACAAAGAAACTTGTGCAAAAATGTTTGTCGAAGTGTGAAAGGTAGACTTCAAAGCTGTGTAAATTGTGATGGACAGCAATTTGAGCACCTGCGTCGATAAAATTTTCAGTGCTTTTGTATTGTATTGGTATAAGTTAATTTTTTTTTTATTTTGTATTATAGTATACAAAAAAATTAAATATAATTGTATATGTATTCTCAAAATAAACGTTATCATTTACTGTCCACCTACTTTTGGTTCACCCGGTAATATATATATATATATATATATATATATATATAACTTGATTGAAGGGTTTGTTCTTAGGGAAACGTAGCTTAGCGAGGAATAAGAGGAGGACGAAGAGATGGTACATGTTTATTTACAGACGTTTCAGAAATTTTCATTTTCCATCATCAGTGCTAACATTATAAAAGCAGATAAAAAATTAATAAATATAATGAACGGAAACTTATACAATATATTTAGAGAAACGTGTTATATTAATGGTGTTTAGGTAATTAAAATTAAAAATAAAATAATATGAAATAGAGAAAAGTGATCAGTAGTCAAATATAAAGTAAAAAGGGAATAAAATTGAGAGGAGTCTTACCAGGTTGTTATTGTCCGGGTAAGGGGACTAATTAAGCAAAGGGTTGGGAATGAATGGTTGTTCGAAGGGGTCCATATTAGAAGAGTTGGGGCCAGACGAAGCGATGGTAAATTTCTTCTCAGTGGTAGGATATGGCAGTTTATTTGGCTATGTTTAAATTAAAGGCAGAACTGTAGTCGTTGAGAGTTGGTTTAATACTGAGGATGTGTAGGAACTCCAGAATGCGGAGGTCGGTTAGATGGTTGGTTGTGTTGATAATTTTGAAATTGGAGGGAAGCAGTGGGTGGTTGTGAAGGTGGCACTGATCTCTTATTGCTGATTTAGAAGGTTTATTTAAGGGTTGCGATGTTCTGGTAGAAATACCGCGATGCTCGTCCACTCTGGTTTGATACTGGCGAATGGTGCTGCCAATATAGTTCGCTTTGCAGCGAACACAGTTGAAAACGTACATGATGGACGAAGTAAGGGGCTGAGGTGTTTTTTCTTTGTGGTTGAAGTATGATTTGATGCTATTATTGTTGATGAAAATGAATTAGAAATTAATTTGGGGATAAAGAGGGGTGAGTAGGAGGCGGAGTTCTGAAAGTATTTTGTCGCTGATATGGTCGTAATAGGGAAATGAAAAGTAATGTAAGTCTTTTTTAACGGTGGGAACTTTAAGGGGGGGGGGCGATAAATATTATTAAGAAAATTTCTGGTTAAAAATTGTAAAAGATGCTTTGGAAGGAGTTGTTGATGCCGAAATTATGAATGAATTCTATTTTGTCTCATCAACTTTTGGAAATTGTTTTAAACTATGAAAAAGTTTTTCGAATGATAAACAGTGTTTAAAATAGTTTATCTTAAAATTTCCAATAGTTGATGAGACAAAACTTCCATTCTTAAAGTCTTCAATTACCCACATCGCAAATAAACACTTTTATAATTTTAAACCTGACAAAGTTTTTCCCCCCCTAATCAATAGAAAAGACGTCTCCTACCTTAAAGAACTATCTAAAGGCGACTCCATCATTATCTCACGCCCTGACAAAGGTGAAGGCACCGTCCTTCTTAATTAATCGGATTACATTAATAAAGTTACGGTAACAACGTTCTCAACGATTCCACCAAATTCAGAAAGATTAATGACAATCCCTTAACACTCTCTAAAACTTGAAGACAAAATCAACCGTTTCCTCAGAAAACTATACGATCAGAATAAAATTTCGGAAAGCATTTACAACCGGCTCATCCCGGCTCATCCCCAGGTACTCTTTACGGCCTCCCCAAAATACACAAACCCAACCTACCCATTAGACCCATCCTTTCGGCCTACACCACCCACAATTACAAACTAGCAAAATTCCTAATTCCTACCTTAAAACCATTAACCCAAAACGAATATTCCGTCACCAATTCCTATGAATTCGCTAAAGAAATACCAACCATAAATAATTCGAATAAACTCCATATGCATAGTTTCGACATAGTATCCCTTTACACCAACGTTCCAATTAAAGAAGCCATCGACATCTGTATTAACAACCTATTTGCCAACAATCCGAACACTCCTTAATTTAACAAAACAAGAATTCACGAAACTGCTAACGCTTGCCGCTTCAGACACTTATTTCTTTTTTAATCAAGAACTCTACCAACAAACCGACTCACTAGCTATGGGATCCCCCTTAAGTGCCATTTTAGCCAACATCTTTCTCAGTCACCATGAAAATAACTGGCTACTCCATTGCTCCACCCACTATAAACCACACCTATATAAAAGATATGTTAACGACACCTTTCTCCTTTTTCACAATGCCAACCACGCCCCCCTTTTTCTTAACTATCTTAATTCCCAACACAAAAACTTTAAGTTCACCAAAGAAGGCGAATCCAATAACACCCTACCCTTCCTAGATATAACAATAACAAAACAAAACAACAAATTCAGCACCTCCATATATCGAAAACTCACATACACAGGCCTAGGTACTAATTACCTAAGCCACACCCCTTCGCCATATAAAATAAACAGCATCAAAATTTTAATCCACCGCGCCTATCATCTTTGCTCTTCGTACTTATCCCTCCACAACGAAATAGAATTCATTCATAATTTCGGCATCAACAACTCCTTCCAAAGCATCTTTTACAATTTTTAACCAGAAATTTTCTTAATAATATTTATCAACCCCCCTTAAAGTTCCCACCATTAAAAAAGACTTACAATACTTTTTCATTTCCCTATTACGACCATATCAGCCACAAAATACTTTCAGAACTCCGCCTCCTACTCACCCCTCTTTACCTCCAAATTAACTTCCAATTCATTTTCACCAACAATAATAGCATCAAATCATACTTCAACCACAAAGAAAAAACACCTCAGCCTCTTGCTTCGTCCATCATCTACGTTTTCAACTGTGTTCGCTGCAAAGCGAACTATATTGGCAGCACCATTCGCCAGTATCAAACCAGAGTGGACGAGCATCGCGGTATTTCTACCAGAACATCGCAACCCTTAAATAAACCTTCTAAATCAGCAATGAGAGATCAGTGCCACCTTCACAACCACCCACTGCTTCCCTCCAATTTCAAAATTATCAACACAACCAACCATCTAACCGACCTCCGCATTCTGGAGTCCCTACACATCCTCAGTATTAAACCAACTCTCAACGACTACAGTTCTGCCTTTAATTTAAACATAGCCACATAAACTGCCATATCCTACCACTGAGAAGAAATTCGCCATCGCTCCGTCTGGCCCCAACTCTTCTAATATGGACCCCTTCCAACAACCATTCATTCCCAACCCTTTGCTCAATTAGTCCTCTTACCCCGACAATAACAACCTGGTAAGACTCCAGTCAATTTTATTCGCTTTTTACTTTATATTTGACTACTGATCACTTTTCTCTATTTCATATTATTTTATTTTTAATTTTAATTACCTAAACACCATTAATATCACACGTCTATTTAAATGTATTGTATAAGTTTCCGTTCATTATATTTATTAATTTTTTATCTGTTTTTATAATGTTAGCACTGATGATGGAAAATGAAAATTTCCGAAACGTCTGTAAATAATATATATATATATATATATATATATATATTATATATATATATATATATATATATATACAGGGCGTCCCAAAAAAATGTATGCACACTTTAAATAATTATAAAGGCAGTGTTTATTAAAATACATTTCATTTTCAAAATGTAATAGAATCTACAGACATTATTTAATTGTTTTGTCAACGCCTGTTTTCAAACTGACGTCCGTTCTGGTCCAGGCACTGCTGATAACGCGAAGCAATGGAATCGCAAACATCACGAAACATTTCGTTTGGTATTTGTGTGCATTCTCGTTCAATGGCTGCTCTCAATTCAGCGACTGTTGCAGGTTTTATAGCGTAGACTTTGTCTTTTAATATCCCCATAAAAAGAAGTCTAGTGGTGTGAGGTCTGGTGAACGCGGAGGGTATTCTACGAAACCCCTTCGTCCAATCCACATCCACATCGTGCCAAGTACCACTCGCAATACTCCACTCTTCGGTCCGGATCATCTTCATTAATAGCATGGACTAATCTTGGAATGTAACTTTTCCATTGACAGCGCTTCAAAATGCGTTGGACAGACGATTCTGAAATTCCTACCTCACGACTCGCTTGCCCCACAGATTTTCTTGGACTTTGGTGATACGTTTCCAGTACTCTTTCTTGCTTTGTGGGGCTTGTCGATGTCCGTGGTCTTCCGGAACGCTTCTTGTGGACATTCTGAACAGTTCCATCGGCTTCAAACTTATCTCTAATTCGAGTGATGGTAAGTCGCGTTGGTGGATCTGTTTGAAACTTCCTCCTAAACTGTCTTTGCACTTCAACTGCGTTTTCACACTTCCAGTAGCATTTTAGAATGAATTTCCTTTGTTCAAAGCTTAGTCTGACTGCCATTATTAATTCTAATGGGTTTAACTTGGAAAGAAAGAAACATCAATTGAGCTATCAGCTGTTAAAGTGTGTATACATTTTTTCGGGACGCCCTGTATATATATATATATATATATAGAGAGAGAGAGAGAGAGAGAGAGAGAGAGAGAGAGGAGGAGGAAGACCGGAGGTCTCATTAATTTTTTCATTACAGCATAGCAGACGTTTTGAAAATTTTCTTTCCACCATGTTCAGTATCGCTCAGTACCCACAAGCTTATACAGAAAATGAGACATTGCGAACAGTGAAGCTATACAAAGGACCTTTACGTCTAAAATAGAAGAAACGGAAGGTGAAGACTACTGGTCTCGACTACAGTTCATGAAACTCTACTCTCTCGAAAGTCACGAGCGGAACACAATAATATACATATGGAAAATACTTGAGGGCTTTGTCCCTAACCTTAGAAATGAAACACAAACAAACTGGAATGAAGAGTCAGATTTTGTACAGTCCCAGCTGCTGTGCAACAGGGGCCATGAAAACGAAGATGGAAAATACCCTCAGAATACGAGGCCCAATGCTTTCCAATGCCTTACCAAAAGAAGTAAGGAATCTCCAGCACACCGACCTAAATAACTTCAAGAACCAGCTGGACAGATTCCTGTGCAAAGTCCCTGACCAGCCATG
Organism: Bathynomus jamesi; assembly: GCA_023014485.1. NCBI lineage: Eukaryota > Metazoa > Arthropoda > Malacostraca > Isopoda > Cirolanidae > Bathynomus > Bathynomus jamesi. Next base: position 646,418 of record JAJOZX010000560.1, read on the forward strand.
CGTGGCTGGCTACGAAGGCAGGAGGAGATTAGGCAGCAATTCCCTCCTTCACCAAATCCCGCAAATGAGGCGGGATGCTCCAGAGGGGTTGAAACAAACAACCATCAATACCTTAAAGCTTAAGATATTGAGGTTGAAAGAGTTGTATAGCAAACCTAAGCTTTTTCGATTCTGTTCCTCATCTGCTCAACTTCTCTATAACCAATAAAATGCGTCAATCGAATGTCGTACCAACATAACCTAACTGGTCTTAACCTAACCCAACCTAATCCAACTTAACTAATCCTATCGCGTAACCTAACCTAACCTGGAAAATTATTTTCAGCGACGTTCGTTCGCTGAGCTCGTCTATTTTGCGAAATTTGTTGTGAAGAGTGTGTCACGCTTCTTTCAACATTCCTCTTTTAATTAATGTATATTGATAATGGAACGAGAATTTCCGATGGGTCTATACGTCTGTCACTTGGTATGCTGACTAATGAGCTGCAGGTTCTCTTTAATAAATCTCTCAATTATATATATATATATATATATATATATATATATATATATAAGCAAACAACCACAGGGAAAAGGAAACACAAAGTCCGAGCGCTTTCGTGATATATTCACATTATAATGTGAATATATCACGAAAGCGCTCGGACTTTGTGTTTCCTTTCCCTGTGGTTGTTTGCTTATTAATAAGATCACGTGTTATTTTGTGATTTTAGTGCATATATATATATATATATATATATATATATATATATGATGAATTTCACAATTTGCATTATATATATATATATATATATATATATATATATATATATATATATATATATATATATATATATACAGGGTGTCCGAGAAGTCTGGACTCATAGGGAAAATAGACATTATATTTTTAAAGTGAAACGAACACATTTCTAATGTCAGTTTTACATATTTCAGGAAAGAAAATCCCCTGATGGCTCAGTATACCAATCAAGAGAAGGTGGAACTGGTATTACTACATGCTTCCGGAAAAAGCCAGAGGGAGGCATGTCAGTTATTTCACGACCATGCCTCTCTCTGGCTTTTTTCGGAAACATGTAGCAATACCAGTTCCACCTTCTCTCGATTGGTATACTGAGCCATCAGGGGATTTTCTTTCCTGAAATATGTAAAACTGACATAAGAAATGTTTGTTTCACTTTAAAAATATAATGTCTATTTTCCCTATGAGTCCAGACTTCTGGGACACCCTGTATATATATATACATATACATATATATATATATATATATATATATATATATATATATATATATATATATATATATATATACACTCTATATCAGTCTTTCCTTATGAACAGACGTATTTTATTGAGTGTCCAGTGTTACCAATTGAATAAGTAGTTTTCGTTGAAGTGTCTTTAAAAAAATAGTGTTTGGTGGATTCTTAACTAAATTAATTCGTGTTACTAATCATTCATTAACGAATATATTCCATTTATTGAATTTATTCATTACTATATTATTTGATTAAACGAAAGTTAGTGCACGTGGCTTGCCTTGTTTGTTTTTCGAATCTATTAGAAAACGAGGTTTCATAAGGTTGAATTTCCCTTGTTTGCCTTGTTTGTTTTTCGGATCTATTGGAAAACGAGGTTTCATAAGGTTGAATTTTACTTGTTTGTTTTTCAAATCTATTAGAAAACGAGGTTTCATAAGGTTCATTTTCCCTTGCTACGGGGATCAAGTAGGGTGTGGTCACCCACCGTGGGAAAAAGGAAAAAAAGGAAAGAGAAAAAGTCGGTCGAATAACGGACACATAAGTTTTATTAATACTTTTTCTTTTACAGATCTTTCGTCGGTAGCTTAATTAAGTATATATTCATTTAGTATAAATTTGTGTTACAAGAACCTGTTTCTGCGTTTCAAGAACATTTTTGCGGGCTTGCGCAGGTGACGGCATAATAAGCACGTAGTAGACCTACGTTGTAATTTATTAATTTCCAAAGGCCCTTTTTTTTTTTTAGTTAATTAATAGCATGGCACCCCCGTCAAGTACTGGCAGTCGCTGTGAGGGGAAATTTGCCGCTTACGCGTTTACAATGGCTGACAATATTGAACAGTTAGTTTGCAGGTGGTGCTCAAGCATGGAAGTGCGGAGAAACGAGTTAGAACGTGAGAGGGAGGCGAGAGTGAGGTTTGAAGAAAGGGTGATGCTCCTGACGGCAAAATTAGAATCCCTTGAGACTCCAGTTATGACCCCTCCTGCCTCAGTTTCTACTAAAAATATAAATAGTACTAATAGCCCTCTCTCTTCCCCTGGTTCCCAGCACTACGTTCAAGTGCGTAATGGAGCCCCATTGAGAAAACCTAAGACTTGTCTACCAGTAATAACAAACAATAAGTTTTCTGTTTTAGGTTTCGAAGATGCTGATGAACCGGAAATACGACTCGTTGGCGATTCCATTGTTCGAGGGCAGCTCAAGGAATTTTGTGGGAGAAACCCTCGTCGTAGGCGCCGTTACTGCTACCCTGGTGCAAAGGTGGAAGATATAACTAATAGTGTTGACCATTTTATAGACGGAACCTCTGAGGACACAACGTATGTTATTCATGTCGGTACTAATAATGTTTTAAATTCTAGATCGGAAGAGCTGCTGGCTAGGTACAGGGACTTACTAGAGCGACTAAAGGAAAAACCTAATAAGATTGTTTTAACAGGTATACTTCCTCGAATTATCCAACGTAGCGATTTCTACAGCAAGGCGACCTATATCAACAATAACCTAAAGTCTCTTTGGCAACAGGAAGGAATGCATTTTGCGAATTTTTGAAGCAGTTTATACGGCAGGAGGGACTTGTTCATTGGAGATGGACTTCATCTTAATGACGTTGGAGCTGCGCGTTTAGGAAGACTGTTTCATAATACTGTCTCTTCTTTTCAGGCTGCCGTAACTCGAACGGTCCCAGCGTAATTTCCTCAAATTTCCCCTGCCCTCGCGAAGGTGTCGCAATTACAAAGAACTTGAAGGTTCTATCCTTAAATGCTCGTAGCCTACGAAATAAAATAAACGAATTTTTTTCTTTAATTGCTTGTAAAGACTATGATTTAATTGCGATAAATGAATCGTGGCTTAGCACTGAAACACGTGACTTTGTAGGGGAGTATCAAATTAGAGGTTATAGACTTTTTGTTAAAAACAGAATACAGAGGGTGATCAAATTATTAGAGCCACTACATAAAAAATAGTTTTTCTTGTATAAGTTTACTTCTAATGCTAATAATAGTAAAATTTGGCTAATTTAAACACTTATTTTATTTCAGAATATATTTATATCTCTCTGCAGTCATATTAAACACATTTAGTACTTAGTGGGTCCTCCTTTGGCCTTAATTAAGGCAGCAACCCGTCTAGGCATACTCTCAATACAGGCTTTGCAGCTGGCCTGTATCTCAGGATCACGGTTCCAAACGGCAATTATTCGTTCTACTGTATTAACTGTATTCGAGTTGTTATTTCCTCGCCTTTCAGTCTACGCTTTACTCTTTCCCATAGGTTTTCGATAGGGTTCATATCCGGAGAATTTCCTGGCCAATCCACGAGAGGAATATTCTTTGCAGCCAGAAAACTTTTAACTGACTTTGCAGTGTAGCATGGGGCCGAATCTTGCATAAAATGGAATGGCTCACCATTTGAAAACCAGTCGGCGATCTGTGGAATAAGTCTTGTCTCCAAAACCTTTCGGTATTGGTCCTGCCTCATAGTACCCTCAACAATGTAAATTCGTCCAGTACCTTTACCGCTTATTACTGCCCATATCATGACAGATGTTGGATGCTTAACCGTACTTACGACACAGTCTGAATGATATTCCTCACCAATACGTCGCCTAACGTACTGTGATTTATCAGACATGACTTGGAATGTGGATTCGTCACTGAAACACACCTGCAAATGAAAAGAGAAAGAAATGATTGCAACCAAAATGAAATGTGCCTTGTCATACAAATATCAAAATAATACATTTTACTCAAAATAAGCATACAAGATCACTAAAATATTGTGACTTACCGATTTCCAGTCATCTACAGTGAACTTTGAGTAGTATTTAGCCCACTTTAAGCGTTTTTTGATCATTGTTGGAGTCAATTTTGGCGTTTTCCTTGGCCGGCAACTACTTAATCCAAATTCCCTGGCACGCCTTCTTAAAGTCATTGTCGAAATGTTGATGTTTTCCGGAGCGGTCGTTGGTGACTGCTCGCTACGCTGATTTCTACCTCAACATCAGGGCCGGATTAACCATTAAGCAAAATAAGCCCGTGCTTAGGGCATCAAGGGAAGGGGGGCACCACAGAAATTTTCCATTGTCGGATTTACCATGGATTTATTATACTATTATAATCGCGGCTTATAGCCTATAAGCTGTTGAAAACTGAATTATATATATTCATATATAGTATTTATTTTTTTTCATTGTTTGAATTTGTAGTGAACAACAACCCTTTTGAGAGAATAAATATATTTCGTTGTAATCACACACTTTACGCTTTGCGTTATTATTTTGTTTATATCAAATCTTTGAGCGCCATATTAAAAATACATATAGATTAAATATTTTCGTGTGCTATAGTAAATGTAAAAACAAGATTCAGTCATGCTGAACTTTATAAAATAATTGTAGAAGACAATATTGAGTGTGCCTTCCCAAATGTAGAAATTGCCTTTCGTATATTTTTAACATTAATGGTCACAAATTGCTCAGCTGAGCGTTCATTTTCTCAGTTGAAGTATATTAAAAATACCAACAGAACAACTATGCAACAAGGCAGGCTGGATGCCTTATCTCTACTAAGTATAGAAGCAGATGTGTTACGTAAGATTAGTTTTGAGGATCTGATCAAAGACTTTGCAATTAAAAAAAGTAGGAGAAAACTTTTCAAATATAAATGAAGTGGAAGTATACAAAAATAAACATTATTTTCCATCTTACTGTAAGTTTTGTTTCATTTCAAAAAATAAAATTTTATTTTATGGTTTATTTTTGTTTATATTTTGAATTACATATATATGGGGCACCAAAATCTTTTAAGTGCTTAGGGCCTCTAAAGGTCTTAATCCGGCCCTGCTCAACATATCGTCGATTGAATCTCGCTCTGGCAAAGGTGGTAAAGTTGGAGGAAAATTTTCTTTTCCCGCTCGCTCTGGCAAAGGTAGTAAAGTTGGAGGAAAATTTTCTTTTCCCGGAGAATCATTTCTCGCCCGCTTCTGCCTGCCCAGAATCACTACCCGCAAGGGAATAAGAGTTCATCTCGCCCAGGCAGACTAACACGAGCAGCATTGAATTCGCTTGGACCCCGCAGACAAGACAACGCTTCGTTTTTCTTCGCCGAAGTGCACGCTTCAGTAGTATTGGCGCCTAAAAGTATAAACCCAGGACATCGCAGAAATAAGACTACTTCTATTTGAGCGTTCGCCCAAGTGCACGCTTCAGTAGTATTGGCTCCTAAAAGTATAAACCCAGGACATCGCAGAAATAAGACTACTTCTATTTGAGCGCATTCTACAGTAGTATGTGTCTTCACTAGAGACCAGGGCTTGCTGGGGCCAAGCCGGAGGGCCAGGTTGGGGGGTTTCACCAGAACCCGTCTATCGATGCGTGCATCAACGAAGGAGGTCTGAGGCTTAGCCCGCTGCGGACCAGATCAGGGTTCCCTCGAACTGCATCCAGAATTGCACTCGAACTTTGGCATGACATCACCCTCGGAGGAAATGCATGTCAGGGCTAGAGGTTTCCCAAGACCACGGTGCGACACTAATCATCCCGTCTCCGTGTATGGAAACTGTAATCCTGATAACCAAGCCTGAGGGGAGGCGGCGCTCATAAGTCCGCCATGAGTCATCACCCTCAGGAGATGCGGCCAGAGCCCATATCATACACCACCATTCTCACCCCCCCCCCCCTGCCCGATGGCCGACCCCTGGCGACCCTATCTCGCGACACATTTTACAAGATGGCGACCGCAACGCCCCAAAAACAAATACGACTAAAAATCAAAGCAACATCTAAGAAAGCTACGAGAAGCTACGTCATCTCGGAAGTTTTCACGAGGGCACACGTGCCCTTCATTCGAATTTACGGTGAGCACCCTACGTTCACCGCAGTATGCAGGGAGGAAGACGCGTCGAAGCTTCTGGCGCCTGAAACTAAAGAGTCGCTTCATACCGCGGGCATACAAATCCAGGTGCCCCCTAATATCAGAGCCAAGAGTTCTGTCTTTATGAGAAAACTCGACCGCCACATCGGATGCCGGTCTAAGGAAGAAATAAAAGAGGAACTAGAAAAGGAGAACCCGTGGGCCAAAGTTGAAGAAGTCACAAAAATCAAAGACTTCACCCACGTCGTTAAAGTTGAATTCAAGACCCCCGAGATTGCGCGCAAAGCAGCGGAATCAGGACTGTTACTATTCCACATGTTCGTGACCCCTTCTCAGATCACCGTGGACGAATTTATTACTGTCCTGACTTGTTTCAATTGCTATAAATTCGAGGACCACCCTTCGAAGGACTGTCCCACCAAACACATCACGGTCTGCTCCGAGTGCGCAGTAGTGGGACATAAGTGGACCGAATGTAAGGCCACACAAAAGAAATGCATCAACTGCCACGGCCCGCACCGTACACTGGCAATGGCATGCCCGAAGAAGAAGGAGGCCATCCGACTGAGGAAGGAAAAAACTCAGGAGGACTCGGCCGTAAAGAGCTGCAACCGTACAGAGCTGCAGTCAAACAGTCCATCGAGGAGGCTCGCTCCCACCTCAGTCCCACAGAAATCGTACTTGAAAATTCAAACAGCCTGACCCTATTGACGTGCGTCATACACGCTCATCTCCTCAATATGGGAACCCCAGGCACATACTCGAAGCACCTAAATGACATGCTCAGGAGAAACGGCATGCCGGAAGTCAACGCCCCCGACGATGTCCCCTCGGCATCTATCTTCGCGGCACGACTTCCAGAAAGGACAACTGCCGCTTCCGACGAATCAGACAGTGAATCAGAACCTGAGCCCGAACCCGTACCCAAACCCGTCTCTGCCCCAGTATCAGACAACGAAGCGGAATCTTACACGGATGCCCCACGACCCCGCCTCACTCGTGCGGGAATACGGGAGGTACCGAAAGTGAAGCCCCTAACCGGGCAAACCTCTTGCCCCAAATCTCCTGAGAAGCCGAACACTGAATCCTCTAAGCCATTACCGAAGAAGGTTGCTCATACCCAACTCAAGGCCTCAGATCTGGGGCTGAGGATCGTCGCGAAGGCCATCAACCCCTTCCCTAAACCCATGGTGCTATCCCAACTGGTGGAAGGGCTGAGAGAGGGATCTTATAAGTACACCTTCGAAGAGAATGTGGACACCACTTATGACATCCCATTCTTGATCGAACGACAAGAAATCGCTGTCATCAGTGAGGACCTCGACGTTCTCCCGGACCGGGTATTCAAAAAAATTCGTTCAGGAAATGCGACGCGCTCCCCCACAGGCACTGAACCAAAAGGCAAAACACAATCAACATGCACGCGCAACAATCTAACCTAACGATTCTTCAGCAAAATGTACTGCATTGGCAAACGCACAAGACGTCTCTGGCCAATACCTACAGACCAATCGACCCAGACATCATCCTCATTAACTCACACAGCCTAAAGGCACCCCAGCAAATAAAACTGTTCAATTACAACATCATACAATCGAACAGATCGCAAGAACTGCATGACGGTGTTGCAATTGCCGTCAAACGTGGTCTTCGCTTCGAAGAGATCACAAGCTTCGAAGACGAAACACTGGCAGTGAGGTTAAAACTGGGCCACGAAGACCTCGTCATTGGGACGACATACTGCCCCCCGAGGAGGGGCACCATCTCATCAGCAGATATTATCAAACTTCTGAACTACAACTGCCCAGTTTACATCATCGGAGACCTGAATGCCAGACATGTGGACTTCGACGATAACTACAGTAACCATTACGGGAAACAACTGGCGGAAATAAACAGAAGGGGGAAAATGAAGTGGCTAGGGCCACATTTTCCAACTTTTTACGGCAGGAACGCCGGAACGATGCCCGACAAAATTATTGCCAATAATCTGGCATACCTCAACACTCATCACTATCCGGGCCCAGCCACACCCAGCGACCACGTCCCTATCATCATGAAGATTGCCTGCGCTCCTTTACAAGTCCCAATCCGTCCCCGCCCCTCCATCCGCAAGACGAACTGGGAGGAGTACCAGGCTGACCTCGCCCAACACGAGCCCTCAGAACTGAATGGTGGGGGGATAGCAGCAATTGAAGCTGCCACGGCAGACCTTCTGAAGGCGCTGAAGACTGCCAAGGAAAAGCACGTACCCACCATCACCCACCGCATTCTGCCACACCCCTCCCCCTCCGAAGAAATCGTCGCCGCCACACGCCAATTAAACGTCGTCAGGAACCAGATGGACAGCGGCATAAATTACCTGCATAACAAACTGCAATACAACATCCTCAGAGCCCGACTACGAGGCTTGTGGATTGAAAAAGAACACGACATGTGGAACGCGCTCGTCGTCAGGATAGACGTAGAAAGAGACCCTAAAACCTTCTGGTCACAGATAAGGAAACTAAAAGGAACACCCAAAGCTGAAAAATTCAAGATACTCCGGAATGAAAACGGAAGACCTCTCATCTCGGACCAAGAAATAGCGGAAAGCTTTCGAAATCGTCTCAGAAGAACGTTCAACATAAGCGATGAAGAAAATGACCTGTTCGACGAAGACAATGAAGCAAGGGTCACACAGTGGCTGGAAGACAACCACGAAAGGATCCTACCAACGGATAGGGCAGAACCCCTAAATGCCAACTTCAGAATTACGGTGAAAGAGGTCACTGACACGATCAGCCTCTTTAAAGAAAAGGCACCAGGCCCCTCCGGAATCACGAAAACCCTGATCCAAAAGTCGCCCCCGAACATACACGAAGAGATAGCAAACATATTTAGCGCCAGTCTCTCCATCGGATACTTCCCAAAAGCATTAAAAACCGCAAAAATCATCATGATCCCTAAAGGAGGGAAATCCACAGAGTTCATCGAGAACTATAGACCCATCAGCCTGTTAGAGGTACTCGGCAAAACCCTGGAAAAAATACTCCTTCGAAACTGAATTTCCACCTCACGGTCAATGGTGCACTTTCAGACGCCCAGCATGGATTCAGGAAAAAGAGAGGCACAGCCACAGCCCTCGCCATTCTGCACGAAGCGGTGGCAAACAAACTAGCGTTCAGCAGAAGAGTCTCGATAGTACTGAGAGATGTGAAGGCCGCCTTCGACAAAGTGTGGCACCAAGGATTACAATACCGCATCCTCGAACAGAACATGGACGCAAACTTAGGGAAAATCCTTTGCAGCTTCCTCAAAGATCGAAAAGCTTACGTCCAACACAAGACCCACACTGGCAAGCTCTTCGACATCCAGGCGGGAGTGCCACAGGGAGCGATACTTTCGCCCACTCTGTACAACCTGTACATCGCCCAATTGCCTCCGCCCCACCACACACCCGAGAAGTCATCTACGCGGACGACATCACGCAAATAGTAACATCAAACCTCGGCAAAGAGCAACACGCCAACAGGCTGAAGAGACAAATTGAAAGAATCAATGAATTCGAGGAACGTTGGAAAATTCAGACGAACCAACAGAAATTCACAGTTATTAACATTGGCCACAGGAACGTTCACGCACTAGAAATAAACAACCGAGTCCAACCTTACAAGCAACAAGGCACAGCTCTCGGCCTGACCATCAACAGCTTTGGCTATAAAAACCATACCACAGCAAGGTCAAACAAAGCGAGAAGTGAGCTCAGTAAACTCTACCGTTTCAGGGGACTCTCGGTAAAAAATAAGAAGATGCTGTACACGGCGCTGGTACGGTCTATCCTCGAATACCCGGCAATTCCACTGCACACAACGAGCGACACAAATCTGATGTTGCTACAAAAAATACAGAACGCTGGAACAAGATTCATCCTGGGAAAACGACTCAGCGACAGGATATCATCCCAGGCACTGCACCAACAAGCAAACTTACCAGCCCTCAATGTCCTCCTGCACAGTAGGGCGGAGAAAACTTGGAGGAAGGTACAAAACACCTCTCCACAGACCTATGAAGAACTCGATATTGGACCTCAGCGCGGGAGAGAGTACTTCTATTTCAAGAGAAGTCTACCCCGCAGCAGACACCCCCCACCAACGGCACTTTTTGTACCGTATAGAAGATAAAAAAAAAAAATAAAAATAAAAAAATAAAAATAATAAATAAATAATAAATAAAAAAAAAAAAATAAAAAAAATAAATAATAAATAAAAAAAATAAAAATAAAATAAATAAATAAATAAAAAAAAGAGGTAGAAAACCCAAACTAAGCTAACAAGTCAAGCACCCTACAAAAGCTTGAACGCGCAAGGAAGGTGATTCACTTATCACCAGACCTTAAATCCCCCATAAAAAAAAAAAAAAAAAAAAAAAAACCTGCGCATCCTTAGTGAGCCCGAGGACCTATCAACTCTTCATCTATATTTCCCATTTCCCCACTTTCTGTTATCACTCCTACTACTCTAATTTCACCTCTTATAACGTCAACAACAACAACAACGATGTTTTCCTTCTCCAGCTCCAATTGAAGTTTGTTAGTAGTGCTTCTATTATTTACTAGTTTCTTTTCAATGCATCTGTCGGCTCTAGGTGTAGTTATCCTTTTCCGACCACATTTACCCTTTCTTTTTGGAGTCAGCTCTGGATTATCCCCTTCAACTTTAATTTTTGATGCGATCCTGTCAACACTCGCACGTGACACATTCAGTTCTCGGGCTATTTTTCTGTGAGAATAATCAGTTGCAGTCAGCAGCGAGAGCATTCTACCTTTCTTCTTTGGCGATAGATCACATTTCTTACCCATGTTGGGTAGCCTACAGTACATAAAAGTTATTTCTGTAAAGAAACACTAATTTAATAAAAAGAATCACAATACGTTGCTGAGAAACAATATCATATTGGTGTATGAGTGCATATTCCACGTACAATGGTTTAAATATAATAACTTATCATTAACTTAACATACACTTAACGCACCTGACCACTTGACACAACCTTCCACGTTCACAGCTGAAACACTACTGAACCCACTTTTCACATACTCCCCTCCCCCTACTCCCCAAATTAACCCCTATCCCCAGTTTCTGTTATTCAGGTAGAGAACACTACACGTGTTAACAATTTGGAATACTGTCTGCATACTTAAAAGGTTATTATTTAAACTAAAAACACCATATTATAATGAAAATGTGTTTTTCAAGGGGTGGCTCTAATAATTTGATGACCCTCTGTAGGTATTGTAGGCGAGGAGGCGGTGTTATGTTGTATATCAAAGATAATATTCGAACGTTATAGAAGTAGAGCACATAATTCCAGAACCGATAGATTCGACTATAGCAGAACTTAAATTGAACGATTTCAAACTTGTTGTTGCGGTTATATATAGGCCCCCTAATCAAACAGCTGATACGGACGAAGCGGTATATCGTGAACTAAAGAGAATAATAGGTAGTGAGCAGGCTTTAGTTATGGGTGACTTTAATTGCGCCAACGTGAATTACGATACAATGCAGGGAGACGCTCTTATTGAAGAAGTTTGGGAACCTACGAGGTTGAACCGTATTTTAGATTTAGTAATAACTACGGATGATAGGCTAATCACAGATCTTCAAGTAATAGAACTGTTAAGCAATAGTGATCACAATATGGTAGAATTTGTCCTCTCAGTAAATCACTCGAAACCAGCTAACTCGACTAAAATTCCTAACTTCCAGCACGCAGATTTTGGTAAATTTCGAAATGAATTGTCACACGTCAATTGGGAGAACGTAATGGGGATCTCTAACGCAAAACTAATGCAGGAATCGTTTGAAACAGCATTTAGGACTATAAATAAGGAATGTGTACCGTATAAAATTAAGCGTGCGAAAGTAAACAACAAGCCCTTGTGGTTTGCTTTTAGAGTAGGAGACATTATAAAGAGTAGAGATAGGGCTTATAGGCTACATAAGTGGGATAAAGACAATTTGTGGTTACGAAACACGTACGGGGTGTCAGGAAATGATTGCCCCCCCTGTAGAGCAAAAACTAGAAGAGATAGATAAAAACCGGCGAGACCACTTGAAAGAGCGTTAAAATCTGAATAAAAACCATTATATTCTATTCCTGTGATTTTAATTCTTACCATTTTTTTCCTCACAGAAACCATGGCATCATCCATTTTGAACGATTCAGAGAAAAAGCGAGTTCTTGACCGCATTCGAGCTGTCACATTTCGTGAAGCAAAGGAAGCTGGTGCAACTTTCATAACTCGACACTGGGTGGCTGAGAGATTAAAAAGATCAGAAGACTTTGTCAAAAGGAATTGGAATAAGAATCCTGAAGATTGTGAAACAGAATTTCGAGGAGGAAGACCGGAGAAATTATCTCAAGAATCGAAAGACATTGTGCTTGCTGCATCACGGCGCCGAAAGAAGAGCTGCTCTGAGGTAGCGAAAGAGATACTTATCCGTCGTGGTAAGATAGTCAATCGGCAACTTGTGCATCAATTTCGAGTTCGCCAAGGCTTGAGTGCTTGGCATGAAATAGCTAAGCCACGGAAGAGTGATCTTAATATTGAAGATCGGCTATGGTTTTGTGATTATCTTGAAGAATGGACGGAAGACGATTTCCTTCACTTGGTTGTCAGCGATGAATTCTTCGTTTATGTCTCCAGAAAACCAAATTTTCAGAATGATCGGGTTTGGGCAACAACTCCTGATGAAGTCCCAGACGACCAGAAGTATCGAGAAATAGTAAAAAATCCAGCATGTGTGGGTGTTTTCATTATGTTCTCTATTCGGAAGCTCATCTGGGTTATAAAACCAAGAGGAACCAGTTGGGATGGGCCTTATTTTCGAAATGTAATTTTAGCCCAACATGTAATTCCGTTTTTGAAAGACCCCCGAGTGTGTTTTGGATGTTGAACAGGCAACCTTTCTTCACGACAAAGCCCCCTGTATGAAAGCACTTGCGACTCAACAACTGCTTAAGGACAATAACATTGATTTTTTCGGAAATAATGAATGGCCTGGCAATTCTCCCGATCTTAATGTCTGTGAACATGTCGGATCCATCATGAAGGATCGGGTGGAGTCCTTAATGCTGGAACAACCCATTCAGATTCGGTATTCAACAGAAATTATGACTGCAAAGATCAACGAAGTCCTTGAAGAAATGAGTCATGATACCGATCTCTTTGAGACACTTCTGGGATCATACCCCCGTCGATTAATGGCTGTCAGAGCTGCAAATGGGGGCAACACCCGATATTAAAACAAGTGTTTTTTATTCAAAATTAAACGCTCTTTCGCGTGGTTTTGTCTGTTTTTTCTATTCCTTTCAGTTTCTTCTGTACATGGGGGGGGCAATCATTTCCTGACACCCTTTACATATCTCTAAGGCGTGAAGCGAAAAGTGTAATAAAAAAGTCCAAGCGCGAATTTGAAATCTCCATAGCTCGTGACGGTAAAGAAAACCCCAAGCGATTCTTTCAATACGTCAACAATAGAAATCCAGTAAAAAGTGTCTTGGAGCCGTTGAAAAATGTTAACGGAGAGCTAGTTTCTGAAAACAAGGAAATGGTTGCCTTGCTAAACGAATTTTTTACGTCAGTTTTTATTATAGAAGATGTAACGAATATCCCTACGGTCATAGACATAATACCTTCTGATAATGGTAATATTTTGGATAATATTGTGGTTAGTGAAAGGGAGGTAATGCGCTATATTGATAAAATGAAAATGCGTAAATCACCGGGGCCGGATTCCATATATCCCATACAACTAAAAGAATTAAAAGAAAGCATTGTTGTGCCGCTAACAAGGATTTTTAATGCGTCTATTTCTGAGGGGTGCGTACCAGATAATTTCAAGTTAGCAAATGTAACGCCTAACTTCAAGAAAGGCGATAAAGGTGCGGCGGGAAATTATAGGCCAATCAGTTTAACGTCTGCTGTAGGTAAACTGCTAGAATCAATAATTAGGGATCGTATAGTCCAACACTTAGAATTGCATAACTTGGTTAGAAATACGCAGCACTGTTTTAGGCGAAACAAATCTTGCTTAACTAATCTTTTAGAATTTTTTCAAAGGGTGGTTGAAGTTTACGATAGTTATCGGGCGGTTGATGTAGTGTATTTAGATTTTCAAAGTGTTTGACACCGTACCGCACAAAAGACTCATTGAAAAAACTAAGGCTCATGTAATCAGGGGTATAGTAATAAATTGGATAGAAGGGTGGTTGCGAGGTAGGAAACAGAGGGTGGTCGTTGATGGAGCGGAGTCGTGTTGGGCTAATGTAGCGAGCGGTGTTCCTCAGGGTTCTGTATTGGAACACTTGCTTTTTCTTATATATATATTAACGATTTAGATGTCGGCCTAGTCAGTACAGTTTCAAAGTTTGCGGATGACACGAAGTTGGGTGGTAGGGCGATTAATGACGAAGATAGAGGTAAAATCCAGGAAGATCTGAATAAAATCGTTGATTGGTCAGTCACGTGGCAAATTAGATTTAACGTCGATTAGTGCAAAATTTTACATATAGGTTCGCGTAACGGTAATTTTGCGTATATTATGTCAGGGAAGGAGTTGATAAGCGTAGAGCAGGAAAAAATTTAGGAGTTATAGTCACTGGTGATTTAAAAGTAGCGAAACAAAGTACAGCAGCGGTCAATAAAGCGAACAAAGTGCTAGGTTTTATAGTTCGGAATTTTGAGTACAAATCGCGCGATATTATTGTTCCTCTTTATAAATCATTAGTTAGACCCCATTTGGAGTACGCAATCCAATTTTGGAATCCGCATATGCGAAAAGATATAGATAAAATCGAAAGAGTTCAAAGATGAGCAACTAAGATGATTCCGTGACTTAGGTCGAAGTCGTACGAGGATAGGCTTAAAAAGTTAAAATTGACTACGCTCGAAACTAGGAGGCTAAGGGGTGATCTAATCTAGGTTCTCAAAATTATGAATGGGTTCGATAACGTAGAAAGAGATAGCTTTCTCGAAATATCTCAATATAATAGGACTAGAAATAACGGGTGTAAGTTGACAAGTAGAAGGTTCGAGACAGCAGTTGCCAAAAACCTTTTTACGCATAGAATAGTAAATAGGTGGAATAGTTTGCCTGCAGAAGTAATTAGTAGCACGTCTATAAACATGTTTAGAAATCGATTAGACGTATATGTTGATAGATTGGGTATAGTTTAAGGTAGTAAAATTAAGGCTTTGTGGTTCAGAACCCACGTAAAATTGTAGGTCCTCTCCGCCACCATGGAGGACATGCACAATTCACAATTAAGAACACAGTTAGGTAGATCAGCCATGAGTGGATTCTAGGGTCTTTGTTGGTCTGAAACATTATAACATATATATACATTTTAACTGCAAACAACACACAGTATAATTAATGTAAAGAACGACGCTTGTGTAGAAGAACGTTCCCCACAAGATGAAGAGGAAGAACGAACAAATGAAAAACGAGGTTACCACCCGGGAATCGAACCCGGGATCTTCCGATCAGATATGCTATCCACTACACCATGGGCCTCAATTAATCAAATGTCGTAATTCTCCTACATACGAGCAGAAACCAATGCCCTGAGGGGGCACCTTCGCATGCCGTACCTATATATACATTTTAACTGTAAACAACACACAGTATAATTAATGTAAAGAACGACGCTTGTGTAGAAGAACGTTCCGCACAAGATGAGAAGGAAGAACGAACAAATGAAAAATGAGGTTACCACCCGGGAATCGAACCCGTGATCTTCCGATCAGATATGCTATCCACTACACCATGGGCCTCGATTAATCAAATGTCGTAATTCTCCTACATACCAGCAGAAACCAATGCCCTGAGGGGGCACCTTCGCATGCCGTACCTATATATACATTTTAACTGCAAACCTCATTTTTCATTTGTTCGTTCTTCCTCCTCACCTTGTGCGGAAAGTTCTTCTACACAAGCGTCGTTCTTTACATTAATTATACTGTGTGTTCTTTGCAGTTAAAATGTATATATAGGTACGTCATGCGATGGTGCCCCCTCAGGGCATTGGTTTCTGCTCGTATGTAGGAGAATTACGACATTTGATTAATCGAGGCCCATGGTGTAGTGGATAGCATATCTGATCGGAAGATCCCGGGTTCGATTCCCGGGGGCTAACCTCATTTTTCATTTGTTCATTCTTCCTCCGCATCTTGTGCTGAACGTTCTTCTACACAAGCGTCGTTCTTTACACACACACACATATATATATATATATATATATATATATATATATACAGGCCCGGATTTAGCTATAGGCGAACTAGGCGATCGCCTAGGGCCTCGCGCCAAAGGGGGCCTCGCTCAAGCCGTTTTGCGCTTCTGTTCAAGTGATATTAATGATTTAGAACTCTATGAAGAACTTAAAGTACTTTGCAGGTTTATACCTGAGAAAACAGATCTCGGAAATGCCCTTGTTTATATAGTGCAAAAACAACTAAGTGAGATTTATCCTAATGTTTATGTTGCACTTCGAATAGTATTAACCATCCCAATTATTGTTGCTTCGGCTGAAAGAAGTTTCTCGCGTCTCAAACTTATTAAAACATATTTGCGTTCCACCATGTCTCAAGCGAGATTGCAATCATTAACTATGTTATCAATAGAAAACGATATAACAAATTCATTAGATTATTCTCAATTAATTGAAGAGTTTAGCTCGAAGAAAAGTAGAAAAGCATTGCTGTAATATTCAAGGAGCATCTGAACCAAATATTAAAGCATTAATATTTAGCCTGATAAGTCGATCGCTCACTATTATAAAAAATGAAATTTCAACATCTCTTATACATCACATATGAAAAACGTTTGTATACTATGGAAAGTCATTACCTATAATATTATATAAATCTTAGAAATCATTGTCTTATATTTTTGATACAAATCTTGATTCATATTATAATTTATACTTATTTGTATGGTTTATTTATATTTCTTATACAATTTCCATGCGTGATTATTTTGGTTTGGTTTAATTTTTAAGTGCTGGCATAGTTCTGTCTATGCGGGATTCTAATATTGCTGGTATAGTACCGATAATTAAGTCCATATTTTCATATATATAAGCCTAGGGCCTCGCAATTTCTAGATCTGCCTAGGGCCTCGCAACTTCTAGATCCGGCCCTGTATATATATATATATATATATATATATATATACACACATTTTAACTACAAACAAAACACAGTATAATTAATGTAAAGAACGACGCTTGTGTAGAAGAGTGTTCCGCACAAGATGAGGAGGGAGAACGAACAAATGAAAAATGAAGTACCACCCGGAAATCGAACCCGGGATCATCCGATTGCCGGTCAGATATGCTATCCACTACACCATGGACCTCGATCAATCAGAAGTTGTAATTCTCCTACATAATATACATATATATATGTATATTATATATATATATATATATATATATATATATATATATATATATATATATATATATATATATATGAAATAAAATGAAATGAAAAGGTTTATTGGCAGACTATAGTCCATATGACAAATATTATTAATACAATGACAGTTCATATACTAAGGATAGAAATATATACAATTGATTAGAAATAATACTGCACTGTCGAAGTTAAGTGGAGCTACAGACAGACGTTTTCGTACCAAGAAGTCCATAGTTTAGAGGATAAATGGCAGGACTCATGGATAGCTTGGATGATCGGGTTGGTTGATTTTTTAATTCTTTGCATTAGACTGTGTTGAGCACGTCTTGTTACCTCCGGGAAGCTCGGGACATTGCGGGTAGCAAACATTTGCGAAGCTGAGCATCTCGGGGGTAATTTATGTAGGAGTCTACAAGACCTGTTTTACAGCAAATTTAGGGTTCTGCCAGAACCTTTTTTATAATTCACCCAGAGTTGCTGACCGTATATATTACTGCAGAAAGTGCGAAAGAGTGTGTCCTTTGCTTCACTTGTACAGAAACGAAAGTTCCTTATGGTCATATTCGCTTTAGCACACAGGCTTTGAGATTGTTTTCTTATATCCGAGTCATCACTCAAGGAGCTGGTAATAGTTTGACCCAAAAACTTAAACTCTTGTACTTCCTCAATTACTTCACCATTCATTTTAAACCTTATATCAGCTGGCTGATTACAGCTTTTAGGATGAAATTGCATAACTTTAGTTTTTGTAACATTAAAAAGAATATCATGTTTCTGCGAATACACTTCGCAGACATTTAGTAGCCGATCCAGACCTTTAACAGAGGGACTTATTAACACCATATCATCAGCATAAACTAAGTTATTTATCCTTGTGTTATCTATACAACATCCCACTGTTGCCTCATTAAGTGAAGCAATTAATCCGTCAATATACACATTAAACAGCATAGGGGAGAGCAAGGAGCCTTGTCTCACCCCGCAAGAGGAGCCAAAACATTCGGATAGTACATTGCCCCACCTAACAGTAAAAGATTGGTGGGAATACCAAAGTTTCAATAAATTTAATATGTACATGGGAACCTTCCTGTCTTCTAGTTTTGCAAATAAAATATTGTGGTTCACCCTATCATATGCCTTACTTATATCAAGGAAACAGCTATAAATGGTTGAATTACTGTCAATGTATTTAGATATTGTTTCTTTAAGTACATAGATACACAGGTCAGTTGAGTGTGACTTTTTAAAACCAAACTGATTAGATGTCCATAGGAAATCATTTAATCGGAGTAACAAGAGTTTTTCTAGTAGTTTCGAGAAGCAGGAAGCGACAGCAATAGGCCTGTAATTATTGCTGGAAAGAATGTCCCCGTACTTATTTTTGACCAGGGGCAAGATATATACCCTCATGAACTCTGCAGGGATATAGCTATGAGCAAGCATGGCTGATCGGAGCAATGATATATGCAGACATACTACGTCATTTGCATATTTTAAGTGCTCATTCGATAAGTCATCTACCCCTGACGCAGAACCAGTCTTTAACTCTTTAATTAACCTTTTTACTTCAGAAAATGATATAAAAATATTTTCCCTCGTCCCTCCCACAATCGTTTCGCTGCAATTTATCTTAAAATTATCCCTACTCACACTGTTAAGAATGTTAGAGTAGTGGTTTTTCCACAGCTTTGCAATTTCATCCTCCCCCGACACCCCATCGATTGTCGGAGGGAGGACATTTTTGACACCCGTTTGATTCTTAACAAATTTCCAAATTTGTTATTATCGTTATTTATGCGAGCTTCACAGGCTTTTGATGCTCGAATAGACTCTTCTTCCTGTTTACATCGCCTTATGGCCGCCTTATACTGACCCCGACTTCTACACATATTCATGTATACTGGTCCTAATCTGGGTCTACCATGAAAGCACCACAAATCATAGGCGTCTTTCGATTCCCTCTTCAGGGGGGCAATAAAATCATTCCATCCAGGAATAACCTTAGTATGATAGTTGTAAGATTTAATCAGGGGGCTTCCTGCTTCTCTTAACAGGGATATTATCTTACTATAATACCTATCTATGAGTTTACAGTGAGAATCATTTGAGCAAGGATTATTACAGGCAAGGTGCAAAATTTCTAAATTATTAAAGAGGTGACATGTTCTGTCTTTGTATTCTATTCTCTGATGCATATTAACATTGGACCAATCGACGCGATTATTCTTACCTATTGAGTTCTTGTTAAGTCGTGTTACGCATAAATTGGTAACGTTAATTAATATTTCTAATGGTCTATGATCAGAAAGAAGGAAATCATGCAAAATATGAACTCTAACAATTCGATCCTTTAGATTATTACTACTGAGACAATGATCAATCCACCTGGTGGTACCACTCATATCGCTAACGTATGTAAAATTACCACTGGCTACCCCTAATACATCTACATCACTTATACTTAAATTGGCCGACTCGCACATGTTACCCAATTCTACAAAGAATTCCGAGTTCACATGTGCGTTAAAGTCCCCCATTATTATACAGTGAGAATATTTGGGGTTATCTGATAATGACTTAATTTTGTACACCAAATCAATGTATTCATCTAGATTACTGCCGTTGTTGTATAGTAAATAGCAGTTTACAATTAATATGCAATCATTGTTCACTTGTAATTCAATGCCTAACAACCTTACATTATCGCTTGTTAAAAATCTTATATGTTTTGACAAATTTTTCCTTAATAAGAAAGCAACAACACCAAAAGGCCTACCGTACATTAATTCATCTGACAAGTCTACTGCTGATGACGGATGGTACATAAAGTCATCATGGATGGTAGAGAGGAATTTTAGCTCTTGCTTAGGTAGCCAGTGCTCCTGCAGGAGTATCAAATCTGCACTGTCGCAGATTTAATGAACATCTACAGTTGAATTCCTCACTGACCTTACATTATATGAGACTATTTTCAACAAGGCATCCGCCATGACTGATAGAGAATTTATTATTAGTAAGATTATTATTATACACAGTACAACTTTCAGGCATTACCGTTAAGGCACTTATTATTATTATTATTATTATTATTATTATTATTATTATTATTTTGCCTGTTATCAAATCTCCTGGAAAAGTGAATAAACTCCTTAACAATAATACCGTCTGGCCATCGACTCATATTATACGGGTTGAAATGCACATTTACACCTTTAATTATTACTTTAAAAGAGTTACAATACGGAGATTTCGTGTTTAGTTTATTAACTATCACTATACTGTGTTCACCAATGATTTCTTCTATCATGTGTCGAATATCGCTTGCCTCGTTGGAGGGCTGAATTCGCGACACAAATAGGGTGAGATTCTCCATCGGTGGCCTCGCCGCGGAGACCGGTTGAGGAGACCTTTGGGACGGGCGCCTATTAACAGTTCATGGGAACATTACTAAAGATGATAGGACCCAAGCAACAATGCTATTAGATATTATGGAACATTACGCCCTTACCCAGGAAATCGTTGAAGCCACGAGAAGGGAGAACGTTTTGGATTTAATCTGGACAAATAACGAGATAATAATAAATGAAAAAGTAACGCATACAAAGTTCTCCGACCATAACCTCATCGATATACAATTGAAGTTAGCACCCAGAGGCCCGAAAACGCATCCTAGAGCGGCAGATGGAATATTTGAAGGCTTAAACATAAATTCAAAGAAAGTAAATTGGGAAAACGTAAATAAAGATTTAAAGGAGGTAAATTGGGAATTGCTACTAGACGAGAAGACTCCACAAGAAATACTATGTATAATAGAGACGGAAACCAAACCTATAATACTGAAACCTATTCCAGAGAGACAGGAAAGAAAACGTAACAAGCTCGAGAGGAAAATCAGGACTCTATTCAGGCAACGAAGACAAATCGTAAAACATCTCCACAGATGCAGAACTGATGCAAAGAGGCTCAAACTAGAAAGGAAACTTGGTGAAATAGAAATAAACCTAAAGCAAACATTCATACATAAGACAAACGAGGAGGAAAACAAGGTGGCAGAAAACTTAAAAAATAACCCAAAATATTTCTACACGTTTGCGAAAAGGAAAATGCAGTGTAAAGAGAGTATTGGACCGTTGATAGACGGGGAGGCCGAATACACAAATGAACCGAAAGAAATAAGTGAACTGCTTAGGGAACAATTTAAATCTGTGTTTAGCACCCTTAAGTCCGAGATGGAAATGGAAAACTCAGATGAATTTTTCGACATAGATACAGATCAACCAAGAACAAATTCCGGCACAAACCTATTAATGGACTTCGAGTTCTCGGAAGGAGATGTAATTACGGCCTTATCACAGATGCGAGACAATTCAGCGCCAGGGCCAGACACATGGAGTGCCACATTTCTGAAGAAATGCAAAGAGAGTATTGCAAAACCGCTATACTTACTATGGAGCAAATCACAAATTCCACTCCCCTAAAAGAACGCCAACATTGCCCCCCTACTTAAAGGTGGTAACAGAACAATGCCCAAAATTTATCGGCCAGTGGCTCTCACCTCACACCTTATAAAGTGTTTTGAACGCATAAGCAGAGGCAAAACTACCTAATACCTACAAGAAAAAGACTTATACAACCCAAATCAACATGGCTTCAGGGCGGGAAGATCATGCCTGTCACAGCTACTAGACCACCAGGAGAAAATATTAGAAACATTGTGTCGAGGACAAAACATTGATGTAATATATACTGACTTTGCTAAAGCCTTCGATAAATGTGACCATGGAATCATAGCACATAAACTTAAGAATACAGGAATTACTTGAAAGCTAGGAAGGTGGCTATTTAATTTCTTGACGCAAAGAACGCAAAGAGTGGTGGTAAACGGAGTTAAATCGGAAGTCTCGGAAGTCGTGAGCTCTGTCCCACAAGGGACAGTATTAGCTCCCTTGCTGTTCATAATAATGATTGCAGATGTTGATGCAGATATTAAGGACAGTATTGTATCATGCTTCGCAGAAGACACAAAGATATGTAAGGAAATATTGAACGAAGATGACATAAGAAAATTACAAAACGACATTCAAACATTATTCCAGTGGGCAGAAAGAAGACAACATATGAAGTTCAACGAAGAAAAATTCCGACTTCTAAGATTTGGTAATAACAAAGAGCTACAGAAAAAAGGGTACAAAACTCTGCAAGCCAAACAGATAACACCAAATCCACAAGTCAGGGATCTTGGAGTAATAATGTCATTGGATGCAGAATGCAGAGAGCACTATAAAATCAAAATCACAACGGCTAGAAAAATAATGGGAATCATCTGGAGGAGCTTCCGCAGTAGAAAAGCAAACATCATGCTGAAATTATGGAAGAGTCTAGTCCTACCAATAATTGAGTATTGCTCAGTACTCACAAGCCCACACAGAAAAAGAGACATTGCGAACATTGAAGCTAAACAAAGAACTTTTACGTCTAAGATAGAGGAAACGGAATGTGAAGACTACTGGTCTCGACTACAATCCCTGGAACTCTACTCTCTTGAAAGAAGCCGCGAGCGGCAGACAATAATATACATATGGAAAATACTTGAGGGCTCTGTCCCTAACCTCAGAAATGAAATAGAAACAAACTGGAATGAGAGAAGAGGCAGATTTTGTACGGTCCCAGCTGCGGTGGGACAAGGAGCCATGAAAACGAGGATGGAAAATACCTCAGAATACGGGGCCCAAAGTTTTTCAATGTCCTTCCAAAAGAAGTGAGGAATCTCCAGCACACCGACATGAATAACTTTAATAACCAGCTGGACAGATTCCTGTGCAAAGTCCCTGACCAGCCATTTGTGGCTGGCTACGAGGGCAGGAGGAGAGCAGACAGCAATTCCCTCCTTCACCAAATCCCGCAAGTGAGGCGGGATGCTGCAGAGGGGTCGACCGCAGGTCGATCCTCAACCGTCGTTCAAACTCAACAAAAGTAACAAAAGTAATATATATATATACACACGAGTACATATAACTAAAAGTCATATCATCAAATTAATTGACAAAGTATAGTTTTCATCAGTTATCATTTATCATAAAGGATAAAATGAGCTGAACTAACTTAACCTAACGTTACCTATCCGGGCAGAATATAGTGTAACCTAACCTAACCTAACCTAACTTACCTTTATTTACATAGCAAAATATCTGAATTTACCTAGAAATTAAAAGTAACGTACAATTTTTATTGAAAGCGCTTAGGAAAATTTTCTCTTCCAATTTGTGTCGTGTCGTCGGAATTGATATTCTCTCGAGCACGGTCGTCATATACAATACTTACATGACGACATTTTCGACATTATTCGCCATTATGAACAAACGTCATGTAGAAATGCAGAATTACGGCTTTATTTACGGATGGTCTCCTCATACACGAAACTTAATTTGGTCGTATACCTATGGAATATTAAGTTAAGGGAATAAAACCACAATAAGAAATGGATTTATCGGTAACTCGATCAAATCCACTTTTTATTGTAGCATCAATCTCTTGATTTATCTTCTCGTAATTGAGAGTATTAACTTACAGTAATTGTAAATTGGTGAATAAAAGCTTAATAACTGTTTTATTCTCGAGTTAACGATTGTTTGTGAAAAGATTGATATGATCAGTAGTATTATAAGTTAATATTATAAAATAACGTTATTAACGGTCCATTAAGATAATTAATAGTCGTGTAACCCCTTAATAAATGAAATTAGAAGATTAGAAAATGTTTAACTACTGTATTAACATCGTATAATGCATTACTGAAAATTACGTGTTTCTTTTTTTTGTTAAGAAATGTAATCTGAGAGCAATTGGGTAATAAAATTTTAAAATTTGCAAATTAAAGCATATAAAATAAAAACAAACTGAACTGATATTAAAAATAAATCTGCAAAATGGAAACTGAATAATGAAAGTTGAAATATGTTTGTGCTAAATTTTGTACTTTAACAATTAATTTACTTCAAAAATAAAGAGTGAAAATAACAATTTTCTCACGTAATATTTTGTTTACATCCGCGTTCTCTAATATAACGCAGTAATAATAAATATTTAAAAATAATAATAATAATAATAATAATAATAATAATAAAGATATTAAAATATTGATGTTGACTCTGAATTTTTAGGGTACATTTTTAATTCTTTTTCAACTTTTCTGAATAAAAGTTTTGTATTTGGACGTAAGTTTTTCAAGAATTTATTTTTCAAAGAAAAAATTGCTGTTTTCAGAAGTGTAATTTTTTTTTAATTTACATTTCCGAGGTTTCGACCACTCACATCAGTCATCTTGAAGGGAATTGTCATGTAATAGAATATTAAATAAAAATATTAAGTAAAAAAATGTCTAGTTGAAAATTGAAATTTTGAAATTAAGTTATCGGTAAAAGGTATATATATATTTATATATATACACAGGGTGTCCCATAAGTCCGGTATCTTAGGAGAAAATCATATTTTTCTATTTCTGCAAACCATAATTCATATTTTTCTCTTTCTGCAGGCCATAATGTCTGTGAGCAAGGAAGAACGAATCCAGATAATTCTACTCATAGGAAATCGGAGTCAAAGAGAGGCCGCTGCTGAATTTAACAGACTGCATCCAGACCGCGAGCCAATAACACAGAGTTGTGTTAGCAGACTTGTTGCAAAGTCTCTTTGACTCCGATTTCCTATGAGTAGAATTATCTGGATTCGTTCTTCCTTGCTCACAGACATTATGGCCTGTAGAAAGAGAAAAATATGAATTATGGTTTGTAGAAATAGAAAAATATGAATTTCTCCTATGATGCCGGACTTATGGGACACCCTGTATATATATATATATATATATATATATATATATATATATATATATATATATATATATATATATATATATATACACACACACATATATATATATATATATATATATATACAGGGTGTCCCGTAAGTCTGGACCCATAGGGAAAAATATAAAATTACAAAATAATCCAAAAATTTATTACATAATCTGTTCAAAGTGTCCGCCGTTGTGTCGCACACATAGTTGAAGACGTAATCTCCACTGCGACAGCACTTTCTGAATCACAGTCGCAGAAATTTCTTGACACGCCTCCACAATGCGTGCTTTAAGGTGGAAAATGTTCTGAAGTTTGATCTCGTACACTTTGGCTTTCAAGTGGCCCCACAAATAAAACTCCAGCGGAGTAAGATCATAATAAAAAAATAATAAAAATAATAATAAAAATAATAAAAAAATATATTATAAATAAATTTTTGGACTATTTTGTAATTTTATTATTTTTCCCTATGGGTCCAGACTTACGGGACACCCTGTATATATATATATATATATATATATATATATATATATATATATATATACACTGTATACAGGGTGTCCCGTAAGTCTGGACCCATAGGGAAAAATAATAAAATTACAAAATAGTCCAAAAATTTATTTATAATATATTTTTTTATTATTTTTATTATTATTTTTATTATTTTTTTATTATGATCTTACTCCGCTGGAGTTTTATTTGTGGGGCCACTTGAAAGCCAAAGTGTACGAGGTCAAACTTCAGAACATTTTCCACCTTAAAGCACGCATTGTGGAGGCGTGTCAAGAAATTTCTGCGACTGTGATTCAGAAAGTGCTGTCGCAGTGGAGATTGCGTCTTCAACTATGTGTGCGACACAACAGCGGACACTTTGAACAGATTATGTAATAAATTTTTGGACTATTTTGTAATTTTATTATTTTTCCCTATGGGTCCAGACTTACGGGACACCCTGTATATCAATGATACAACTCAGAATGATCCCTTGAGAAACTTTTATGTTACACACAGACCGTGCATGGAACGAGGAACTCTTCTGGGAAACTTAAATCCACTATAGTCCGAATAAGTAATGGTAAATGACAAATACTATAGTTTTTCTTTTTCATGATGGAAGACCCAACGTAAGCGACGGGTCACTCGCGAAGTGGCCCCAAAATATAGCTTTCTTCACCAGCTATCTGCCAAGCAGATAGGATCCAGCTTCGGGACAGAATCTAGGATTAAAGCCGCCTAGCCTACTACATTCAAAACCTCAATATACGCAAGAAACGCGTTGCATTCACGTTGGATTGAATACATATTTGGGGCTAGATTTTGGGGCCTCTTTGCGATTGACCCGTTGTCCACGTTGGGCCTTCCATCATGAAAAAGAAAACTATAGTATTTGTCATTTACCATTACTTATTCGAACTATAGTGGATTTAATTTTCCCCAGAAGAATCCCTTGTTCCATGCACAGGCACAGTCTGTGTGTAACACACATATATAATAATATATATATATATATATAAGTTGTGTCTCCTGATTGTAATTGTCACTGAAATAATTTTTTTTCAAAAATAATCTTATAAAATTTAATTCAAATACAAAACTTTTATTCAGGAAAATCGAAAAAGAATTAATAATAATAATAATAATGATAATAATAATATTAATAATACTAATAAAAGATAGCTTTCCAAGAAACGCCCTCAGGACCCCCAGAATCCTTAAACTTTTGTGATGTTTCAGCACGAGCTCATCGTCGAAGCTCGATCAGGGCAGGCGAAGAGTGAAGCGAGGGTGATTGTGATGGTGCGTGACGCGAACGACCACGCGCCTTCCTTCCGCAGACAAAAATACGAGACCCAAATCACGGAGGAGGATGATCGCCATTTGCCCAAAAAGATTTTAACGGTAAGAGAGTCACGCACTCACGGAACGCCATTATAGAGTTTTCCGTGATAATTTATTGCCTAGCCTCGCGTCACGTCACGTCACGGAGTGACTAAAGCTTTAAACTACGTAGGGTGTTTCTTCATGCGTATCTAGCGGACAAGGAAGGCATTGTAAACTATTCTGTGTCAATTATAGTTATGAGTTTGTGGTGTGTGAATACAATATGTCACTACAGCGATACTACGCAGTGTCCTTTCCCATCTACAATAGGTAATAAGGTTCGTTTATTAAATTTACATAAAACGTATTCTGTTGTACGTCCGACAGCTACTAAACGTTAACTTGAAGACGTTTAATTAGGGTTGAATGTCACTTTTAAAAGTGGCTTCTTTATGAAACGTCTATCAAAGACGTTTCCTAAACTTACATACGTCCGTCAAGAATAACCACAAAGTGTTATATTGAAGGATGTTGAATGATTTACACGTTCCTAGTATATAAAACGTCTATTTAAAATGTTTATTAAACATACTGTACTTTTTCAAAAACTTTGTAAATACAATTTCGAAAACAAACAAAATTTCAAACTAAGCATGAAAGTTGCTAATTAGTATGACTGGGTTTTGTCTGGGAAATTTTATTGTTATTATAAAAAAGAATAAACTATACAAAGAAAAACAGAATCTGTAAATTTTTATGTTTCTCGATAACTCGATTTAATTCAAAGGTACACTGAGAGTACACTCGACATACCGAAGGTACACTAAGAGTACACTGAGAGGTTTTCTTTAATCTTTGAAAGTGTTCACTTTGTATTTTTCACGTAGTTCCAGAGGACACCGCTTGTCAAGAAGATAACCGTTTCATCTATTCTCTACCTACTATTGACCTATTGTACTCTATATGTACTCTTGAAGTACTTTATATTTTACAGAGTACAGTATGTTTAGTCCTTTTTTATCGCTCGGATCTACAAAGTACACACAGCGGACAGTTTTCAGAGTGTACGTCTGTCATGTTACCTAAAATTGTTTACCTAAAAATACTTTTTTAGAATTGAATGTCAAAAAATCGTTGGTTTATTAAACGTCCTCCAGTTATGTTTACTAAGTAAACAATCTTCGTTTATGAAACGTCTTTCGTGGACGTTCAGTCAACTCATCTGAACGGGAGGCGCAAACTTTGGAGAAAATATGAATGAAGTTCCTTTTCAGTTAATCTAAATTTTACGTGCAAATTAATTCTTATGTTAACCAAGAACAACATATCATATAAAAGAGAAGCTTAGTTTTAAAATTTAATATACTACAAATAAAGTGCAAGAAAATTTTGGTCTCACCTGGGATTTGAAACGCCTTCTTTGAAGTATCATATTCCACCACATGACACTCGGTGAAAAGATAATTTTTTTGTATACTTTCACATTTTCTTGTTTATATCCACGGTGTCCCAAACGTCATGCCCTATAATGCACGCCATCATATTAGGACTTTGGGGCAGGACTTCTGTGACACTCTGTATACATAAAGATACATGAAAATTATTTCACGAAAGTAACACGTGAATAATATTTATGGTGAAAATAACCACGATGAAAAAAGAAAATACGAAATAGTGCTCAAGCGCTTTCGTCTAATGACATCCTCAGGAACACTGAAATTAATAACAAGATTGAGACTATATATAGATCACGAAGAAAAAAATAATAATGATATGATTGGTACAGAAAAATATTGTAGGCGCATACAATTCACGTGGAAAAGCTACCAGAGTTTTAATGCCTTGCCATTCTTGTCTAAATCTGTTCTGAATGAATTCAAAATAACAAGATCAGGCGAAAAAAGGCCCTGGCTAAGGTTGAAATTGTAAGTTGGGTAATGGCAGACTCAAGAATATTTCTATTAACAATATTGCTTGAGTGAAACAAAACTGAAACATTATTTCAAGCAATACAATGGGAAAACTCTAACAAATGGAAAAAAAGATTGGACGACTGTCCCGTTTTAACGGGACATTGATGTTGTTTTACACGTGTTTTCAAATCTTTTCCCGTCTGTCGAATGTAAAAGAAGTCACATTGGTTACAACCAATTTTATATGTTCAAAAGTTTAAGTATATTAGCAATGCCCTAAAAGCCTGGGAAAAATGGAAGTACTAAAATATTCTTCGGCAAAGTGCGAGGATTATTATTCACACGATAGAAAGTTCGTTTTTCCTTGTTAAGACAAGATTCCAAAAAAAGCAGGTGGGTAACACAAATCACTTCCAGTATTGTTGATTTTTTCTAACTCAGCATCTATATTCGGACTGGCGATTGTAAGAGTACAGAGAAACATTGAAGAAAATAGGACTTTTTGATAGGGGTGTCATGTCTGGAGTAAAAACGTGCACAGGACAAATAATTTGTTTTTAACCGATAGATACTAAACTTAAAACCTGAGTTTTCCCTATGTACACACACTGGGGTGGAGTGAAAAAAGCTTTTTTAGAATTCAGTTTTGTAGGGGCACCCGAAAGTTAGTCTGTGGTACCAATAAGAAATCTGTAAAATATTAGCTACCTGCGACATCAATTTCACCGGCCCCAAGGAGGTCAAAGATTTTGCCTTTCAGGTCCCCCCAAAAATTAAGGAAAAATTCATATATTTAAGCGTATCTTCCATTGTGTTTATGCTAGGAAGATCATTTTTGTTTCATTTGATTTGTCTATTTGTATTCTTTAACTTTACTCTTATACACTTTTTTCCCAGTCCTCAAAAAAATTTGGAAAATTTGGTATTTCATGAAAAATACTAACAAAACCTAAGAGTTTTTATTGCTTTCGTTGATTGGTTGATGTTAAGCGTCATTCAGTGATTCAGCTTTCTTTTAGAAGCTCATAAAATAGCTGCATGGCTTTAAATATATTGGTTTATTGGAGCAGCTCTCCGCTAATTTAAGCTACTGTAGATACGAGCCATGCATATCTCGGCTTAAATTACCCAGAACTCACTAGGTGGAGGTGGCTGCTCTTTGAGTTCCACCTTAACCACCCCACCACAAACAATAATTTAGAAAGCGTCTTATTCAGTTTTGTAGTCTCTCTTGGTTTCAAATGATTTCACTATTGCTGGAGATGCAATTTTGGTTTTAACGTAGCCATCTCTCCTCTCACTTCCATAAACTGCTCTTGTCGCTTCTGTTACAAGTTTGATACTCCTTTCTACTGCTTGTGTATGACAAGGGAATTGAAAGAATTAATTTTTCTTCGCTAGTGTTCTCAGCCAATAATGTCATTTCCTCTTTGGTTAAGTGTTTTTGTCAATGGTGGCTCAAGCCTGATGGGACTATCTGTCCAAAATATATCAATGTAGTCAAGTGCATGGAAATTTAGCTTCGGTGCACTGAACTTGCGAATGCTTTTCATTTTTTTCAGCTTGAGATCTTGCTATTTCGATCCTTCGTATTGCCAATTTTCGAATGTTTGGCCGGTTGTCAGTAATCATTGCAAGAGAAGGTTCTCTTGATGCGCAAAGTAGGCGTTACGAATGATAACTTTATCAACAATATCTCTAAGCTCCTTTGTTAGGTATACTGAATAAGCTACCATCTGCCACAGGTGACAAGACCCATCATAGCACCAAGGTTTTGTTTTGATCGTGAGCCACATTGGAGTATAAACTTTGACGATGTATTTTACCAGCACTTTTGAGCTATCCATTGGATTTTCACATCCCATGTAGAAACGCAGGATGCGGTTAGCAGTAGTCAACCATCTGGATTGGACCATTGGCCCAGGTTGAAGATTTGCTAAGTCATTGCTGCAACACCCAGAAGTACTTGATCTGTACTTAGATCATCAGAATCAGTAATTGGAAGAGGATTTCCTTCCACGGCTTCAAACTTAACTATTGGTTGGTCGACAGATTTTAATGCTTGCCCATCGAGGTGTTCTAACAAATGCCTCAGTGGTAACTCATTAAAATGAAAGAAACAAATAAACCAGTGAAACGGTTTGTTTAAGTTCTACTCCAAATTTTTTAATATGCCTCCTTTTATTCCAGTATTGACTGCAGTGCCATCACAGCCAATGGTAACAATATTTCTAGCACTGATATGTTTGCATCCCAAGAACTCCAAAATGCCTTTATAAATGCTTTTCGTTGGAACTTGACGAAACAGTTGCAGCAGTATCAAATTCTTTCATTCCTTTCGAGATCCGTGCTGTATATTCCTCATACTTTTGTGTATCCTTTTTTTTCCTCCCATCTTTTTGGTGACCACTTTATCTACGGATCCAATCATCATTTTTCGAGACGTTCGTTGGTCATTAAGGAAATCACTTTCCAGAACAGGAACTTTTCGGTCTTTCTCACAACGACATGTCAGGAAATCTTCACATTTACAAGAAGTTGTATCAAAGAGCTTCAATGAGTCAAGTTTAAATTTGTGAAGCAATGCTTGATAGGATGCTTGGTCTTTCCGCCCTTTGAACTGTTTCAAGACATTGTGATATTTTTCGTACAAACCTTGGATGCGCTGCGTTATGGTCTTATGATGGCTAGTTGGAATAGAAGCACGATCCCATACACTGCAGTGGTCGGGGAACAGGGGTAAATTACCCCAAATGGGGTAAATTAAAATTTTTTGGGGGTAATGCGTGCGGTATGAGAGACACCATATGCATCAATTTTAAGAGCAATTGGCTTGTTTTTGTTTACTTTGAAGTCTGGGGGTAATTTCATTTTACTCAAATAGATTTTTGGGTAATACCCAAAAAAGCTCCCCGACCCATGCCATACAGTCTTCACTTTTTGGGCAACGACTGTAGCAACATCATAAATGTTTGGATTAGCTTCTCCTGACTTAATTCTTCCTGTCTAACATAAAGGAAGCGCTGAAATCGGTCCCAGACAATTGGTCCAATGACAATTGGTCCAATGACGATTGGTCCAATGCCGATTGGTCCAATCAGACAATTCGTCCAAGGGACCATTTTTCCAACGACGATTCGTCCAATCGGGCGTTAAATGGAATGAAGTTAAATGAAACTTAGAAAAAAACTTTATTTACAGAAATTGATATAATAATTATTTGAAATTACTTTGTTTATTTATAAAACATACTATAGCTAAAAGCTACATATTACTTTGTTTATTTATAAAACATACTATAGCTAAAAGCTACATATTAAACTAAAAGCATAAAGCATACTTATTAACTAAGAGAAAAATGCAGTATCATGTATTCAGTATCAGATTAAAGCCTATGGTGGTAATGCTAATATTTTTAGTAAGAGACAACCTTGGTTTTCTACTACAGATAGATTTGTTAATTATGGCGATTTAATATTTGGAAATACTGGTAGTGTACAGAAGTATAATAATACTAATCCTTCTTTTTTTGAAACAAACTTATTATATTGCTTTTAAAGGTTATATTGGTATGTAATGAATGAAAAATGTTTATAATGTCATATTTACCCTTTACATTAGTTTGTTCCTTGTTCCGGCTGCCCAGGCATGGTGGGTACAGTTCCTCCACACACTTATCCCATTGTATAATTTAGGTCTCGGGGGTACGGGGGCGGAGCCCCTGTATAGACCACGTACCTCTACATTACGGTGCATAGGGTTTTTCCTTTCCTCTTTCGGATAACACTATTTCGCACACACACCGCTCCATGGGTTTCACAAAAGCAGTTGTAAAGGGGAAAGAGATGTGACTCTTATGAAATCTAACACAGTAATGTTGTAAGTCGAACCCCAACATTTCCACGTAAACTATTGGTTTTAAGCTATACTCGTCGTTGTATAGTATACGCTACCAGTTGGACCAATCGGTATTGGACCAATCGGTATTGGACCAATCGCCATTGGACCAATCGTCATTGGACCAATCGTACCAAATGCGCTGAAATATATCTTCGGACGAAGGCAAATAAATCAGTGGGAGATTCTTTGGTGGTCCAAAGATTGGATTCAGCTGTTGAGTATTCCTTGTCTCCCTTTTTGCTGATTCATTCGCGGCCATGGAAGCCATGCCTAATATTGCTTTGTGCGTCGGAATAGAATCAGATTCAATATAAAAATTTATTAAAGTAATCAAGTAATATGAAAAGGAGATATAAATTATAATATACTGTAATATAGTATAAATAACAAACCCTAAATAACATAATTATGAAATAATTTAATCTGTGGAAATATAAACAAATGAAAACCTTAAAATGGTGCTAAAACATCTACTAAAGTTGAGAAAGTCAACGAAAGATATAAAAATTCCTATTTTTTGTTAGTATTTTGCACGAAATACCAAATTTTTCAAATTTATGTGAGGAATGGGAAAAAGTGTATAAGGGTAAAGTTAAAGAATATAAATAGGCAAATCAAATGAAATAAAAATGATCTTCCTAGCATAAACACAATGGAAGATATGCTTAAATCTATGAATTTTCCTTAATTTTTGGGGGGACCTGAAAGGCAAAATTTTTTATCTCCTTGGGGCCGGTGAAGTTGATGTCGTAATAACTAATATTTTGCAGATTTCTTATTGGTACCACAGACTAACTTTTGGGTGCCCCTACAAAACTGAATTCTAAAAAAAGTTTTTTTTCTGCCCTATCTGTGCTCAATTCTAGGAAGGCATACGGTCCTCATGGTGTCCCTCCTGTTGTTCTCAGGAACTGTGCTTCTGTGTTGATACCCTGTCTAGGCAAACTCTTTCGTCTTTGTCTTTCATCTGGTACTTTTCCTTCATGTTGGAAGTTTGCTTTCATTCAGCCTGTCCCAAAGAACGGTGACTGTTCTCAACCCTCCAACTATCGTCCAACTGCTTTGATTTGTTGCCTTTCTAAAGTTTTTTAATCTCTCCTTAATAGTAAGATTCTTAAACACCTCTCTTCTCACAATCTTCTTTCAGATCGTGAGTATGGGTTCCGCAAGGGACGCCCCACTGTAGCCCTGTTCAAAAATCAACTTTTTCTTATTTTCATAGGTTTCTGTACTTTTTCCCATGCATTTTGACCTGAGAAGGCCGCAAATCACAACCATTTTGACCTAGGTTGTTGGGAAGCATTGCCGCATGGAGCTTTAAGTTTTCTGCCTTGAAATCGGCCAAAAGCACCAGTTCCGGGGTCCCTTGAATCATGTTTTGCACTATAACGTTTTATCTAAACAAGATAGAGCAACAAAATAGGCACCAAATTAAAGTGTTTTTAATCCTCTTTCTAACTTATACAATTATGATAGTCTTGGAACAAGAAATGGCACATTGGTACATACAAAGATTTCAGAAATATCACAAAATTCGTTTTCTCACACTCAAGGCAGACAAGGCGCCTTATTCATGACATAAATTTGAGATTAACATTTTGTCACAAGTCTAATCGATCAAGAAGTGAAAGCATTACATGATGATTAATTTCATAATGACATTTACACAGTCAGTTGTTGAGAGTTTGTTTCTTGAAGCTGTCAAAGCGGCGTCTGTTGAACTCCACAGCTTGAAGGAGGTAGTCCCTTTGCTTGGCATCTGTTGTTATGACATTTGCAAAGTCGCTCATCATCTTGACACCACGTTCAGCAATGTCATTCACCGCTTTCAGATTCTTAACATAGTCCAACGCTTTTCTGTAGTCCTCATTCTGTGGCCAAGACGTGACAGGTTCCAGAAGCCACTCGGATCCAATGTTCAGTGTGCCCAGCAGGAAATGTCATTCTGGGCCAATGAGATCAACCAGGGTGGTCTTAGCTGTGACTCTCTGGAATAGAGGCTTTCCTGTTCTGAAGCTGTCTTGCTTCTCAGTGGCATGTAACTGGGCAGCAATGTCGTGCTTCAATGTGTCACTCAATCTACTGCTGAACAGGGCAAATGGCACGACTTCCTGCGTCAGGTACCATTTGTGGTTTTCCATCTTATTAAGTACTGCATCAGCAAGCTCTGGGTCAGTTTTCTTGTACTTCAACATGTCCTGGATTAGACTTAGATCATTCACGGGAGCATCTGCAGCAGACATTGACATCATCCATACAGGAGTGTAGAACAGCGCAAGGAAGGTGTTGAGTCTTTCCAGCTTTGATACAGTGTCTTCGTCGTACTCAAGTTGATCTGCAAACATCAGCATTTTCATGGAGTACAGGTTTCTGGCCATCCATCTGGCCTGATGAATGGCGCCTGGTCGACTCCAGTGAATACCTCGAGGAGGCGTTCCTCCAAGAACAATGACTGTCAGTTCAGCCATTTCCCTGTAGTCGGCTCTTGGAAGCCTTTCTGCTGTTAGAATGTCTTGGAGTATTTCTTCACTGTTCTTCTTCTTTTCCTTCAGCCATTTGCTGTTGATAGCCAGCATCTTTGGGTTTTCCTTGGACAAGTCCGTCCAAACATCCTTCAGATGCTCAAACCAGGGATTATCTGGCCCCTTCACCTTCCCAAACAGCTTCTCCCAAACTGCTCCTACTAGGATTTCCAGGATGTGATGTCGACAGGCCAGATAAAACACCTTTTTGTTCAGCATTTTCTCTAGCAGTTTGGCAACTCCTCTGTGAACTCCACTGTTACTGGATGTAGTGTCAAAAACAAGGGCAGTAATATGAGAATAAAAACCCACTCTAATAGACAGAGTTTATTTCCACGACAGTTTCGACGCCCACTGGCATCCTCCCCGAGGAGGATGCCAGTGGGCGTCGAAACTGTCGTGGAAATAAACTCTGTCTATTAGAGTGGGTTTTTATTCTCATATTTTGACCTTCACGTAAAAAAGTGAAGTTTTTTTGCATTTACAAGGGCAGTAACATTATCCGTAAGTTCCCATGTCTCCAGTAAATCCATTGAAGCCTCAGCCTGAGCTGTGTCAGAAGAATTGTCGATGACAGGTACTCCCAATAACTTTCCTTCAGTGTATGAAGGTGGACCAGACACTAGCACAGCTAAAGTCTCTGAGGTACTTCCAGGTTCACTGCCCAAGACATCTTTGAGCAACTTTCCATCCCAGTGTAAGGCAGCGTACTGTGGGGGGTTTTCACAAAACTTGGACATGTGACTCTGGCTGATATTATACTTGGACAGCATTCTGTTGCGACGTGTTGTTGAGGTTGAGATGACGAAGTTATCCAGATCAGCCCCCTCCAGCTTTCAAGGTGGCAGAAACCATGGCAGTAACTTGATTGTCTGATAAACCAAGACGATCAGCTGTATTGCAAATGACATCACATTCCATGACCTTCCTTGGAAACGTCAAAGTCACACTAGTCACAGTGTCTTGATGGTGAGAACATCCAGGACGAGGCTGATGGTAATCCATGTCCTCTGTGTTAGCGTCGTTGTCAGTTGAGTCACCCCAGGTAATGTCATCCACATGAACAACTGCCTCTTGTTCTGCTGCAGCTGTAAAATAGTACAACATGTTAAGACAGTAATTGTTAAGTACATGCTAAATATCGCAATGGAGTAAAACTTAAAACTTTTTGTAACGTTCAAAGTAATTAGTATTACCTTGTTCTTGTCTATGCTGCAGTCTTTCATTCCTCGCTGCTTGCTGCAGGGATCTTGTCTCAAAAATCTTGTCATGACCAGACATATGACCTTTCCTCTCAGTCTTTTGGTCTTCGTAGAACCTGATATCCTCATCTTTCTTCTCTCTGGATAACAGTCTGTTGTTCTGTATTTCCTGGATTGCATCTGGAGCTCCTATATCGAACAGGCTGTCTAATTCCAGCACAAATGCTCCTCTTTTTCCTCCAGGGTTACTTGCTCTTCCTTTGCTTTTCACCAGAGCACGATGTTTCTCATGTAGTTTCATGAAGAGCTTCATTGCGTTGTACTTGGTCATTGTCTTGATCCTAGCCATCTGCCAGAATGGGATGATAGATTCAACTGTTTCATATGCAAGGTCTTGAACCATGGGCCTCCCTGCATTTTCCGGTAAATTCTGAAGATTAAGGAAATACTGGAACGCCTGTCTGTTGGTGGGAAGCTGGGAACCACTGATAAAAGCTGAAGGGTATCCAACCAGGAAAGTTTCAGTGAGAGATCTGGTAGATGGCCCAATTGACACCTGCCTGTGGACAGTACGTGGAGGTTCTGAGATATCAACTGTGCGCCCACGGAGCTCCCTCAGCTCCTTGCTTAATGCCATTGTGAAGTTGTAACTTGTAGATGGTTTTCTAGATTCTGATTGAGTTTCTGTTGTTTCCTGAAAAATGATAGATAATTATTATTATTATTATTATTATTAATTATTATTTATTTATTATTATTATTATTATTATTATTATTTATTAATTTTATGCTCTTTCATTTGATACCTAATTTGTTGCTCTATCTTGTTTAGATCAAAAGTTAAATTGCAAAACATAATTCAAGGGACCCCGGAATTGGCGCTTTGGCCGATTTCAAGGCAGAAAATTTAAAGCTCCATGCGGCAATGCTTACCAATATCCTAGGTCAAAATAGTTGTGATTTTCGGCTTTTTCAGGTCAAAAAGCATGGGAAAATGTACAGAAACCTATGAAAATTTGAAAAAGTTGATTTTTGAACAGGCCTAGCCCCACTGGTGATCTTCTTGCATATCTCTCTGACTCTTTTTCATCTTCCTTTCGGGATTTCGGTGAAACTTTCGCTACTACGCTAGACTTATCAAAAACTTTTGATAGAGTCTGGCACAAATCTTTAATTTCTA
The DNA here is from genome assembly GCA_023014485.1 of Bathynomus jamesi. Taxonomy (NCBI): domain Eukaryota; kingdom Metazoa; phylum Arthropoda; class Malacostraca; order Isopoda; family Cirolanidae; genus Bathynomus; species Bathynomus jamesi. The sequence continues at coordinate 684,417 of JAJOZX010000560.1, forward strand.
AACTGCCTTCCTTCGGTTTCTATCCTTCTGTCTGTGCCTTCATCTCTAATTTCCTTTCTGGCCACTCTATAGCTGCAGTTGTAGATTGTTCTCCCAAAGCTATTAATAGTGGTATTCCTCAGGGTTCTGTCCTGTCACCCACTCTTTTCCTTTTATTTAACAGTAATTTATTAAGTCTCACTTCCTGTCCTATTCACCCCTATGCCGATGATTCCACTCTTCACTTCTCCACCCGCTTCACAAAGCGTTCCTCTCAACAATCACTCTATGCTTCGCTTGGGACGGCTATGATGCACTTGACCTCTGACCTCACCTCTGACCTTTCTCAGAGAAAAACCGTGTTGCTTTCAATGCCTCAAAACGTCCATCTGTTTCTCCATCTGTCTACTCGTCACAATCTTCCACACGACTTTTCCCTTACCTTCAACAGTACACGACTCAATTCTTCCTCTCCTCTTAGCATTCTTGGCGATTCCTTTTCTCGTGATCTTTCCTGGAAAGATCACATATACTCCTTTTCTAAAACAGTTTTTAAGAGGTTAGTTGTGCTGTACCGGCTCCGCAGTTTCTTCACCCCCAATCAGTTGCTCTCTGTGTACAGGGGTCTTGTCCGCCCCTGTATTGAGTAAACTTCTCATGCGTGAGGTGGCTCAACCCACTCAACTCTACTTGATTGAGTGAAATCAAAGGCTGACCATCTTCAATTCCTCTCTCTTTGCCGCAGTATTGCCTCACTCTCTCTTTACTATTGCTATTATAACGGACACTGCTCTTCTGAATTCTCTAACTGCTTGCCTCCTCCTTTAAGGAGAGCATGCAGTACTAGACTTTCGACACATTCTGATTCCTTTTCTGTCCAGTTCTCTAACGAAAAGGTTAATCGGTATTTTCAATCTTTCATCTACTCAACCAGTCAACTCTGAAACCATCTTCCTCACTCCATGTTTCCCCCTGTCTATGACCTCCAATCCTTCAAACTCAGAGTGTCCAGACATCTCGAAAACCTTGGACCTTATTTTGGCTCTTTTCTTCCTCTATGGGAGGGGCGTTTTGCGGGCATTCACCCTTGGCCCTACTACTTCCTGCATAAAAATAAATATACATATATATTGGCTGAAATTTTTGTTTACGAAAAACACGTATCATCGACCTTTCATGTATACTTTCTTAGGAAACATTGAAAATGCTTTTTAAAATTACTTCAACGAAACGGTAGTTATTTCTCTAAACTTTTCACTGCATTTTCATATCACTAATTACAAAAATACTGAGTAATGAATGATTAGTTGAAATAATTGAAGTAATTGAATGTTTCTTAAGGAAAAAATTCACCTAAAACTATAAAGTTTCTAAAACATAAAACAAATTACTAAATCAGTAATAACTGGATTTTATTTTTTAATTTTATTCGTGTCACCAAAATGTCACACATTAATACATTAATTTTTACATTAATTAATACATTAATACATTAATTTTTCAAGTTTGTAATAAAAATAAAATTCTAGAGCTAACTAATTGCTCATTTTTATTAAAAGTTTTTGTCCCAATTAATAAGTAAATATTTAAAATTCTTATTCATGATAGTAAAACAGGTATAATGCACGTTATGACGTACTTTCTTGTGAAACATTAACAGTGCGTCTTAAAGATATTCTTCAATTAAACATTTAGTATTTTTTGTAATTTTTAAGTACTTAGAACAGATTAAATCATTTACATTCGTCACTTCAAATTTGTGAAATGTTTAATCTTAAATAAACTTGAATTTTGTATTTATGACTGTGGAACAAACGTACAGTATATATATATTATATATATATATATATATATATATACTTTACGTTTGTTCCACAGTCATAAATCAGTCATAAATAAAAAATTTAAGTTGTTTATTTACGATAAAACATTTCACAAATTTGAAGTGACGAATGTAAATGATTTAATCTGTTCTAAGTACTTAAAAATTACAAAAAATACTAAATGTTTAATTGAAGAATATCTTTAAGACGTACTATTAATGTTTCACCAGAAAGTACGTCATAACGTGCATTATACCTGTTTTACTATCATGAATAAAATTTTTAAATATTTACTTATTAATTGGGACAAAAACTTTTTAATAAAAATGAGCAATTTGTTAGCTCTAGAATTTTATTATTATTATTACAAACTTGAACAATTAATAAAATAGTGTTTAGTTGAAGTACCTCTTGGAAATAGTTTTAATGTTTTATAAGAACATACATAAATTGTCTTTTGTACTCATACTACATTCATAAGTAAAAGTCTTATATGCAAAGGGAAAAATCAGTAAGTGGGAAATTATATAGAAGCTGGTGAAACTCGAACCCGCGTCTCTAGTTTCAGAATCAGCGCTCCGACCGATCACGCCATGCAGCGCTCAAACGAGGCCCATATTCACTCACCTTCATAAAGTATATAAATGCTTCGTAAGCGCAATAACTGCACTTTTAAACAGTTTCTACGTGGCATGGTCGGTATAGGAGCCTTGACTTCGAAATCACGCGACGTGGATTCGAATTTCACTAAACTTTTAGTTCCCACTTTATTGTCTTTTCCCATTTTCACCTTATTTAAGTACGGTTATTGCACATAAAATACTTTTACACAATAAAATCTCGTATATTTATTATTGTAGGCAAAATTTCATCGACAACCCTTAAATGTCACATATTTAAACATAATTATTTTGATGAGACGAGTTAAATAAATATTTAATAAAACTGTAACAGTTAATGCATTGTGTACACTTTTAAAACGTAATTTTGGCAATTTCTAAAACCGTGAAACATATGTTTGTTACGTTCATTGTACGTTTTATGCAGAAATTTGTTCACCTACAAACCTAACATTTCTAAAAAAAAAACAGAAAATTACTAATTAGTAATGATTAGATTTTGATTTTCAAATTTTATTAGATACAATTTGGTCTGTTGGATTTTCGAACATTTTGTAAATATTTTTGTAAAGATGAGTATTGTGGCTGAGTTGCCACACTACTACAGGGTGTCCCAGAAGTCTTTCAGGGGTTTTTATTTGGCTATAACTTTTTTCTTTTTTGATTAATTTATTTAGTTTTCTTTTTCAATTAAAGTACCCTTGCTGCGATTAATGAAAATGGAATCCTGAACAGTGCAACAAAGAGTGGCTATTGTGGAACTTTATTTGACAAACAACTCTTCCATCGTTGCCGCTCAAAGAGCTTTTCGATTAAAATTCAACACACGTTCTGCTCCTTCTGATCGAGCTATTCGACGGTACGTCGCTAAATTTCGTATGGGAAAGGGTCAGGGAGACGAACCACGGACTGGGCGTCCTCGGACAAGCCGAAGTCCAACTCGGGTTGAGATGGTTCGTGAAAGCGTTGAGGAAAATCCACATCAGTTCCTTACATCGAATTTTGAGAGAGAATATCAATCTTTACCCGTACAAAATTCAAATTGCTCAAGAAATTAAAGCGCAAGATCATCAGAGTCGGATAACGTACCTAATGCGATTTTAGATCTACGCAATGAAAATGAAGATTTTCACTATTAAATTTGTAATTAAAATAGCAATAAATATATTTTCAAGTGTTACAAACCTTTTTTTATTTGATCCCCAAACAAAAACGTTATAGCCAAATAAAACCCCTCCGAGACTTCTGGGACTATTACCACTTCACTCCTTTTGCTCAATCATAATTAATTTTAAAAATCACAGAACCGAATATCAGAATTACTGTGATTCCCTTTACTGTACCAATACGGAAATCCAATATAGCATATAAAACAATGCGTAACTAAATTAACTTTTAATCAACGAAACTAATAAAAAAAAATTAAAAATTCTTATTATACTACAAAAAAAAAATAAATAAATAAATAAATTAAATAAAAATCAATCTCTCTCCATTATAAGTTGAAAAATGACCGAGATTGGTCCATAAATTGCTTCTCTTTCTGGATTAAAAATGGAAAATAAATTTAATAAAGGCAAAATATTCGAGGCACGTAAACCTTAATTTGTAATAAATAGGAAGGAGACTTCCATAGACAAGAGGATCTTTTTTGGTACCACATTCCCCTCTTAAAGAGAGATGATAACAGTCTTATTTACGTATTCAAATTAAAGGAGGGTAAACATACATTTTTAATATAAGACATCTTAGTGATAAAATGGAGTTAATTATAGCAGACTTACATAATATTTGAATGTAATAATAATAATAATAATAATAATAATAAACGTCAATTTCATTTTTCAATTTAAGTTTTATATTGTTATACATTTTGGGGCATATATATATATATATATATATATATATATATATTATATATATATATGTGTGTGTGTGTGTGTGTGTGTGTGTGTGTGTGTGTGTGTGACAGGGAATCTGTGCAACTAGGGATTTCATGTAAGGTTAAGTCGTGATAATTTCGTTAGTTTTAACGAAAATATCACGACTCAACCTAACCAATCGTCAAAGGCGTACAGTTGACCTAACCAGTCATTCAATTAACCTAACTGGGCATTCAACAGTTTTCCGTAGGTTTAACGAAAATATCGCGACTTTACCTTACATGATATCCCTGAACATTTTAGGGATTTCATGAAATCTCTAGTTACACAGATTCCCTGTAACATACTGTATATATATGTTAGTGGCAATAAGCTAAATCAGGCATTAAGATAATGCCTAGGCAATAAGCTGAAAGCTAAGAATGTATATAACATTGGTTACAATGGTCACTTTCACTGTTTATGTTATGTTATATTTATTATTATTATTATACATATATTAATAATAATAATACCTATTATTATTATTATACATATATTAATAGGTATTATATTTATTATTAGTATTATTATATGATAGATATGATATATGAAAAGGCATTATTATGATTATATGCATTCTTAGCTTTCACCTTATTGCCTAGGCATTAAGCTTACTGCCTAGGATTTAAGCTTAATGTCGGATTTCGCTTATTGCTCCTAACATACAATATATACACATACATATACATGTACATATGACAATGCGACAGTTTATACGTTCTGAAACATAGAGTACCTAACCACAGTATGATAATAATATAATAACAATAATAAATAATAATAAAAATAATAATAATAATAATAATAATAACAGAATAATTTATTATTCCATTTATACTTGTTGAGGGCATACATCAGGTGCAACAAGAAATATATATACAGGCACATATACATAACACACACACACACACACACATATATATATATATATATATATATATATATATATATATATATATATATATATATATATATATGTTACATACCGCTATATACATATGAGTGAATATATAAAGAAGGCAGTAATGTCTTTTTATACATATACAGGGTGTTCCATAAAATGTGTGACACACTTTCAGGATGGATTCAGGACCTGAAAACAATGAAAAAAGTTTATATAAACATATGCCCGAAAGGCAAAATCGCTTTGTTTCTGAGTTACAGCCCGTTTTGTGTTCCAGCAATTCTTTCCGCAAACTGTCTACAAACACTGCTTGCCGACAATGTTTGTGAGTGTGTACGAGACTTATTTCATGTATGGCCTTGCCGATTGTAATGTTTCGTACACTCTATGACATGTTTCAATATCGTTGAGTGTAGAGCCATCAGTCAGTCAAAGGTGCGTCGCAGTGTTTCACTGTCCGCCTCATTTTAGTCGAGTAGCCATAGACTATTTGGATTACCATTTCCCTGATAAATGGGTAGATCGTGGAGTACCCATTGCGTGGCCTGCTCTCTCCCCGGACCTGAATCCACTCGATTTTTACCTGTGGGGCCATCTGAAATCCATCGTTTACGTGACACCTATTGACAACGTTGAAATGCTTCGCGAACGTGTAGAAGAAGGATGCCAGAAAATCCAAGCAATACCTGGAATGTTTGAACACGTCCGGCAGTCTATGACGAGGCGTGTTCAGGCGTGTATTCAAGCGCAAGGCAGTCATTTTGAGCACTTCCTTTAAAGGTAAGGCGGATACTTGCTGGAACACATAACAGGCTGTAACTCGGAAACAAAGCTATTTCTGCCATATGTTTATATAAACTTTTTTCATTGTTTTCAGGTCCTGAAGCCATCCTGAAAGTGCGTCCCACATGTTATGAAACACCCTGTATTGCTATTTACAAGCAAATTTTGTTTTATTGGCAGAATGGAGTTATTTGACTAAAATCTTATTACATAATGCAGAAAAATGAGGCTATTTATATTAATTTTATTTTAAAGATATATCAAAGAGAGTTAAAGACATAGAGATTATCTGTCATGAGTTTCAGATATAAGTTTACATATACAGTACATATCAATACTGAGCTGAGATTACACATTCTTATTTAATGGGAAATAAGAAATTAAATATTAAATAGCTTGTTAATTAAATATCTTGACAAACTAAGATATCCTGATCTTACACACACGTAATTTTATCTTATCACTTATTATTTTTACTATTTTTGTTTTGCTATATGGGAATAAAGATTAACTTGTTATTATAGAAATAAAAGAAGGGTACAGTGTTATGGCTTGTATGATTTGATGAATTTTTCTTTCAGTTTTCATTGTTGGTGGTTGTTTAGAGTGTCAGTAAGTCTTTGTTAGAGGTTATGATTGACGTGTCATTCACTACTCGTAACAGGAAGAATTATTTAGTGACTGGTGGAAGTCATTTATATAAAGGAGGAACGGGATAGGTGCCAGAATACTTTCGTAAAGCACTCCGTGGGAGATAATCTTGTCCGTGACGTAAGAGATTCCCGCGCTATAAATTGTGTCCCGTTAGTCAAGTATGAGCGTCATTGTAATTACACGGAAAGTTTTTAGTTAAAGTTAATGCGTCTTTGAGGTCATCACAAAGTTTAGCGAGACTTCTAATGTTAAAGTTTAATACTGTTCATAGACTATCTTTGCGTTGAGGTCGTTTGCAATATTGCAAATCTTTATCGATAAACTTTGTACTTATGAAATCGGTCGACCCACCAAAGGAATGGGAAAGTGTTGGCTTTGAAAGAATGTGCGAGGAATTAGGAGGTATTTCGGAGAATGAAATCATATAGGGAACAATAAACTTTAATAAGTAATAATAATAATGATAATTCAATTTATATACGCTAATTAATTCTCTCACTTTTAATATTTGAACCGAAAAGAAATAAATTTTCAATAGTGAATCTCATTTACATAAATTAAATAAATTACTGAGAGAAATTAAATCGTTTGCAAGAAAGTTATGAAGAATTTTAATATATTTTTAATTAGTATATTTAATGAGAAAATTTATATATATATATATATATATATATATATATATATATATATATATATATATATATATATATATACAGGGCGTCCCAAAAAAATGTATACACACTTTAAATAATTATAAAGGCAGTGTTTATTAAAATACATTTCATTTTCAAAATGTAATAGAATCTACAGACATTATTTAATTGTTTTGTCAACGCCTGTTTTCAAACTGACGTCCGTTCTGGTCCAGGCACTGCTGATAACGCGAAGCAATGGAATCGCAAACATCACGAAACATTTCGTTTGGTATTGTGTGCATTCTCGTTCAATGGCTGCTCTCAATTCAGCGACTGTTGCAGGTTTTATAGCGTAGACTTTGTCTTTTAAGTATCCCCATAAAAAAAGTCTAGTGGTGTGAGGTCTGGTGAACGAGGAGGGTATTCTACGAAACCCCTTCGTCCAATCCACATCCACATCGTGCCAAGTACCACTCGCAATACTCCACTCTTCGGTCCGGATCATCTTCATTAATAGCATGGACTAATCTTGGAATGTAACTTTTCCATTGACAGCGCTTCAAAATGCGTTGGACAGACGATTCTGAAATTCCTACCTCACGACTCACTTGCCGCACAGATTTTCTTGGACTTTGGTGATACGTTTCCAGTACTCTTTCTTGCTTTGTGGGGCTTGTCGATGTCCGTGGTCTTCCGGAACGCTTCTTGTGGACATTCTGAACAGTTCCATCGGCTTCAAACTTATCTCTAATTCGAGTGAT